>CM042398.1:4411500-4559000 GCA_023634145.1 Thymallus thymallus | reverse complement strand
TGTACCCTACTATTAGATAGATAGATAGATAGATAGATAGATAGATAGATAGATAGATAGATAGATAGATAGATAGATAGATAGATAGATAGATAGATAGATAGATAGATAGATAGATAGATAGATACGAAAAAACACAGGGCAGTTGCAAAATGCCAGAACGAAAATACACAAAAGACAGATAAACGATACATGATACATAGTGCGGCAGTATGAAAAAGTATACAAATACAAGAAGTCTGGAGTGCAAAAATACATTGCAAAGTATGGGAAAATGGCTGGATATGTACACTATACAGTGTTACAGAGTGTTAGTGTGACGAATGTGTAGAATGAAGGGAGCCAGGCGCAGGAGATGGTGTGGCTGGGGGTTCTGTGTTTTAGATATGTACTATAGATGTGGCTGGGGGTTCTGTGTTTTAGATACGTACTATAGATGTGGCTGGGGGTTCTGTGTTTTAGATACGTACTATAGATGTGGCTGGGGGTTCTGTGTTTTAGATACGTACTATAGATGTGGCTGGGGGTTCTGTGTTTTAGATACGTACTATAGATGTGGCTGGGGGTTCTGTGTTTTAGATACGTACTATAGATGTGGCTGGGGGTTCTGTGTTTTAGATACGTACTATAGATGTGGCTGGGGGTTCTGTGTTTTAGATACGTACTATAGATGTGGCTGGGGGTTCTGTGTTTTAGATACGTACTATAGATGTGGCTGGGGGTTCTGTGTTTTAGATACGTACTATAGATGTGGCTGGGGGTTCTGTGTTTTAGATACGTACTATAGATGTGGCTGGGGGTTCTGTGTTTTAGATACGTACTATAGATGTGGCTGGGGGTTCTGTGTTTTAGATACGTACTATAGATGTGGCTGGGGGTTCTGTGTTTTAGATACGTACTATAGATGTGGCTGGGGGTTCTGTGTTTTAGATACGTACTATAGATGTGGCTGGGGGTTCTGTGTTTTAGATACGTACTATAGATGTGGCTGGGGGTTCTGTGTTTTAGATACGTACTATAGATGTGGCTGGGGGTTCTGTGTTTTAGATACGTACTATAGATGTGGCTGGGGTTCTGTGTTTTAGATACGTACTATAGATGTGGCTGGGGGTTCTGTGTTTTAGATACGTACTATAGATGTGGCTGGGGGTTCTGTGTTTTAGATACGTACTATAGATGTGGCTGGGGGTTCTGTGTTTTAGATATGTACTATAGATGTGGCTGGGGGTTCTGTGTTTTAGATACGTACTATAGATGTGGCTGGGGGTTCTGTGTTTTAGATATGTACTATAGATGTGGCTGGGGGTTCTGTGTTTTAGATACGTACTATAGACCCCTTTCGTTGTTTGCAAACATTGCTGCACGCAAGTTGGTGGCAGAACAAGGGGTAGTTTGTATAGAACACTAGCGAAAAAGCCTTAATTACATGTTGCTTATGAATGCATTTCACACTACTTATGGATTATAATTGGATTGTAAGGCTCTTATGAATGTCCTGCTTAATATAATGTTTGTGTCATCATTGCAAATCAACTGCATTACACTTTAAAAACACTTCAACTTCAACCAGTAAAATGTCTCTTTGGCTAGCTTTTGCTACAGCCTATATCAACGAGCATTAGCATTCTAGCTAACAACTGCTGCATCCAAAATAGTTATTTTGTAAAGATCAAAACCAAATACAATGTTAGAGACTGTTCAAGCAATAATCAAAACATCATTGTAAGCGTCTGAGAACCCAAAAGGTTATTTTGCTTAGAAGTAATAAAAACGTATATCTAGGCTGTTGAATGGGTGTGGATGGAGATGGCTTTCTTACTGCAGCCAAGTGTCGCGCCCATCTGTGTGTGATGTCAGTGTGTCGTGTACTGAAAAATAGTCTATGGATGTGGCTGGGTGTTCTATGCGTAATTCTGTGTTGTGTTGTGGTTGTGTCGTGTGTATTCATTGTGTTGTGGTTGTGTCGTTTGTATCCATTGTGTTGTGTTGTGGTTGTGTCGTGTGTATTCATTGTGTTGTGGTTGTGTCGTTTGTATCCATTGTGTTGTGTTGTGGTTGTGTCGTGTGTATTCATTGTGTTGTGGTTGTGTCGTGTGTATTCATTGTGTTGTGTTGTGGTTGTGTCGTGTGTATTCATTGTGTTGTGGTTGTGTCGTGTGTATTCATTGTTGTCACAGTTGGGTCATCACATCAGGAGTGGGTTGTTGGTGATCCTCAATTGGAGACAGCTGTCCAGAGTTGTCTCTAATTGGGGATGCTATACAAACGCTCCACAATCCACCTGCGTTGTGGATCATTGTTTCGTGTTCTGACTGTAGTGTTGCAGCACGGAAGTCATTTTGCTTTGCTCTCCTTTTGATTATTGTTTTGCTCTTTTGTATTTAATAGTAAGATAATTCTATATAATAAAAGGAATGTCTCTACCAGAACTCTCCGCTCTTCGTCCCATTATTATGCAATGTGACAATTGTGTTGTGGTTGTGTCGTGTGTATTCATTGTGTTGTGGTTGTGTCGTGTGTATTCATTGTGTTGTGTCGTGTGTATTCATTGTGTTGTGGTTGTGTCGTGTGTATTCATTGTGTTGTGGTTGTGTGTATTCATTGTGTTGTGTCGTGTGTATTCATTGTGTTGTGGTTGTGTCGTGTGTATTCATTGTGTTGTGTCGTGTGTATTCATTGTGTTGTGGTTGTGTCGTGTGTATTCATTGTGTTGTGGGTGTGTCCTTTATATTCATTGTGTTGTGGTTGTCCTTTATATTCATTGTGTTGTGGTTGTGTCATGTGTATTCATTGTGTTGTGTCGTGTGTATTCATTGTGTTGTGGGTGTGTCGTGTGTATTCATTGTGTTGTGTCGTGTGTATTCATTGTGTTGTGGGTGTGTCCTTTATATCCATTGTGTTGTGGGTGTGTCGTTTATATCCATTGTGTTGTGGGTGTGTCCTTTATATCCATTGTGTTGTGGGTGTGTCCTATATATCCATTGTGTTGTGGGTGTGTCCTATATATTCATTGTGTTGTGGGTGTGTCCTTTATATCCATTGTGTTGTGGGTGTGTCCTATATATTCATTGTGTTGTGGGTGTGTCCTATATATCCATTGTGTTGTGGGTGTGTCCTATATATCCATTGTGTTGTGGGTGTGTCCTATATATTTATTGTGTTGTGGGTGTGTCCTATATATTCATTGTGTTGTGGGTGTGTCCTATATATTCATTGTGTTGTGGGTGTGTCCTATATATTCATTGTGTTGTAGGTGTGTCATTTATATTCATTGTGTTGTGGGTGTGTCCTATATATCCATTGTGTTGTGGGTGTGTCCTTTATATTCATTGTGTTGTGGGTGTGTCCTATATATTCATTGTGCTGTGGGTGTGTCGTTTATATCCATTGTGTTGTGGGTGTGTCCTATATATTCATTGTGTTGTGGGTGTGTCCTATATATTCATTGTGTTGTGGGTGTGTCGTTTATATCCATTGTGTTGTGGGTGTGTCCTTTATATCCATTGTGTTGTGGGTGTGTCCTTTATATTCATTGTGTAAATGGGTGTGTCGTCTATATTCCTTGTGTTGTGTTCCAGGCCTGGACTGTAGGAGGAACCAAGAGTACTGACCTGTGGTACAACTGTCTCACTACTAATGGAGGATATCACTGCAGTTCTACCAACAATGAAGGTTTGTCCAAGACGCTAGCACCAAAGATGGTGGATAAATAACATATTTTACTCAGACGGTTTACCATTGAAAAAAATTGACATGGTTCCTGTCTGTCTAAGTGGGCCTTTCCTCTCTCGCATGAGCATGCTTCTCCCACATGAGCTCACGGTTCCTCCATAATATCTGGCATGCTCACGGTTCCTCCATAATATCTGGCATGCTCACGGTTCCTCCATAATATCTGGCATGCTCACGGTTCCTCCATAATATCTGGCATGCTCACGGTTCCTCCATAATATCTGGCATGCTCACGGTTCCTCCATAATATCTCAGAGAGGGAAGAGCTCGGGTCTAGTTATCGTCCACTCGCAATAGATGTCGTTTAATGGCTAATCAGATTAGAGTGGGTAATCAGATTAGAGTGGGTAATCAGATTAGAGTGGGTAATCAGATTAGAGTGGGTAATCAGATTAGAGTGGGTAATCAGATTTAAATCGGTAATCAGATTACTGAGTTTGGGTAATCCAAAAGTTACATTACTGATTAGAATTTTTGACAAGTAACTAGTAACTGTAACGGATTACATTTAGAAAGTAACCTTCTCAACTCTGGTTATATGTCATGTTAAACCTTGTCTTTCTGTCTCCTCCCTCCAGACTGGATCCAGGCGGTTCAGGCCCTCATGGTCCTCTCAGTGCTCTTCTGCCTCCTCTCTCTCGTCTTCTTCATGTGTCAGCTCTTCACCCTGGTCAAAGGAGGACGCTTCTTCTTCACTGCTATCTTCCAGATCCTCGCCAGTGAGTACGACCACTTATAAGGCTTAATGAAGCCTTCATAACCCCTTTATGGGGGCTGCAGGTAGCTTAGCGGTTAGAGCGTTGGGCCAGTAACCGAAAGGTTGCTGGTTCGAATACTCGAGTCGACAAGGTGAAATAAACCTGTTGCTGTGTCCTTGAGCAAGGCACTTAACCCTAATTTGCTCCAGGGGCTGACCCTGTATGTAGGCCGTCATTGTAAATAAGAATTTGTTCTTAACTGACTTGCCTAGTTAAATAAAATAAAAAAAATGTTTTATAAGGCCTACATAGAGGTTTCATAAAGTTGTTGGTCTTGTTGGCCAGTTAGTATCACATCACATCAAACACAGAGCTTCCCCGGTTTATAGTTTATATATTATATTGGTTATATTGGTGTCAACTGACAAGGCTGGTGAGAAGAGGGCCTGGATGTTGCTCTGCGTGCTTCCCGCCCCGGCAGGGAAATGATCTGTAAGGGACTGTCACGATAGGGTGCATAGGGAGACCAAGACGCAGCGCAGGGATAGTAGTTCAACATTTTATTTTACTATACTATGTATATTATAACATACTATGTATAATAAACACAAATGACGAACTACAGAACAAAAAAAACACGAATAGACTAAACGTCACGTTCACAAACACAAACACGAACGGACGGACGTAACAGTTGCACACTTACTTTCACCGTGACTGCGAAATAATCGATAACGACCCACAACCCAGTGTGAAAATTACAAGCCTTTGTAGGATCCCTGATTAGAGACGATGCGCTACAGCTGCCTCTAATTAGGGATCAACACAAACCACCACCAGAAACAGAAAGAATAGACCTGTCAGACTCTGACCATGGTTACATAGAGAAGCAAATAGGCTTCTCTATGGCCAGAGCCTGACAGGGACAGACATGTTATAGCTCAGGTCAAAGTGGGAGGCGCCCCATGTGACCACTGTCCCTTACTACGAGGGTTGGTTAATTGTCTTAATGTTAGGTCCCTTACTACGAGGATTGGTTAACTATCTCAATGTTAGGTCCCTTGCTACGAGGGTTGGTTAACTATCTCAATGTTAGGTCCCTTGCTACGAGGGTTGGTTAACTATCTCAATGTTAGGTCCCTTGCTACGAGGGTTGGTTAATTGTCCTAATGTTAGGTCCCTTACTACGAGGGTTGGTTTACTGTCTCAATGTAAGGTCCCTTAATACGAGGGTTGATTAACTGTCTCAATGTGAGGTTCCTTAATATGATAGTTGGTTTACTGCCTCAATGTGAGGTTCCTTAATATGATAGTTGGTTTACTGCCTCAATGTAAGGTTCCTTAATATGAGGGTTGGTCTACTGTCTCAATGTAAGGTCCCTTAATACGAGGGTTGATTAACTGTCTCAATATAAGGTCGCTTAATATGAGAGTTGGTTTACTGCCTCAATGTGAGGTTCCTTAATATGAGGGTTGGTTTACTGTCATAATCTCTTAGTTGGAACCCAACTATATCTTGTGCTAGATATCTCATTTTGCTGCTGTGGGCAGAGGTGGCTGGATTACAGAAATGCATTTTCTGCATGTAGGCATTTTTCCCCAATATACAGAACAACCAAGTCTGTCACAAAATATTAGGTGTTTCAACTTGGAAGAAATTAATGATCTATAACAGCAGACTAAAACTAGCCATGCCTTTCCCTCCCTGCTCGCCCTCTCTCTCTCTGTCCCTCCCTGCTCTCCCCCTCTCTCTCTGTCCCTCCCTGCTCTCCCACTCTCTCTCTGTCCCTCCCTGCTCTCCCACTCTCTCTCTGTCCCTCCCTGCTCTCCCACTCTCTCTCTGTCCCCCCCCTGCTCTCCCACTCTCTCTCTGTCCCCCCCCTGCTCTCCCACTCTCTCTCTGTCCCCCCCCTGCTCTCCCACTCTCTCTCTGTCCCTCCCTGCTCTCCCACTCTCTCTCTGTCCCTCCCTGCTCTCCCACTCTCTCTCTGTCCTCCCCTGCTCTCCCACTCTCTCTCTGTCCCCCCCCTGCTCTCCCACTCTCTCTCTGCCCCCCCCCTGCTCTCCCACTCTCTCTCTGTCCCCCCCTGCTCTCCCACTCTCTCTCTGTCCCCCCCTGCTCTCCCACTCTCTCTCTGTCCTCCCCTGCCCTCCCACTCTCTCTCTGTCCCCCCCTGCTCTCTCTCTCCTTTCCATTCCCTTCCCGCAACCACTCTTGCTCTCTCTCTCTCTCTCTCTCTCTCTCTTTTCTCTCCCTTTCTCTCCAGGTCTGTTTGTGATGTCTGGAGCTATAATCTACACAGTGATGAGTCCGGATGGTGAGGTGGATGTTGCGTTCGGCTATGCCTACGTCCTGGCCTGGGTGTCCTTCCCTCTGGGTCTGGTCAGTGGTCTCATCTACATCGTACTGAGGAAGAGGGAATGAGACGGGGAGGGAGGCTGAGGTAAAGGCCTCACACCACCAGCACCAGAAGAACACAGCACTGTGCCTCAGGGTTCCAGTCAATTCAGGAAGTACACTGAAATTCCAGTTCTCTTCAATGCTTCTTAATGAGGTTTACTTTCTGAATTGACTGGAATTTAAATGGAATTGACCCCAACCTGGCTGTGCCCTCTGGCCACCAGAGGAGGCTGGTGAGGGAGGATGAATGTGTTTGTTTTCCGTCAAATACATTGAGCATTTGATTACATTTTGAGTGTTTACACTTTTGGTATTATTCCATTGGTTTCATTGTGCCAGGCAAGCTCAATAAAGCTCAGCTAAGGCATTTGTAAGAAAACAAATCCTATTTGAACCCAGGTCTACATTATACATACCCATCACAGGAGGTTGGTGGTAATGACTGGAGCAGAATGAATGTAGTGGTATCAAATATACTGAACAAAAATATAAACGTAGCATGCAACAATTTCAAAGATTTTACTGAGTTATAGTTCAAAGAAGGAAATCAGTGGGATGCTTAAGGCCTTAATCTATGAATTTCACATAACTGGGCAGGGGTGTAGCTATGGGTGGGCCTGGGAGAGCATTGCCAATCGGAAGGAGTTTTTTCCCCACAAAAGGGCTTTATTACAGACAGAAATACTCCTCAGCACCCCTCCTCAGACGATCCCGCAGGTGTAGAAGCTGGATGTGGAGGTCATGGGTTGGCTTGGTTACACATGGTCTGCGGTTGTGAGGCCGGTTGGATGTACTGCCAAATTCTCTAAAAAGACGTTGAAGGCGGCTTATGGTAGAGAAAAGAACATTAAATTATCTGGCAACAGCTCTGTTGGACGTTTGCAGTCAGCATGCCAATTGCACACTACCTCAATACTTGAGACATCTGTGACATTGTGTTGTGTGACAAAACTGCACATGTTAGATTGGCCTTTTATTGTCCCCAGCATAAGGTGCACCTGTGTAATGATCATGCTGTTTAATCGGCTTCTTGATATGCCACACCTGTCAGGTGGATGGATTATCTTGGCAAAGGAGAAATGCTCACTAACAGGGATGTAAACAAATGTATGCACAACATTTATGCAGAAATAAGCTTTTTATACTTATGGAACATTTCTGGGATCTTTTATTTCAGTTCATGAAACATGGGACCAACACTTTACATGTTGCGTTTATATTTTTGTTCAGTATACATCAAACACATGGTTTCCATGGTTTCCATGTGTTTGATGCCATTCCCTTCCCTCCGTTCCAGCCATTGTTATGAGCCATCCTCCCCTCAGCAGCCTCCACTTATACCCATGTGTGAGGAAACTATTGAGAAAAACACAATCCATGTTACAGTGTAAAGATGTACATAGTGTCTATGGTTTTAGACATATTTATTACATGTTTTACATCACCTTTTGTACATAGTGTTGTTGAGTTGAGCTCAGTTCATTGTCAGAGCGCTTGTTTTTTCATACTTTCTCCTCCGAGCCGAACAGATAAAGCTGTGATATCAGGTTTTAGGAGAAAATCCAAAATAACTAACAACTTTTAAATGTTTATTTTGCTTTACTAAAGTGTCGTGTCAGTTCCTAGCTTGTCATTGTCAAGTCAAACATGACAATTCCATAAATAGTTGGAAAGAAGGCAAGAACAGACTGGCAATCAGGATACTCAACTCCTTCAGACAATTGATAATGGTGTGTTAAAGAAAGAATGAGCTTTGTACGGTCCTGTACTGTCTATTAAGATTCAGAAATTAAACCGGTGCTTTGTATCTGCCATCCTTCTACTGTATAGCCTACTTGCTGGTGTTGTTATTAAATGATTTTAACAATGCTTGAATTGTATAGCCTACTTGTTTTGTGTTTTTTAAATGATTTTAACAAAGCTAGTGACTGGTGTCCTGCCTTTTCTGTACCAAAACGAATCTGCAGTTTTTCTGTCTATATTCTTATAAATAAAACGAATCTGCAGTTTTTCTGTCTCTATTCTTATAAATAAAACCATTGAAAGAAAGTCTACTTGCTTGGCATGCAGGCATGTTACCCGGGATACAAGTCAGTATTCTAAGTCCATCCATGTCTGAGGATCAGGAGATGACATGGAAACCGGCCGCTAGAGGCAACAGCGAGCCCTGTTACCTTCAAGTATTCTTTGGTTTTGCTAGGGCGTTTGGGATGGGGACCCTTAACCCTTACCTTAACCATTCTGAGTCAATGCCTAAACTTAACCTTGGAACGATACAGAGAAGTAACCAAACACTTCAAAATTTGACATTTGCAACACCTTCAAAATTTGAGGTTTGAGAAACATGGATGAACGTCTAATTCTGACGTGAGACTGTGAGAGCTTGTTTTGGCATGATCATTCATCCTCTGAGAACTGCGTTGATTGACACAGCTGCAGTACTGATCTACACCACAGGGTGGCGGTACAATAAACAGGTTGACAGCTGTTGTGAGATTCAGTTGTAGCAACAACTGGAAGGGAGGAACCCATTTCGGGAGAATAATCTTTTTGACACAGTATGCAGCTCTCTGAACCGCTAGACAAATCTCAGCTCTATCTCTTTCCACTTTGCCACATTTTTCAAAATTACGTTTTCCATTTACTTCATACTGTGTAAAAAATATTGTTGATAGAGTTTAAATTATTCTCCACAAATGGGTTCTTCCCTTCTCAGTTGTTGATACCACAACTGAATCCCCAAGCCGACTAGGCACTTAAACCTAATTGTTCCTGTAAGTCAAGCTGGATAAGCATGTCTGCTAAATAACAAAAGTGTGTGTGTGTTACATAGCTTCAAATGCTGACAGAAGAGTTTATAAAGAGGTACATAATACATATCTAACTGAACCAACCACAGAAGAGTTTATAAAGAGGTACATAATACATATCTAACTGAACCAACCACAGAAGCACTGAATGCTCCTGCGTGTCGGTATCGTCACTAGTTGTTCCTGGCACCAAACCTGTAAACAATCACACTCAATTTAACTTCAGATACCCACTTGGCTTTGGCTTGTTCAGACACATTTATCAAACTCCTAAAGTTAAAGTTTCAACAGAAATTAAGGGGTATGTTTTTTCTTGGAGATGGAAAAACAAGGTTTGAATAGCAGGTCAGTAAAAATACAAATACAAAGTAAGGAACAAGTGGTAGAAGAAGAGAGAGAGAAGGAGTAGAGGAGAGAGAGAGAGAGAGAGGGAGGGAGGAGACAGAAGGGGGTGGAGAGAGGAGAGAGAGAGAGAGAAAGAGAGAGGGAGGAGACAGAAGGGGGGGAGAGAGAGAAGGGAGGAGACAGAAGGGGGAGTAGAGAGAGGAGAGAGAAAGAGAGAAGGAGGAGGAGACAGAAGGGGGAGAGAAGAGAGCGAGAGAGAGAAAGAGAGAGAGAGAGGGAGAGAGAGAGAGAGCATGAGAGAGAGAGAGAGGGAGAGAGAGAGAGAGCGCGAGAGAGGGAGAGAGGGAGAGAGCGAGAGAGAGGGGGAGAGAGAGAGAGAGCGCGCGAGAGAGAGAGAGAGAGCGTGAGAGAGAGAGAGAGAGAGAGAGAGAGAGAGAGAGAGAGAGAGAGAGAGAGAGGGAGGAGGTGGAGAGGCACATAATAATTCACATTTCCTGTTGCTGCAGGATTATTTTCCTGCTGTAGCAAACTGGCTCAAATTAAGATCCTACATCTGTATGAGTCTACAGCCATGTCTCAGACTAGATAATCATTAATGAGATGTCACTATCATTTGGCGACATGGATGTTACATCATAACTTGTCTGTGTTTCCTCAGAACATATCTGGGACACTGTGGAGTTCCATGAGAGCTGGGACTCCAAACCCATTAGTTAAAGTAATATTTATTTTCATTCAAATACTTTACCTTTGCTTGATTGGGCTTGCCTGGAGCAATGGAACTAAGAGAGCAAACCCTGTCCCTCTCTGGCACTACTGGCAGGCGTAATAATACACAAAAGTATTTTGAAGTAAACAGATACTATTTGAACCCAGATCTTGTGTGAGGGGCTGTAGAAGGGTCACACATGGATCAATATTACTAGGAGTGGACATCTGGTGTGAGGGACATCGGTGGAGTCAGAGTCAATATTAGCTTTACTGATGCAGAGGAGAACCCATTAACCTTGTCTGCACACTCTCTATCTCAGATCAGATCTTATCAGACCAGGATTGGGGTCAATTTGAATTGAAAGCAGTCAATTCAGGATGTTAAGAACATTTGAAATAAATAGCGTTTGCTTTTAAGTTTATTGAGAAATATATGTTTTATATTTATTGAATGTTTAATATTTATTGAATTGGAGTTTCAGTTTACTTCCTGAATTAAATGCTGTCAATTTGGATTGGCCCAACTCTGTATCAGACATTTCTAGTTGGTGATGTGTAGGTTATACTGCCATACAAACACACAGATATATACATATATATGCACTGGGGGCCAAAAGTTTGGAATATTACTCATTCAAGGGTTTTTCTTTATTTGCACTATTTTTTACATCCTTATAGTCTTTTGCAAACCTCAGCCTGGCTCTTCTTTGGTTGTCATTGATTAAGGGCTTTTTTCTAGCTTTGCACGACTTCAGCCCTGCCCCTAGGAGCCTGTTTGGAACCGTCCTCGCCGTGCACTTCACCCCAGCTGCCGTTTGTAATTCTTTTTGTAGGTCACTTGATGTCATCCTACGGTTGTTGAGTGACATTGGAATGAGTTGGTGGTCATCCCAGTCAGTGGAGAGTCGTTTTCTCCCTCTGCCGGTCTGTAGCTTTGTTGTCCCCAATGTCTGCTGCTTGACCTTGTTCTTATGAACCGCCGGCTTTGACATTTTAAGGATGGAAGCAACCTGACGCTCACTGTATCCCTCTGCCAGGAGAGAGAGAGAGAGAGAGAGAGAGAGAGAGAGAGAGATGTCCTCCAGTCTATTTGAGCAGGGATCAGTGTGTCTCATATGTCTCAGCATCCCTCTGGTTAGTCATGGGAGGAGATCACTTCATTTGTCTACTGTCAGCCAGGTGAGACTCTAGACTGCAGCAGTAGTGTCCTCCAGGGGCGCAGTGTCCTCCAGGGGCGCCGTATGGGGGGAAAAGTTAGGATGATTCTAAGGGCCTGTGACTGACAGGGGCCCTAAAATATTATTCCAGCATTAGGTAAAAACATTTTGGAGCCCAATGTTATATATTTTCATGGGGCCCAAAATCCCTGGAGGCTCCCCTGGTGTCCTCCAGGTCTGTCAGCCAGGTGAGACTCTAGACTGCAGCAGTAGTGTCCTCCAGGTCTGTCAGCCAGGTGAGACTCTAGACTGCAGCAGTAGTGTGCTCCAGGTCTGTCAGCCAGGTGAGACTCTAGACTGCAGCAGCAGTGTCCTCCAGGTCTGTCAGCCAGGTGAGACTCTAGACTGCAGCAGCAGTGTCCTCCAGGTCTGTCAGCCAGGTGAGACTCTAGACTGCAGCAGTAGTGTCCTCCAGGTCTGTCAGCCAGGTGAGACTCTAGACTGCAGCAGTAGTGTCCTCCAGGTCTGTCAGCCAGGTGAGACTCTAGACTGCAGCAGTAGTGTCCTCCAGGTCTGTCAGCCAGGTGAGACTCTAGACTGCAGCAGTAGTGTGCTCCAGGTCTGTCAGCCAGGTGAGACTCTAGACTGCAGCAGTAGTGTCCACCAGGTCTGTCAGCCAGGTGAGACTCTAGACTGCAGCAGTAGTGTGCTCCAGGTCTGTCAGCCAGGTGAGACTCTAGACTGCAGCAGTAGTGTGCTCCAGGTCTGTCAGCCAGGTGAGACTCTAGACTGCAGCAGTAGTGTGCTCCAGGTCTGTCAGCCAGGTGAGACTCTAGACTGCAGCAGTAGTGTGCTCCAGGTCTGTCAGCCAGGTGAGACTCTAGACTGCAGCAGTAGTGTCCTCCAGGTCTGTCAGCCAGGTGAGACTCTAGACTGCAGCAGTAGTGTCCTCCAGGTCTGTCAGCCAGGTGAGACTCTAGACTGCAGCAGTAGTGTCCTCCAGGTCTGTCAGCCAGGTGAGACTCTAGACTGCAGCAGTAGTGTCCTCCAGGTCTGTCAGCCAGGTGAGACTCTAGACTGCAGCAGTAGTGTCCTCCAGGTCTGTCAGCCAGGTGAGACTCTAGACTGCAGCAGTAGTGTCCTCCAGGTCTGTCAGCCAGGTGAGACTCTAGACTGCAGCAGTAGTGTCCTCCAGGTCTGTCAGCCAGGTGAGACTCTAGACTGCAGCAGTAGTGTCCTCCAGGTCTGTCAGCCAGGTGAGACTCTAGACTGCAGCAGTAGTGTCCTCCAGGTCTGTCAGCCAGGTGAGACTCTAGACTGCAGCAGTAGTGTCCTCCAGGTCTGTCAGCCAGGTGAGACTCTAGACTGCAGCAGTAGTGTCCTCCAGGTCTGTCAGCCAGGTGAGACTCTAGACTGCAGCAGTAGTGTCCTCCAGGTCTGTCAGCCAGGTGAGACTCTAGACTGCAGCAGCAGTGTCCTCCAGGTCTGTCAGCCAGGTGAGACTCTAGACTGCAGCAGCAGTGTCCTCCAGGTCTGTCAGCCAGGTGAGACTCTAGACTGCAGCAGCAGTGTCCCCCAGGTCTGTCAGCCAGGTGAGACTCTAGACTGCAGCAGCAGTGTCCCCCAGGTCTGTCAGCCAGGTGAGACTCTAGACTGCAGCAGCAGTGTCCCCCAGGTCTGTCAGCCAGGTGAGACTCTAGACTGCAGCAGTAGTGTCCTCCAGGTCTGTCAGCCAGGTGAGACTCTAGACTGCAGCAGCAGTGTCCCCCAGGTCTGTAGTCATCAGTCACGAGGGCAGGGCGTTCAGGTGGAAAAAGAAACAAAGCCAGGAAGCTACCCACTCTCTAGTAGGCTACCCACTCTCTAGTAGGCTACTCCCCAGCACCACCGCCACAGCTAAATCAAATCCAATCAAATCAAATCAAATTGTATTGGTCACATACACATGTTTAGCAGATGTTAATGCGGGTGTAGCGAAATGCTTGTGCTTCTAGTTACGACCGTGCAGTAATATCTAACAAGTAATATCTTACAATTACACAACATATATCCAATACACACAAATCTAAGAAAGCTACCAACCAGACATGGTTTCAAATAGTATCTAATTTCTTTCAAATACTTTGAGTTGTTTGATTGATCCAGCCTGTACTGCCAGATGGGCTGGGACTATTCCATGGACTTTTGGGACTATTCCCTTGGTTCCATTGTGCCAGGCAAGCTCAGTATATGAATGAAAACCAGTACTAATTGAACCCATGTCTGCTACCGGCCAACCAATCAGCCCCATCATGAAGGAGTCTGTGGCCACTACAGACAGGGTCAATGAGGTTGAAATAACATGGCCACTGTCTGTGTGTGTATGTCCACTGTCTGACCCCTCATTGGCCCACAACAGTCATCATTCATTTAATCAGCCAGTAGATGGATATCAGATCAGCCCAGTGTGTGTGTGTGTGTGTGTGTGTGTGTGTGTGTGTGTGTGTGTGTGTGTGTGTGTGTGTGTGTGTGTGTGTGTGTGTGTGTGTGTGTGTGTGTGTGTGTGTGTGTGTGTGTGTGTGTGTGTGTATGTGTGTGTGTGTGTGTGTGTGTGTGTGTGTGTGTGTGTGTGTGGTAAACCCTCTGAGGAATAGAGTCAATCAAATCTCCCCCATTACCTGAAGACACACCAGTCCTTCCTCACTGTCCTCCTGACCCTGTGTGTCCTCTCTAACCCCTCACTAAGTGACAGTCTGACTAATGTGTCCTGGGAACCGCCCGTCCTGGCTCCTGTCATGGAGACTGAGCCCTGAGTCAGAGACAACAGTGCTGCTATATTGTCATGACAATGTGCTGTAGAAACAATGTAGATGTCACAGGTCTCCCACAGGAGAAACCAACGTCTTAACCATTAGGCAGAAATCAGATAAATATGTCTGTTTGAGTGTGTGAACCCATTTTAAGAGAAAATAAACAGTTTCTAAGTCTGTGTAGGTAGGAGAACCGTTGCTTATTGCTACAGTATACCATACTGAAGGTGACCATGGTCCACACATCACATCAAGCTTTTTTTATACAGCACATTTCAGACAATGTGCTTTATAGGAAAAAAGGAGGAGGATGAGAGGGAAACACTGGAAGAGGAGATGAGGAGGGGAACTGGAGGAGGAGAGGAAGAAGGAAACACTGGAGGAGGAGAGGAAGAGAGGGAACTGGAGGAGGAGAAGAAGGAAACACTCGAAGAGGAGACGAGGAGGGGAACTGGAGGAGGAGAGGAAGAAGGAAACACTGGAGGAGGAGAGGAAGAGAGGGACACAGAGAAGAAGCCTGTCTCATCAACCTGGACACAACAGTATAGAAATCCTTGTTAGCCTCCGTGGTGACAATTAGAGAGAGGGCTCTGATGATTGGTTAGAGAGAGGGCTCTGATGATTGGTTCGAGAGAGGGCTCTGATGATTGGTTAGAGAGAGGGCTCTGATGATTGGTTAGAGAGAGGGCTCTGATGATTGGTTCGAGAGAGGGCTCTGATGATTGGTTCGAGAGAGGGCTCTGATGATTGGTTAGAGAGAGGGCTCTGTAACGATGATGCCCCTCGGCTTCCTGATACACTGTAGGGCTGCATCTCAAATACTTTTCTAGGGCTCTGGTCAAAAATAGTGAACTACATAGGGAATATGGTGTCATTTAGGACACATCCTAGGATCACATTGCATTATAAACAAACACTGATCCAGTTGCATTGTTTTAAGATTTTTAATGAATTTGAACCTTGATGTGTTTTTTTCACAGACTTACCACTTCGGTGACTAAACGTTTATGATTGTGTTCTAGCCCCAGTGAGCGAGACTATAGTTGTCTTTGATTTGTGGAGAAGCTGGAGAGCTTTACTAGGCTTTGTGAGTTATAAAAAATATTGTTGACTGAGGATTGCTGTGGGTGTTCATATCACTTCATCACTTGTGGTGACAGACAGACTGAGTGTTAAAGGAAACTATGCCTCCTCTCTGTCCTGCTCTATTCTACATGTCAACTAAATCCGAAAATACACAGCCCTGCCCTCTACTGGTTGAGAGAATACCATGAGTGTTCAAAGCTGTCATCAAGGCAAAGAGGGGATACTTTGAAGAATCTAAAATCTAAAATCTATTTTGATTTGTTTAACACTTTTTTGGTTACTACATGATTCCATATGTGTTATTTCATAGTTTTAATGTCTTCACTATTATTCTGCAATGTAGAAAATAGTAAAAATAAAGAAAAACCCTTGAATGAAAAAACCCAAACTTTGGACTGGTGCTGTATACAAAATGTATGTATATATATATAAACAGTATATTTATATATTTTCCTTTATTATGTTCCCCTAACTTTCCCCCTGACCCATCTGTCTATCTCATTTGAATTCCATGCTGTCACAGTCACTAGCCCATTCAAACTTAACATCCTGGTCATTTATCTCCCTCCAGGTTCCCTTGGAGAGTTCATCAATGAGCTTGACACTTTGATAAGTTCATTTCCTGATGATGGCTCTCCCCTCACAGTTCTGGGTGACTTTAACCTCCCGACGTCTGCCTTTGACTAATTTCTCTCTGCCTCCTTCTTTCCACTCCTTTCCTCTTTTGACCTCACCCTCTCACCGTCCTCCCCTACTCACAAGGCAGGCAATACGCTTGACCTCATCTTTACTAGATGCTGTTCTTCTACTAATCTCACTGCAACTCCTCTCCAAGTCTCCGACCACTACTTTGTATCCTTTTCTCTCTCACTCTCCTCCAACACTACTCACTCTGCCCCTACTCAGATGTTAACGCTCCGTCACAACCTTCGCTCTCTCTCTCCCACTACTCTCTCCTCTTCCATCCTATCATCTCTTCCCTCTGCTAAATCCTTCTCCCTCCTGTCTCCTGATTCTGCCT
The DNA here is from genome assembly GCA_023634145.1 of Thymallus thymallus. NCBI lineage: Eukaryota > Metazoa > Chordata > Actinopteri > Salmoniformes > Salmonidae > Thymallus > Thymallus thymallus. The sequence continues at coordinate 4,542,250 of CM042398.1, read as the reverse complement.
CCTCAACCCTCCTCTCCTCCCTTTCTGCATCTTTTGACCCTCTATGTCCCCTACCCTCCTGGCCGGCTCGGTCCTCCCCTCCTGCTCCGTGGCTAGACGACTCATTGCGAGCTCACAGAACAAGGCTCCGGGCAGCCGAGTGGAAATGGAGTAAAATTTAACTCCTCTATACTTTTTCTCCCTCTGTTTCTGCTGCTAAAGCCACTTTCTACCACTCTAAATTTCAAGCCTCGGCCTCTAACCCTAGGAAGGTGTCATGGTTCGAAGATAGGACCGAGGCGCTGAGCAGTAGTATGCAGACATTCCTTTAATTTGTAATCAAAATAACAAAGGAGAGAACGAAACCACAAACTGATGTTCTAAAGCGACAAACAAAGACCCACACCCAGGTGGGCAAACGAAGGAACTTAAATGGGATCCCTATTAGAGACAACGTATGGCAGCTGCCTCTAATGGGGGCCAACAAAGCTCAAACATAGAGTTGCCCAGACAACCCTACCGTCAGGACCTGACAGAAGCTCTTTGCCACCTTCTCCTCCCTGCTGAATCCTCCTCCTCCTCCCCCTCCTTCTCTGTGGATGACATCATCAACCATTTTGAAAAGAAAGTTGACGACATCCGATCCTCATTTACTAAGCCTATTGACACCACTGGTCCTGCACACACTGCCCTACCCTATGCTATGACTTCTTTCTCCCCTCTTTCTCCAGATGAAATCTTGCGACTTGTGAAGGCCGGCCGCTCAACTACCTGCCCACTTTAACCCTATCCCCTCCTCTCTTCTCCAGACCATTTCCGGAGACCTTCTCCCTTACCTCACCTTGCTCATCAACTCATCCTTGACAGCTGGCCGTGTCCCTTCCGTCTTCAAGAGGGCGAGAGTTGCACCCCTCCACAAAAAACCTACACTCGATCGCTCCGATGTCAACAACTACAGACCAGTATCCCTTCTTTCTTTTCTCTCCAAAACTCTTGAGCATGCCGTCTCTAACCAACTCTCCTGCTATCTCTCTCAGAATTACCTTTTTGATCCTAACCAGTCAGGTTTCAAGACTGGTCATTCAACTGAGACTGCTCTTCTGTGTCACGTAGGCTCTCCGCACTGCCAAAGCTAACTCTCTCTCCTCTGCTCTTCCTTCTAGACATATCTGCTGCCTTTGATACTGTGAACCATCAGATCCTCCTCTCCACCCTCTCCGAGTTGGGCATCTCCGGCACTGCACACTCTTGGATTGCGTCCTACCTGAGAGGTCGCTCCTATCAGGTGGCGTGGCGAGAATCTGTCTCCGCACCACGTTCTCTCAACACTGCTGTCCCCCAGGGCTCAGTTCTAGGCCCTCTCCTATTCTCTCTATACACCAAGTCACTTGGCTCTGTCATATCCTCACATGGTCTCTCCTATCATTGCTACGCAGATGACAATCAATGAATTCTCTCCTTTCCCCTTCTGATAACCAGGTGGCGAATCGCATCTCTGCATGTCTGGCAGACATATCAGTTTGGATGTCGGATCACCATCTGGACAACAACACTTAGACTTCTACTTCCAGCTTTATACATACTATATACATTTTACATTTTACATGTGTGAGAGAGAGAGTCCCTATTTCCACTCTGTTTATGTCTTCCTCTCTCTCTCTCTCTCTCTCTCTCTCTCTCTCTCTCTCTCTCTCTCTCTCTCTCTCTCTCTCTCTCTCCCTCTCTCTCTCTCTCTCTCCCTCTCTTCCTCTCTTCCTCTCTCCCTCTCTTCCTCTCCTATCTTTTGTCATCCTCTACAACACCTATATATCTCTATGTCTTGTCTGAAACAGGAAGCTGAGAAGTGGTGACATCCTATGCTTTTCGGGGGGTTCTGGGGATCTGGATGCGGCGGGCAGGATGCTAGTAGCAGATTTAACTCCATTCCTGTGCGTTTTGGGGGTCTTCGGCTGTGTGTGTTTGTGTGTACAGGATGCTAGTGTTGGTTTTAACTCCAGGGTTCAAAGGTGCCTCCGGGTTCCATGGGGTTCCACATCGAGCAGCTCCTCAGCGCTCCCGTCCTGACTCCCGGAGACCAGTCAAAGTGGCCAGTCAGCTGCACCCTAATGGGTATTACCAAGACAATGGAGGAGTGGAGAGGTGGGGGAGAGGAGGAGGGGAGGGAAGGAGGGGTTAGGGCGTAAGACAGGCTTTGATATCTAGTAGATTTATGGGCGTGATGAAATCAGGTCTGAATACCCCCAGCTTCCCTGCCTCTCTGTAGTTTAGCCACATCTAAAGGCCTGGGTTTGTTCCGGGAGGACAGACGCCTGGGATGAAAAAAGAATAAAAAGCAACAAATCTAAGAAGAGAAGAGAGGAGGGCAGTTCTGTCCCCTGGAGTAGGAGCTCTGAAGTCTCCTAATGCTCCATTGAACTGTCAGTCATCTGTCAGTCTGGCTAGGGCTATTGACTGAGGGGGGGGGGGGGGGTATACAGCCTATCAGCCGATGCCACCTTAATCCAAGAGGGCATCACAAGGCCCATTGAGTAAGGTAGTGGATCCTAATTCACACCCTATTCAATATATACTGTAGTGCACTACTTTCAACCTGGGCCCAAGTAGTGCCCTATATACTGAATAGGGTGGCATTTGTGACTCGTTTCAGGAAACTAGGCGTATGTCGGTAATGCCTTCTGGAACATGTGAACTTTCATGTTCCTTAATAACAAAATTGTATTCCATCCATAAATACATATAAATTACGACCATCTATTGTATTTCATGAACATGTCTAGACGTTAGTGACCCATCCACCTAGCTAGATGTGGCTGGGGGGAATCTTGGTGGGCGGAAACCAAACTGCAGCCTGTACCGCTGAGGCTGCTCTCTGTGCTGCAGGAAGCGCTCATCCAACTTGCTTTTATTTTGCACTTCCTGCCTTTCACGTGGCCAACTAATATTTAAACGGATTGGCGAGTCATCTCCATAGTCCCCGCCCTCGATGTTGAGCGCGTCCGCTTCCTCGGAAGCAGACAGCTCGAGCATCGAGAACATCGGAACTGGCAGAGGATTCCTGAGAAAGTGCCTCGGCAGTCTCAGGATCCCCTGTCAGATCCATTTGCGAGCCCCATGATGAGCGCCGCCGCGCCTGGCCATCGCGTGCGCCTGGCCGCGCGTGCTGCGCTCCCAATCAGAGCATACACAATTGGTGTGTGTCCCCACCCGTGATGTAACGAGGGCAGGGATGCACACACCGCTTGTAGCTCTCACTCGCCATATATATATATTTTGTGACTGACAGACAAACACCAAATAAGACACACACGACAGAGAGCGCTTGCTGAAGAACAGAAAGCTAACTCTGTTTGTGTGCCGACGTCTTTTTGTAACTTCTGCTGATGCCGTCACACGTCGCGACGCAACACCAATCAAGATTGGCTTAGTTTCATTCATGCTTCAGAGGCGCAACGCTGAGGGGCGTTCCCCCCAAAGTGTCGTTCGACGCAGTTCGAGATCCCTCGAAAGGGAACACAAACATTATGCAGACACAGAGAAACACAAACATTATGCAGACACAGAGAAACACAAACATTATGCAGACACAGAGAAACACAAACATTATGCAGACACAGAGAAACACAAACATTATGCAGACACAGAGAAACACAAACATTATGCAGACAGAGAAACACAAACATTATGCAGACACAGAGAAACACAAACATTATGCAGACACAGAGAAACACAAACATTATGCAGACAGAGAAACACAAACATTATGCAGACACAGAGGAACGTTCCACTACAGACAGACCCACAGAGGAACGTACCACTACAGACAGACCCACAGAGGAACGTACCACTACAGACAGACCCACAGAGGAACGTTCCACTACAGTCAGACCCACAGAGGAACGTTCCACTACAGACAGACCCACAGAGGAACGTTCCACTACAGACAGACCCACAGAGGAACGTTCCACTACAGACAGACCCACAGAGGAACGTTCCACTACAGACAGACCCACAGAGGAACGTTCCACTACAGACAGACCCACAGAGGAACGTACCACTACAGACACACCCACAGAGGAACGTTCCACTACAGACAGACCCACAGAGGAACGTTCCACTACAGACACACCCACAGAGGAACGTTCCACTACAGACAGACCCACAGAGGAACGTTCCACTACAGACACACCCACAGAGGAACGTTCCACTACAGACACACCCACAGAGGAACGTTCCACTACAGACAGACCCACAGAGGAACGTTCCACTACAGACAGACCCACAGAGGAACGTTCCACTACAGACAGACCCACAGAGGAACGTTCCACTACAGACAGACCCACAGAGAAACGTTCCACTACAGACAGACCCACAGAGGAACGTTCCACTACAGACAGACCCACAGAGGAACGTACCACTACAGACAGACCCACAGAGGAACGTACCACTACAGACAGACCCACAGAGGAACGTTCCACTACAGACAGACCCACAGAGGAACGTACCACTACAGACAGACCCACAGAGGAACGTACCACTACAGACAGACCCACAGAGAAACGTTCCACTACAGACAGACCCACAGAGGAAGGTGGAGGTCAACAACATATTAATGTTAGTCAGGGTTGTGTATGTTCTGAGTGTATCTATTACTAGGTGGTTTTAGAATCATATCTGCATTATAGATCATTGAATTAGCGTGGCACCTACTTTGTCCAGAGATACTGACCCTGATATGGGCTTTCACAGTGCCTGTTCTACCCAGGGCCATAGGTCAGTGTGTGTGTGTCTGCGTTCGTGTGTGTGTGTGTGTGTGTGTGTGTGTGTGCATATGCGTGTGCGCGTGCCTGCGTTCGTGTGTGTGTACCAACATGATGGGTCAGTCTAACTGACTATGCCCTGGCCTGTATAATGAGTGATGGTGGTCACCAAGTTAACTTCAGCTATGTCTTTTTTATAGCTTTTATGTTTTTGCACTCCAGATATCTTGTATTTCTATACTTTTTCATAATGCCGCTCTATGTATCATGTACCGTGTATCTGTCTTTTGTGTACTTTTCGTTGTGGCATTTTGCACCTGCCCTGTGTTTTGTTGTAGCTGCTTGACAATGAAATTTGCCCCCCGGGGGATCAATAAAGTACCTATCTATCTATCAAATCTGGTTTCCATGCTGCCCTGTGTCCTTATATGGTCTCAAACTGGTGGAAAGAGAATACATCATAAGGAGTAAGGGGTTTTAAGTGTTTGCCCCATATCTTGGAGATATAAGAAAGCTCAGGAAATATAAAACATTTTGGTAACAGGTTACCTTCAGACGAGTCCTGTGACACTTGTGAGGGTCGTAGAGCAAAACGTCTTCCCTTCCCACCGGAGCGGCATCTGTTGTCAAAACGGGACAGCTGTTTTAACTTTGTGGCTGTGTTATCTAGTGGAAATCAGGTCAAGTTGCCAATGAAGAAATTGCTAATTTCCTACACTGTTCACTCAATTTCAATTTATGTGCACTGAATGATGTAGGGAACCATAGTGCCATCTAAATCGCTGTGAAATCTATTTTCAATAACAAAAAATATTGTTTGTACAGCTGTTTGAAGCTGGTGGACCAAAACCGAAAGTTAAAGGCTCTGGCGTGAGTCTCCGCCATGTTACGGGGAGATACGATGTGGGGGAGGGGGAGATTTATTTAGAATGCAGCCTTGTGCTAAAGTATGATTCCTAACAATGACAGTCATATCCCACTAAACTAAAGTATGATTCATATCAATGACAGTCTTATCCCACTAAACTAAAGTATGATTCCTATCAATGACAGTATTATCCCACTAAACTAAAGTATGATTCCTAACAATGACAGTCTTATCCCACTAAACTAAAGTATGATTCCTATCCATGACAGTATTATCCCACTGAACTAAAGTCTGATTCCTATCCATGACAGTCTTATCCCACTCAACTAAAGTATGATTCCTATCCATGACAGTCTTATCCCACTAAACTAAAGTATGCTTCCTATCCATGACAGTCTTATCCCACTGAACTAAAGTCTGATTCCTATCCATGACAGTCTTATCCCACTCAACTAAAGTATGATTCCTATCCATGACAGTCTTATCCCACTAAACTAAAGTATGATTCCTATCCATGACAGTCTTATCCCACTCAACTGAAGTATGATTCCTATCCATGACAGTCTTATCCCACTAAACTAAAGTATGATTCCTATCCATGACAGTCTTATCCCACTAAACTAAAGTGTTATCTCATATTCCATGAAAACACACAGAAACACAGAATACACTTGTGACCATGAATCTCATTATTGAGCAACAGATATTGACACAGAAACCAACATCATAGGGAAATGTGTGAGGGGGGAATTAATAGGGGGACACAGGAAACAGAAAGAACACATCTGTATTCAGGTATTCAAATCTGTGTTTGATTTGAATGTTCATACGGCAGTGGCAGTGGAGGCTGCTGAGGGGAGGACAGCTCTGTGTTTTCTGTTAATGATATAGATCTGTTAATGACAGGGTGAATGATAGGGTGTTCTGTTAATGATATAGATCTGTTAATGACAGGGTGAATGATAGGGTGTTCTGTTAATGATATAGATCTGTTAATGACAGGGTGAATGATAGGGTGTTCTGTTAATGATATAGATCTGTTAATGACAGGGTGAATGATAGAGTGTTCTGTTAATGATATAGATCTGTTAATGACAGGGTGAATGATAGGGTGTTCTGTTAATGATATAGATCTGTTAATGACAGGGTGAATGATAGGGTGTTCTGTTAATGATATAGATCTGTTAATGACAGGGTGAATGATAGGGTGTTCTGTTAATGATATAGATCTGTTAATGACAGGGTGAATGATAGAGTGTTCTGTTAATGATATAGATCTGTTAATGACAGGGTGAATGATAGAGTGTTCTGTTAATGATATAGATCTGTTAATGACCGGGTAGATGCGTGAGAGAGAGAGCGATAGAGAGTTTGAGAAAGGAAAAGAGGATGAGAAGAGAGAGGCATTTAATCACTGTTACAATGAGTGGAAAGAACAGCCTTGAAACCATGGTAACTCTTGGAATTCGGCAGCATAGGCCTGTTGATGAATCAGAACCTTGATGTTCATTCGCTGCCTTCAGATGGAGTAAGACTGAGAGTAGAGGAGAGGGGAGGAGGGGAGGAGGGGAGGAGGAAGGAGGGGAGGGGGGTGGAGGGGAGGGGGGAGGAGGAAGGAGGGGAGGAGTGGGGGAGGAAGGAGAGGAGGAGGGGAGTAGGGGAGGAGGGGAGGGAGGAGTGGGGGAGGAAGGAGAGGAGGAGGGGAGGAGGGGAGGGAGGAGTGGGGGAGGAAGGAAGGAAGGAGGATGGGAGGAGGGGAGGAGGAAGGAAGGAGGGTGGGAGGAGGATGGATGGGAGGAGGAAGGAAGGAGGATGAGAGGAAAGAGGAGGGGAGGAGGTGGAACCCTGTGATCTACTGATTTATAGTGTGCTGTTTTGGGCCAAGGTGGAACCCTGTGAGAAGAAAACAGAGAAAGGAAATGTTCCAGGAGCAGATAGGCCATTCCACTGTATGGTGAATATGAGATAATGTATGGTGAATATGAGATAATGTACAGTGAATATGAGATAATGTATGGTGAATATTAGATAATGTACAGTGAATATGAGATAATGTATGGTGAATATGAGATAATGTACAGTGAATATGAGATAATGTATGGTGAATATTAGATAATGTACAGTGAATATGAGATAATGTATGGTGAATATTAGATAATGTACAGTGAATATGAGATAATGTATGGTGAATATGAGATAATGTATGGTGAATATTAGATAATGTATGGTTAATATGAGATAATGTATGGTGAATATGAGATAAACAGAGAGTAGTGAAAGAGGAGAATATAGGCCATTCCACTGTATGGTGAATATGATATAAACAGAGAGGCATCTTGGGAAATCTCCCTGCTTGGCTCTGGCATGGCTTTAATTTACTCTCAGGAGCAGACGTTTAACCAACCAAGTAATTGCATAATCAGATTAAATCCCTGAAAGACTTGAAACTGGTCAAAAGTAGTGCACTATAAAGGAATCAGGGTGCCATTTGTGTTTGGGTCGCCCCAGGCACATGTGAATATTATCTGCTAGGAATTTAATTGTTACTGTAAGATCTTGGTACGGTGTCCATATTAGGAAAGCCTCACTTCTGCTGAGACCGTCCCAGCAAGACAAAGGAGCTGATCGTGGACTTAAGGAAACATTCACATCAACGGGCTGTAGTGAAGCCGGTTGAGACCTTCAAGTTCTTCTGTGTCAAGGTTATAATAGTTTTGTATTTTTGATTTCAGTTTAGTTTTTATTAGTTTTTAAAGCGGGTTTGCTAGTTTAGTTTAGTTTTTATTTGTTTTTAAAGCGGGTTTGCTAGTTTAGTTTAGTTTTTATTAGTTTTTAAAGCGGGTTTGCTAGTTTAGTTTTTATTAGTTTTTAAAGCGGGTTTGCTAGTTTAGTTTAGTTTTTATTCGTTTTTAAAGCGGGTTTGCTAGTTTAGTTTTTATTAGTTTTTAAAGCGGGTTTGCTAGTTTAGTTTAGTTTTTATTAGTTTTTAAAGCGGGTTTGCTAGTTTAGTTTATATTCGTTTTTAAAGCGGGTTTGCTAGTTTAGTTTTTATTAGTTTTTAAAGCGGGTTTGCTAGTTTAGTTTTTATTCGTTTTTAAAGCGGGTTTGCTAGTTTAGTTTTTATTAGTTTTTAAAGCGGGTTTGCTAGTTTAGTTTAGTTTTTATTCGTTTTTAAAGCGGGTTTGCTAGTTTAGTTTAGTTTTTATTCGTTTTTAAAGCGGGTTTGCTAGTTTAGTTAAGATTTGATTTTTCAAAAATGCTTAGTTTTAGTTTAGTTTTAGTGTTAGTTTTAGTTTTTTTTCTAAAATGGGGTATTTGTCGGGCGTTATTGAAAAAGGTCAGAAAAAGTACTGTGTAATAAAAACTCAACAAAACATACCATTTAAACAAAAGTATTAATTTAGAACAGATCAACAACCATCAACAAAAGACAACTATAAAATATGTGTTTGTGTCATTAAACAGAAATATATAACCGGACACACATCAACAACAGTACATAAAATGTATTAAAGGCACAAATATGTCAACCGTCTACACAACATGCAGTGCAAAATTATCCACACATGAAATTGCTTGGGAGCCAGGAGTCGCTGGGAACTCAATTTGAGACAAAGACGTGAAAGAAAATCTAAAACCCAATAAACTTTAGAGGTTTGATTTAGATGAACCAACTGAAAATTAACTAGGCTAATCAACGAATTGGACTGCCCAGAACTAGATGCAGGTGCTGCAGCTCTATGGCAAAGTGAGTGTGTGTGTGTGTCTGTGCGTGTGTGTATGTACGTGTGTCTGTTTGTGTGTATGTGTGTGTGTGCGTGGCGTGCGCGAGAGAGATGGGTGCACTTCAGTCAAGCAACAATTTCTTGTTGATCTTGAGGAAAACACATTGATCCAGAGATGTGGTAGTTCTGTTTCTCAGTCCAGATGACAGCAGTCCACACACAGAGAAGATGCGCTCCACAAAGGCTTGAGAGGCAGGGGCACTAACAAGATCCAATGCCACAGGGGCAAGTTTTGGATACTGAAGGATAGCAAGAGAGGCTCCTATTGGAGTTTGCCGTTTTAATTTCACCGTGTCCTATCGCCCCGGATCGAAGAACACCAAACCAGATGCCCTCTCTCGTGTGTTCGGGCCTTCTACTACTCCCCATGATCCCGAGCCCATTCTCCCCGCTGCCTGCCTGGCCACGTCTCTGGTCTGGGGTGTCGAAGAGGAGGTCCGCTAAGTGCAACAGCTGCACCCGGACCGCGGAGGAGGTCCTCCTGGCTGTCTCTTTGTACCTGACCCAGTTCGTTCCAAGGTTCTGGAGTGGGGTCACTCCTCTAAGCTCACCTGCCACCCCGGCTCCCGTCGAACAATGGACTTCATCCGCCGGCGGTTCTGGTGGCCCACCATGGGGGCCGATATCCCGTTGTTTGTCTCAGCTTGTGCTATATGTGCCCGAAACAAGACGCCACGTCAAGCACCATCGGGTCTCCTGCAACCGCTTCCTGTCCCAAGGCGGCCCTGGTCTCACATTGCCCTGGACTTTGTTACCGGTCTCCCTCCTTCCGATGGCAACACTGTCATTCTGACAGTCGTGGATTGATTTTCCAAGGCCGCCCACTTCATCCCACTGCCCAAGTTACCCTGAGCCAAGGAGACCGCTCAATTGATGGTTCAGCATGTCTTCAGAATCCACGGACTCCCCATTGACATTGTCTCAGATCGGGGTCCTCAGTTCTCTTCCCAGTTCTGGAGAGCATTCTGCACCCTCATCGGGTCATCGATCAGCCTGTCCTCAGGGTTTCATCCCCAGACTAATGGCCAGTCGGAGCGGGCCAACCAGGACCTAGTTTCGGACAATCCCTCCACCTGGAGCCGGCACCTGGTCTGGGTGGAATATGCCCGCAACACTCTGCCCTCTTCCTCTACTGGTCTCTCCCCCTTTGAGTGTGCCTTGGGCTTCCAGCTTCCGTTATTCCCTGAGCAGGAGGAGAAGGTCGGTGTACCCTCCGCCCAGTTGTTCGTTCGGCGCTGTCGTCGGACATGGAAAAGAGCCCGGTCGACTCTTCTGCGCTCCAACGCCAGGTACTGCTGGCAGGCCGACCGCCGCAGAACTCCAGCCCCCCAATACAGTGTCGGTCAGAGTGTAATCTGCCCCTTCGAGTGGAAAACCGCAAACTCTCTCCCCGCTACACCGGGCCCTTCCAGATCGTTCGGGTCATCAGCCGCTCGGCTGTTAGGTTATTGTTGTCTCGCACCTTCCTTGTTCAACTACCTTTCATGTGTCTCGTATTAAACCTGTCTCTAACTGTTCCTTGTCTCCTGTTCCTGCCTGTTTTACCCGACTACGAGCCTGCCTACTCCTTTGTACCTCAGCCCTTCTGCCTCGACTATTGCCTTCTGCCTGTCCACAGACCAACGAGCCTGCCTACCCCACTGTACCTCTGCCGTGCTTTCCTGTTGCCAACCTTTGCTTGTCCTCCGACTACGAGATTGTCTACCCATTAAATATCATATCTTCTATTGGAATCTACTCTGCCTCTGTGTCCGCATTTGGGTCCACTTGCCTGCGTTGTGTCAATCTGGGGAGTTTCCTGGCCATGGACCAAAAATGTTGATGTTTTGTTGCCGAGCCACTTAGTTATCACTTTTGTCTTATGGCAAGGTGCTCCATCATGCTGGAAAAGGCATTGGTCGTCACTAAACTGTTCTTGGATGGTTGGGAGGACTTGCTCTCGGAGGATGTGTTGGTACCATTCTTTATTTATGGCTGTGTTCTTAGGCAAAATTGTGAGTGAGCCCACTCCCTTGGCTGAGAAGCAACCCCACACATGAATGGTCTGAGGATGCTTTACTGTTGGCATGACACAGGACTGATGGTAGCGCTCACCTTGTCTTCTCCGGACAAGGTGTTTTCCGGATGGCCCAAACAATCGGAAAGGGGATTCATCAAAGAAAATGACTCTACCCCAGTCCTCAGCAGTCCAATCCCTGAACCTTTTGCAGAATATCAGTCTGTCCCTGATGTTTTTCCTGGAGAGAAGTGGCTTCTTTGCTGCCCTTCTTGACACCAGGCCATCCTCCAAAATTCTTTGCCTCACTGTGCGTGCAGATGCACTCACACCTGCCTGCTGCCATTCCTAAGCAAGCTCTGCACTGGTGGTGTCTCCATTCTGGAGTATATGCAAATTGCCATCATCAACACTGAGGCAGCAAACTTTGTGGAGACCAATACTTGTGTCATTCTCAAAACATTTGGCCACGAATGTACATTCTGAAAGTGATGGTTTGAGAGGGTTTTCAACACGTTCATGTCAGAAGAAAACCAGTGCTCCCTGGGCCAAGGACTGAAGACCTCCAGACTGAACCACGCAATCCTTCTCTCAGCCATTTTGTTCTCTCTCAAGTTCAGCAATAGATGTGCACATTGAAGGTAATCTGCAAGTCTTACCTATTTAATTAATATATTTATAGACAACAGAGTAGTTCTCAAAGGGACAAAGAGCGTTTTTACAAAACTGTTACCATTACTAATCTCTGTTCATGTTCTGCAGAAAAAGTATACATCAAACATCATCACTGACCCTTAGCCTTACATATGTAGGATCTTAATTTGAGCCAATTTGAAAATAATCATGAAGCAACAAGAAATGTGAATTATCATGTGCATTATAATGAATGGATACTTTTTTGTTGGGGTTGATACATTTGACGTTAGGGCAAATCAAGTCTGACATTTTAAAGTGGAAATTACAAACTTCAGAAGCCTTTTTAAACCTTGAATACATTACAAGTTTTCAGAAACAAAAGAGTGATCAAATTATGATCCTACATCTGTGTAAAGCTGCACAGTGGTTCTTAAGGGGTTGAAAACCGCAATAGAGAAGTCTTCAAGAGGTCAACAATGACAAGTACTTGAATGTGTCCATGAGCTTCTATCAAAGCACTCAAGTGTTCCCAGTGCAGAATACTGTACATTGACCCAGCGATCAAAAACAGGTTGCAATTACGTTATTCTGAGGTTTTTGGTGACATCATGGTCATGTTGTATAATGGTTGTATAAGGATTTTTATTGTCACGTTGACAATGTCCAGGGATGTTCCACTCAAACTACAAACTCATCAGACCTGTCCCTGAACCATAGCAGAGGTCCCCAGTATACTGGTCTCTCCCTGTTATCGGTCAGCTACGTACCGCCTACCTAGTCAAGTCCTAAAGCACTGACAGACTGTATGACAAACTCCTGAAGACCACTGATCTCTCTATCTCATTTCCTCTGTCTTCTTTGTTACTTAATTATTCTAAATCTGCTTCTTACCAGGTTCTTACCGGGCCATGACACAAACACTACCTTACCTGGTCCTTACCGTGCCATGACACAAACACTACCTTACCTGGTCCTTACCGTGCCATGACACAAACACTACCTTACCTGGTCCTTACCGTGCCATGACACAAACACTACCTTACCTGGTCCTTACCGTGCCATGACACAAACACTACCTTACCTGGTCCTTACCGTGCCATGACACAAACACTACCTTACCTGGTCCTTACCGTGCCATGACACAAACACTACCTTACCTGGTCCTTACCGTGCCATGACACAAACACTACCTTACCTGGTCCTTACCGTGCCATGACACAAACACTCCTCTGCCCTGTAGGCCTGTAATCCACTTTAAATCACTTTAGCTAAGTAAACTCTAATAAGGCCAAGTGTATTAAGAGACCTTGATAATTCATTAAGTCACTAACTCCATTATACACTACCACTGGATTGGCCAACTTGAATCTGATCCCATGTGACTTCAACAGAGAGGGGATGACGAACCTCCCCATGTTGTCTGGAGGCTAGGAGTGTCATCAACCAGGATTAAAACCATGGTCTCCTGCAGGCCATACAACTGGAGTTTGAAGGCTTTAAATTTGATTTAAACGACATGTTTTCTGTGTACCACAGGACTGTGTTTGCCCTCTGAGCCAAAGCCAAGGCAATAGCTCAGGGAGCTAACACCAGTCTGCAGATCTCTTCCGTTTTAACGACAGAGACTTGGTTTTAAAGTTTCAAAGTATTACGGTATCCCAAAAATCAAGAGCATATTTTGTTCTTCTGGCTTCATAAGATGTTCTGTTTATATGCTCCTGTTCTGAAGCTACATCAGAACTCCCTGGAAGATAGTCATGCCAAGTGGTTGTCTTCCGTACTGCCAATCTGCCAGCTGTCTGTTCTGTAGAGTGTCTGTCAATGTGTGTGTGTGTGGTTGTGTGTGTGTTGCCAGATTCTGTGGTTTCTATCCAACCCTTCAAAACAACAGCCTGAAAGGATGTGTGGTAACAACAGTCACTCAGCTTGGAGTACAGCAATTATACACACACACACACACACACCCCTCCAATCACACACACACACACACACACACACACACACACCCCTCCAATCACACACACACACACACACACACCCCTCCAATCACACACACACACACACACACACACACACACACACACACACCCCTCCAATCACACACACACACACACACACACACACCCCCGTCCAATCACTCACACACACACACACACACACACACACACACACACACACACACACACACACACACACACACACACACACACACACACATACCACACACACACACACACACACACACACACACACACACACAGCACTTTACTAATTGCAGAGGGGGCTGCTTCCTAGAGGAGCTGGCTGTCAGCCTAGTAACTAAGTTACCTGTGAGACTTGCTGTTATCACCTGCTGCACAGTTGTGTGTGCGAGTGTGTGTATGCGTGTGTGTATGCGTGTGTGTATGCGTGTGTGTGTGTGTGTGTGTGTGTGTGAGTGATTGGACGGGGGTGTGTGTGTGTGTGTGTGTGTGTGTGTGTGTGTGTGTGTGATTGGAGGTGTGTGTGTGTGTGTGTGTGTGTGTGTGTGTGTGTGTGTGTGTGTGTGTGTGTGTGTATAATTGCTGTACTCCAAGCTGAGTGACTTTTAGTTATGTTAATTAGCAGACGCTCTTATCCAGATCGACTTACAATCGATGCATTCAGCAAAGGTAAGTCAAGCGTCTTTACAGTGTCAGGGATCATCAAATAGTGGGGTCTCAGAGGAATGGCAGTGTTTTGATTGTCTGCCTCGTCTCCTGCTTAGAGAGGGACCTGACAAGTGCGGTGACCATGGCGACAAGCAGAGCACACCCATGGCAGTGTTGCATTAAGTCGCTAACGGTAACACTAATGCTAACTGCGCTCATTAACCTGTCTGGTTAATGTGGTACAGGAAGCGTCAGACAACCCCTCTGTGCTCAGTGCTGGGCCTCCAAGGACGTAGAGTCACTGAAGACAATAAGGAGAAAACATGACAGGGGCTTTATAAGCTGGTCATAAGCTGGTCATAAGACTGTATAAGGTGTTCATAACATAGTTATAACAAAGGTCAAAGGTGTTTTAAATGTGGTGTAGTGTAGTTATATGACAATGTGACAATCAGAGGATCATTTGTTTTTGGTCAAATAGATTTATTTCTTACTTCTAAGAAATAACAAGAAGAATGCTGTTTTACTCTCAGTCACAACGGCCTCATTTACATCTTGGTAGAATGGAAACTATACAGCAAAATAGTTGGATTTGTTCATGTAAATATACAAACTTTTATCAATACATTATCATCATATTTCATGGTCAAAACATTGGCATTGGTGTATCTTTCTGTATAGAGTTGAATAAAACTCAACCATACACAGACAGGAGGAAGTAATTGTGAGCCCTGAACAGCAAGACTTGGTCACGATTCAATTCAAGGCTCGTTACAGCTCTGCACACGATCACAGACATTTAAAGTCAATGTTCCTGCTTTCACAGAGATGACATTCACAGTGAACGCTGCATATGTTCAATAAGAATTTACTTTTAAATGTCAAGCGCACTGCAACACGCGATCTGATTGAATCCCGGCCTTTGAATTTCCCTTTCAACAACAATAACACCAAAACTGAACCAAACTGAATTCCCAATAAATGCTCTCTGGTCCAACAGTAGTCCTGTTTACTTTACCTAACAGGACTACAGAGGGCTGGGATGATAACATCTGGTCTAACAATAGTCCTGTTTACTTTACCTAACACGACTACAGAGGGCTGGGATGATAACATCTGGTCTAACAGCAGTCCTTTTTACTTTATCTAACATGACTACAGAGGGCTGGGATGATAACATCTGGTCTAACAGTAGTCCTGTTTACTTTACCTAACAGGACTACAGAGGGCTGGGATGATAACATCTGGTCTAACAGTAGTCCTGTTTACTTTACCTAACAGGACTACAGAGGGCTGGGATGATAACATCTGGTCTAACAGTAGTCCTGTTTACTTTACCTAACAGGACTACAGAGGGCTGGGATGATAACATTATACTGTATCATGGTCAGCTCATCATCCCTGAATAGTGTCATCATATCATTACACAAGCCTCAATGCTAGCAAACCTCACTGCTAGCATGCCTCACTGCTAGCAAGCCTCACTGCTAGCAAACCTCACTGCTAGCAAGCCTCACTGCTAGCAAACCTCACTGCTAGCAAGCCTCACTGCTAGCAAACCTCACTGCTAGCAAGCCTCACTGCTAGCAAACCTCACTGCTAGCAAACCTCACTGCTAGCAAACCTCACTGCTAGCAAGCCTCAATGCTAGCAAACCTCAATGCTAGCAAACCTCACTGCTAGCAAGCCTCACTGCTAGCAAACCTCACTGCTAGCAAACCTCACTGCTAGCAAACCTCAATGCTAGCAAGCCTCAATGCTAGCAAACCTCACTGCTAGCAAACCTCACTGCTAGCAAGCCTCACTGCTAGCAAACCTCACTGCTAGCAAACCTCACTGCTAGCAAGCCTCAATGCTAGCAAACCTCAATGCTAGCAAACCTCACTGCTAGCAAGCCTCACTGCTAGCAAACCTCACTGCTAGCAAACCTCACTGCTAGCAAACCTCAATGCTAGCAAGCCTCAATGCTAGCAAGCCTCAATGCTAGCAAACCTCACTGCTAGCAAACCTCACTGCTAGCAAAGAATGGATTCCAAACATGAAAAGGTCATTAACACCCTCCTATAGTCATTAACACCCCTCCTATAGTCATTAACACCCTCCTATAGTCATTAACACGCCTCCTATAGTCATTAACACCCTCCTATAGTCATTAACACGCCTCCTATAGTCATTAACACCCTCCTATAGTCATTAACACCCTCCTATAGTCATTAACACCCTCCTATAGTCATTAACACCCTCCTATAGTCATTAACACGCCTCCTATAGTCATTAACACCCTCCTATAGTCATTAACACCCTCCTATAGTCATTAACACCCTCCTATAGTCATTAACACCCTCCTATAGTCATTAACACGCCTCCTATAGTCATTAACACCCTCCTATAGTCATTAACACGCCTCCTATAGTCATTAACACCCTCCTATAGTCATTAACACCCTCCTATAGTCATTAACACCCTCCTATAGTCATTAACACCCCTCCTATAGTCATTAACACCCCTCCTATAGTCATTAACACCCTCCTATAGTCATTAACACCCCTCCTATAGTCATTAACACCCCTCCTATAGTCATTAACACCCTCCTATAGTCATTAACACCCTCCTATAGTCATTAACACCCTCCTATAGTCATTAACACCCTCCTAAAGTCATTAACACGCCTCCTATCTCCTCTGTTTGCTGAAGTCAGTTGATGTACCTAAACAATCTTTACATTACTGTCATGGTCATATGACTATGACAGCAATGTAACGCTTCCTAAATAGCTTGCCCCTTCAGAAGAGCCTTGAATCTGGAACATAATTCCAGATCATTACGTTAATGTGTAGTGGTCACAAGGTCCCAACATACATTAACTCCAATTAACCATTTGATGGATCCTTGTTTTATAGCAGGAGACTCCAGAGACTGCGCTGTGACATCACTCAGCTGTAATGTGACATCACTCAGCTGTAATGTGACATCACTCACGTGTAATTGATGTGATGATGAGTTATGACTGTATTGATATACCTGTTATAGTGACACTGGGAGGGCATCCCAAATGGTATCCTATTCCCTCAATGCCCTGTGGGCCCTGGTCATAAGTAGGTCATAAGTAGGTCATAAGTAGGTCATAAGTAGGTCATAAGGGAGTAGGGTGCCATTTGGGACGGAACCTGACTGGATCAGCTGGTGCCCTATATATTGATCTGGTGGATAAAGTGGGCCCACAGACCTCTGGAGGTCAGGCTGCTCTTAAGGAGGTCAATGATAGGCTGTTTGGACTCATTTAGTGGTTTTAACATCTTAAAACAAAGAGGCTAAAGAGATGTCTTTTCAGTTCGCTGCAGCTAGCGACTGGAACCAGCTGCAACACACACTCAAACTGGACAGTTTTATCTCAATCTCTTCATTCAAAGACTCAATCATGGACACTCTTACTGACAGTTGTGGCTGCTTTGCGTGATGTATTGTCATCTCTACCTTCTTGCCCTTTGTGCTGTTGTCTGAGCCCAATAATGTTTGTACCATGTTTTGTGCTGATTTTCTTGTGATGCTGCCATGTTGTGTTGCTACCATGTTGTTGTCATGTTGTGTTGCTACTATGCTGTGTTGTCATGTGTTGCTGCCAAGCTATGTATTTGTCTTAGGTCTCTCTTTATGTTGTTTTGTCTCTCTTGTCGTGATGTGTGTTTTGTTCTATATTTGTATTTATTTTATATATATTTTAATTTCCAGCCCCGTCCCTGCAGGAGGTATTTTGCCTTTTGGTAGGTGCCATTGTAAATAAGAATTTGTTTTTAACTGACTTGCCAAGTTAAATAAAGGTTAAATTAAAAATATTTGTACTTCCTCATTCTACCAACCTTTGTGATTGAACCATTTTTTCTGAGATGGTGTGGTATGGCCTGGGTTCACACAGTCATCTTAAAACCCAACGAGTAAAGGTAGGGAGATTGAGCTATGCAGCATTATAAAGTAATTACTAGTACACTGGGGGCCAAAAGTTTGGAATATTACTCATTCAATTTCTACATTGTAGAATAAAAGTGAAGACATCAAAACTATGACATAACACATATGGAATCATGTAGTAACCAAAAAAGTGTTAATCAAATCTAAATATATTTTATATTTGAGATTCTTCAAAGTAGCCACCCTTTGCCTGGATAACAGTTTTGCACACTCAAGGCATTCTCTAAACCAGCTTCATGAGGTAGTCACCTCGAATGGAAGACCCAGAAATACATCTGCTGCAGAGGATAAGTTCATTAGAGTTACCAGCCTCAGATTTCAGCCCAAATAAATGCTTCACAGAGTTCAAGTAACAGACACATCTCATCATCAACTGTTCAGAGGAGACTGTGTTAATCAGGCCTTCATGGTCAAATTGCTGCAAAGAAACCACTACTAAAGGACATCAATAAGAAGAAGAGACTTGCTTGGTCCAAGAAACACGAGCAATGGACATTAGACCGGTGGAAATGTGTCCTTTGGTCTTGAGTCCAAATTTGAGATTTTTGGTTCCAACCTCAACCAAATTTAGATGGTTTGGGATGAGTCAGACCACAGTGATGGAAAAGCAGCCAACAAGTGCTCAGCATATGCGGAAACTCCTTCAAGACTGATGGAAAAGCATTCCAGGTGAAGCTGGTTGAGAGAATGCCAAGCGTGTGCAAAGCTGTCATCAAGGAAAGGGTGGCTATTTGAAGAATTTCAAATATATTTAGATTTGTTTAACACCTTTTTGGTTACTACATGATTCCATATGTGTTATGTCATAGTTTTGATGTCTTCACTTTAATTCTACAATGAAAAAAATTGTGTAAAGAAAAACCCTTAATATTATATTCCAAACATTTGGCCCCCAGTGTAAATACAATAGCTCTAACCTAACCCTGCTTGTTGAGTGCTACTACCCGTAACAGAACTGTGCTTGTTTTTTTGTTTAAATTCCTGCACATTTTCAGAGATAACTTAAAGATTACAAAATAAAGATTTAAAAACAGGAATGTAAAGATGAATGCAAACATGGATAGGCAGCTCAGTGAGTTCATAATATCCTAGAAATAAATTATCATAAAATAGACTTATGTACTTTTTACACACACTGCCCTATATACATAGTATAACAATATCTCCAAAATGTTACAATTACAACCAAAAACCCCAAAAGAAAAAGAGAATGTCTCTGTCTGAAAGGGCACCTTGATACCTCAATAGTGCACTACATTTGAGCAGAATAGTGTACAATATAAGGAATATAGGGTGACATTTTGCCCTATAATATAGTGCAATGCTATTGACCGGGGTAGTGCCCTACAAAGGAATAGGGTGGCATTCTGGATTCACTCAATGTCTGTCATGTTTTGTCTCTCAGCTCCATCCAAAGTCATGTCCCGTCATCTGATAAAACCTCCTGTTAAAAGGTTGATAAAACTGCCTTAGCCTCTGAACCACCTCCGGGTCAATATTAGGATGAGTCCGGCCTTTGGTCTTCCCCAGACAGTGAGGCTTACTATTCCCCTGCGGCCTCTTCAGACAGGGGAAGCCCTTGGATGGGTTGAAGTGAAAGTGTTTGTGGCTGACCAACCTCCTGAGCCCCAGGAAGTCCTGTACACGGGCCATCTCTCCGGCCGGGTCGGAGATCAACCTCTCCCCGCTGATGAAGAGGAGCTGGTCCTTGGGGAAGTACTGCAGCCAGCGTTCTAGGTGCTTGGCATACATCCCGATCTGGACGGCGCTCCAGGACGTATCGATGAGACCCATAGTCCTGTTCTTGAAGGTGAGGCTCTCAAAGGAAGGGATGTCAGGTTTCTTGGAGCGGGTCTGGGTGTAGTCTGAGATGGCCCTGGTGACGGGGTCTCGGACCACCACAATCAGCCTGGTATCTGGGGACATGGTGTGGATACGGGCGGGGACGTCTTTAGTGACGTAGTAGCTGGGGGTTTTCTCCATGGTGATCTGACCATCCTGGGTCTCAGGCATCAGGTCTCTGAGGAGAGAAGAGATGGAGAGGTTTGTTATTATACACACAGGGAAAGACAGGACTGTGAAGCACTCCATGAGAATGAGGGGTTTTGCCCATTGTGTGTGTGTTGTTTGATTTGTGTGTAGAGTTCTGAGAATATGAGGCATGCTTTCAGAAAATGTGTGTAAACAATCGAGAAAAACTGTAACACAGGCAGACTGTGGCTCTATGGTGATTCCACAGACAGACTGTGGCTCTAAGTCCATAGTCCCCTGTCAGTCACAGCCCAGACCTGCATTACCTAGCGACATAACTATCTACAGCCTGGGACCATGCAGCTTAAGATAGATAGATAGATAGATAGATAGATAGATAGATAGATAGATAGATAGATAGATAGATAGATAGATAGATAGATAGATAGATAGATAGATAGATAGATAGATAGATAGATAGATAGATAGATAGATAGATAGATAGATAGATAGATAGATAGATACTTTATTGATTCCTGAGGGGGACATTTCTTTGTCAAGCAGCTACAAAAAAATACAGGGCAGGTGCAAAATGCCACAACGAAAATACACAAAAGACAGATACACGGTACATGATACATAGAGCGGCAGTATGAAAAAGTATAGAAATACAAGATGTCTGGAGTGCAAAAAAGCTATAAAAAGACTGCATAGTATGGGTGGTTGGCTGAATATGTACACTATACATTGGTGGATGTTGGAGGTTAACTATACTATACAGGTCAATGGCAGAGAAATACTTCAATAGCTAAAATATGACATGAGCGAGGGTAATAATAGTTTTCTTAATAGACAGACTGGTTAAATGAACAGGTAAGTGAATATTTTGCATGGTTAAATTAGCTGTACAGGTAAATATACAGTTATATTTACAGGTAAGTGAATACTTGCATGGTTACATTAACTGTACAGGTAAATGACAGGAAGAGATACTTAAATAGCTAAATGTGTGTATGATATAATTTGGAGTAATAATAGTAATTCCCTTAAAATACAGTCCTTAGTGCAGGGTTTAATTACAGATAAATGCACGTATTGCACATTCGATATACTAAAAGCAATGAGAAAAGGTGCAACTGACAAGATACTAATATGCATTCCTGAGTGAATTACTACGTAAGTTCAGTCCAATAATTACTTACAATATTGCACGTGATATGATATAACAACTGTACATGAGTATTTATATACAGACCTGAATTAATAAATAAGTCCTGAGTGAATGAGTGATTACAGACCAGAGTTACTCACGGATGGATGCATAATTATTAAACTAGGTCCTAACACCCCAACTGCTGTCTGTAGTTCAGGTGTAGTCAGACTGTGCAGTCAAGTCAGATTACTCAAGAGTCGTGGAATAGGATCAAGAGTCGTGGAATAGGAGTGCTGATCTAGGATCAGATCCCCCTGTCCATGTAATCTTATTCATTATGATATAAAGGCAAAACCGATCCTAGAACAGGGGAGTCCAGTGCTAGACCTCTGTCTGTCTGTCTGTCTGTCTGTCTGTCTGTCTGTCTGTCTGTCTGTCTGTCTGTCTGTCTGTCTGTCTGTCTGTCTGTCTGTCTGTCTGTCTGTCTGTCTGTCTGTCTGTCTGTCCATTCTGTCTGTCTGTCCATTCTGTCTGTCTGTCTGTCTGTCTGTCCATTCTGTCTGCCTGTCTGTCCATTCTGTCTGTCCAGTCTGTCTGTCTGTCCATTCTGTCTGTCTGTCTGTCTGTCTGTCTGTCTGTCTGTCTGTCTGTCTGTCTGTCTGTCTGTCTGTCTGTCTGTCTGTCTGCCCAGTCCCATGATGGCCCCTCTTACTGAGCTGATCTGACTCTTTTAGATCATAAATTAGCCAGTTAACTGCAGCCCCAGACCGGGGTAAGGACCAGGGCTCTGGGTAATGGCCGGGGTAAGGACCAGGGCTCTGGGTAATGGCCGGGGTAAGGACCAGGGCTCTGGGTAATGGCTAAAGTGGGCCACCAGAGATTTAGACTAAGCCTAAACACATAGGCATTAAGAGTAGTAGTCCTGGTAGTGAGTTAGAAGGTTAGGAAAGGAGGGAGAGAGATAGGGGTAGTAGTCTAGTGCTTAGTGAGTTAGAGGAGGAGGGGAGGAGGGAGGGGAGGAGGGAGGGGAGGAGGAGGGGAGGAGGGAGGGGAGGAGGAGGGGAGGAAGAGGGGAGGAGGAGGGGAGGAGGAGGGATGGTAGTGGAGAAAAGAGAAAGACAGTCAGACATAATACTACTTTAGTACAGTCACTAACATTAGGAGTTGGTTGGTAGTGTATATCTAATACTACTTTAGTACAGTCACTAACATTAGGAGTTGGTTGGTAGTGTATATCTAATACTACTTTAGTACAGTCACTAACATTAGGAGTTGGTTGGTAGTGTATATCTAATACTACTTTAGTACAGTCACTAACATTAGGAGTTGGTTGGTAGTGTATATCTAATACTACTTTAGTACAGTCACTAACATTAGGAGTTGGTTGGTTGGTAGTGTATATCTAATACTACTTTAGTACAGTCACTAACATTAGGAGTTGGTTGGTTGGTAGTGTATATCTAATACTACTTTAGTACAGTCACTAACATTAGGAGTTGGTTGGTTGGTAGTGTATATCTAATACTACTTTAGTACAGTCACTAACATTAGGAGTTGGTTGGTAGTGTATATCTAATACTACTTTAGTACAGTCACTAACATTAGGAGTTGGTTGGTAGTGTATATCTAATACTACTTTAGTACAGTCACTAACATTAGGAGTTGGTTGGTAGTGTATATCTAATACTACTTTAGTACAGTCACTAACATTAGGAGTTGGTTGGTAGTGTATATCTAATACTACTTTAGTACAGTCACTAACATTAGGAGTTGGTTGGTTGGTAGTGTATATCTAATACTACTTTAGTACAGTCACTAACATTAGGAGTTGGTTGGTTGGTAGTGTATGTCTCGCGAGTATAAGTTTATTTACAATGAATAACACCGTTATAAATACGTCTAAATTACTAATTTGTCACAAATAAGGTATTTGCTCATATCCTCCTGAATATGTGTAACCAACTACTGCAGAAATAGGCAGGGTAAAGCCTTGGCGGTGTCCTTGGCCAATGGGGAACTCTCCTTTTGGACTTGATCTTTCCTTCTGACGCAATCACATAAACCAACAAACCCTCTTCCCTTTAGTCTCTCGATACATCGCTCTCTCCACTACACTCATACGTTCCATCTCTCTCTCACTGAGAGCCTACCTATTATTGAGTAAGGTGTGAAAAAAAAACACCAAGCACTACGGCTAGCTATCAGCATCACTGCAACACTGCTGCAATTATCTGCCGTATCTCTTGGATACACAAGAGGAGTGTTTATCTCAAGGCCCTGAGGGACTCAGAGAAACATGCTACCAGTCAGATATTACACTTAGTCCCAGAGCAAAACAAACCTGGATGAACGATGGATGAATAATGCATTAGAGAGAAAGAGAGAGAAAGAGAGAGAGAAAGAGAAATAGAAAGAGAAAGAGAGAAGGACAGAGAGACAGAGAGGGAACAACCTCTCAAGCTAGAGGAGGTAAGAAGAGATGCCCTTGGGGGCAGATGTAGCAATATTTAGCAATTTGTTCTGTGTTAACAAACTAGATTTCCTGGAACCAATAGGTTGCAAAGCATCTTCCTCTATCAGCCAATAGAGATTTATCATACCCTTCCTGTCCTCCTCCTCCATTGCTCTTCCTCCTCCTCCGGAACCACTAGATAGCTCCGAGCTCCAGCCCCTAATCACTGTGTGTCTGTGTGAGCTGTGAAACTGCTGTGTTGTGTCTGCTGGTCTGTCAGGTGACTTCATTAACCCGTTAAAGGAGTGAAGGAGTGGGGTGTATAGTCATGTATTTTCATCTATACATTTATATCCAAATATGTTACTTACTTACATACCTGGTCCATTGTAATGTGAGGTGAGCACAGGCTTTCAGTTAGGTTAGCAAGTTAACCACTATCATGATTTGAATTTGAACAGACAGAATGCCCTTTCATGTGAACTTTAAATTGTGAATGATCACCACAGGGATATCTAGTGTCATGATCTACTACTGTATTCCAGCTCAGAGAGGAGGATTCACCAGGACTATAGGGTCTACTACTGTATTCCAGCTCAGAGAGGAGGATTCACCAGGACTATAGGGTCTACTACTATCTTCCAGCTCAGAGAGGAGGATTCACCAGGACTATAGGGTCTACTACTACTGTATTCCAGCTCAGAGAGGAGGATTCACCAGGACTATAGGGTCTACTAATATCTTCCAGCTCAGAGAGGAGGATTCACCAGGACTATAGGGTCTACTACTGTATTCCAGCTCAGAGAGGAGGATTCACCAGGACTATAGAGTCTACTACTGTATTCCAGCTCAGAGAGGAGGATTCACCAGGACTATAGGGTCTACTACTACTGTATTCCAGCTCAGAGAGGAGGATTCACCAGGACTATAGGGTCTACTACTGTGGGAGCCACTCTTCTTCACTCCTCTCCTCAGACCACCAAGCACTGGATTAGAGGTGATGGTATGCAGACACTCAGAATATACTGGCAACGTTTCTGTGAGATTCTTAGAAGCTTCTTAGAAGGAACGATGAGGCCGTTCGTTGGCCGTAGATAGCGGTGGAACGTTCTCTTATAAACTGTGTGAAAGCCGGTCAGATCCCTCTCTCTCTCTGTGCACTCAGTGCCTTCTTCACCGTGCTCTTATGTCCAATATCTCTACAGCATTCCTGTCAAGACAGATAATGCAGAGAAAGCTGTTCCCATTCTCTCCTCTCCTCCCCCCTCATCTCCTCCCCTCCTCTTTTCTCCCCCCTCCTCTTTTCTCCTCTCCCCTCGTCCACTCCTCCCTCCTCCTCTCCTCCCACCTCCCCTCCTCCCCTCCTCTCCTCCTCTCTTCTCATACCAGCGGTATGCAGCAGTAGGACTCAAGGCCACCTGATTAACTTTAGGAAGAAGGCCCAGGTCTAGAGAGGAGAGGAGAGGAGAGGAGAGGAGAGGAGAGGAGAGGAGAGGAGAGGAGAGGAGAGGAGAGGAGAGGAGAGGAGAGGAGAGGAGAGGAGAGGAGAGGAGAGGAGAGGAGAGGAGAGGAGAGGAGAGGAGAGGACTACAGTCTGAGAGAATCTGATCAGTAATAACATCAGAGATGTACAGGTCTACAGTCTGAGAGGATCTGATCAGTAATAACATCAGAGATGTACAGGTCTACAGTCTGAGAGGATCTGATCAGTAATAACATCAGAGATGTACAAGTCTACAGTCTGAGAGGATCTGATCAGTAATAACATCAGAGATGTACAGGTCTACAGTCTGAGAGGATCTGATCAGTAATAACATCAGAGATGTACAGGTCTACAGTCTGAGAGGATCTGATCAGTAATAACATCAGAGATGTACAGGTCTACAGTCTGAGAGGATCTGATCAGTAATAACATCAGAGATGTACAAGTCTACAGTCTGAGAGGATCTGATCAGTAATAACATCAGAGATGTACAGGTCTACAGTCTGAGAGGATCTGATCAGTAATAACATCAGAGATGTACAGGTCTACAGTCTGAGAGGATCTGATCAGTAATAACATCAGAGATGTACAAGTCTACAGTCTGAGAGGATCTGATCAGTAATAACATCAGAGATGTACAGGTCTACAGTCTGAGAGGATCTGATCAGTAATAACATCAGAGATGTACAGGTCTACAGTCTGAGAGGATCTGATCAGTAATAACATCAGAGATGTACAGGTCTACAGTCTGAGAGGTTCTGATCAGTAATAACATCAGAGATGTACAGGCCTACAGTCTGAGAGGATCTGATCAGTAATAACATCAGAGATGTACAGGTCTACAGTCTGAGAGGATCTGATCAGTAATAACATCAGAGATGTACAGGTCTACAGTCTGAGAGGATCTGATCAGTAATAACATCAGAGATGTACAGGTCTACAGTCTGAGAAGGAGAGAACTAAACAACTGAACTGAACCTCAACATGTCCTTGACAAAGTCCTGTGGTCTGATAACCTCCAATAAAAACCCCAGGTTTAACCACCTGAAATGACAGTTTCCATCCCTGATTTATATCAGTTTGATGAGAGATTAACTTGAGTTTTCCAGCTATTGACCTCCAAGAAGTAAACGTAGGTGTTAACCAATGCCATTCACACAGCTGAGTTAGCTAAAAGTCAAATATTTCAATACCTGGCCCTTTACCCGCCTTTGGGCCCTTTCCTCATTCTCAACACAGGCTGTGTTCTTTTCCTGCCTATCAATATGCTGATGCATTGAATCTACATGGAGGGCTTTCCCGCTTCTTAAACCATTTTATTAAAATCATATCAAATCAAAGTTTATTTGTCACATGTGCCGAATAAGGCGTAGACCTTATAGTGAAATGCTTACAAGCCCTAACCAATAGTGCAGTTTAAGTAGAAAATAAGTATTATATAAACAAGAGAGGTAAAGAAATAAAAAACAGTAAAGTGACAGTAAAAAATATATACAGGTGGTATATACAGGTGGTATATACAGGTGGTATATACAGGTGGTATATACAGGTGGTATATACAGGTGGTATATACAGGTGGTATATACAGGTGGTATATACAGGTGGTATATACAGGTGGTACCGGTACAGAATCAATGTGCAGGGGCACCGGTTAGTCGGGCTAATTGAGGTAATATGTACATGCAGGTATAGTTAAAGTGACAATGCATAGCTGATAAACAGAGAGTAGCAGCAGTGTGAAGAAGAGGGGCTGGGGGGGGGGGGACATTTGCATACAACATGAAGTGAAGAGAAAACAGGTTTCACTCTAATTGCCCTGTTCTATTATCACTAGGGTTCATATAAACCCCAGGGGTTCCACTACTCCTCTTTCATACAGCTGTGTACACCCAGCGCTGCTGCAGCTTCTAAATGTACTGCTCACTTTTAATGTACTGCCCTCTCTCTGGCTGCGTCCCCAACAGCACTCTATTTCCTAGAAAATGCATTTTTTTAAAAAAATGTTTCACCTTTATTTAACCAGGTATGTCAGTTGAGAACAAGTTCTCATTTACAACTGCGAACTGGCCAAGACAAAGCAAAGCAGTGCAACAAAAAACAACAGAGTTACACATGAGAATAAAACAAACGTACAGTCAATAACACAATAGAAAATCTATATACAGTGTGCAAATGTAGTACAAAATGCAGTAAGGTTAGGAAGACAATAAATAGACCATAGTGGCAAAATAAATTACAGATTAGCATTAACACAGGAATGAAGGATAGGCAAATTATGATGTGCAAATAGAGATACTGGAGTGCAAGATTAGCGAAAAATAATAAAAATAAATATGGGGATGAGGTAGTAGGGTGGGCTATTTACAGAAGGGCTATATACAGGTGCAGTGATCGATAAGCAGCTTTGACAGCTGATGCTTAAAGTTAGTGAGGGAGATAGGAACCTCTAGCTTCAATGATTTTTGCAATTCGTTCCAGAATTATACAGGGGATAGGGTGCCATTTGGGACTCTGACCCTTCAATCTCTCTCTATCTATCCCAAACCCAGCTCCGACCCAGCTCTGAACCAGCTCTGAACCAGCTCTGACCCAGCTCCGACCCAGCTCTGACCCAGGTCCGACCCAGCTCTTATCCAGCTCTGACCCAGCTCTGACGCAGCTCAGACCCAGGTCCGACCCAGCTCTGACAAAGCTCTGACACAGCTCTGACCCAGCTCCCCTGCAGCTCTGTTTGGGGTTAGAATAACTGTTTCCCTTCCTCAGACAATGTCAGTGAGAGAGCAAGGAGAGGATTAGAATACAAAAAGTCATTGTTTCACAAAAAAGGAGATCTGGAAACTGACGAGAATAGAAAAACCCCACACTATCATATTTCAACAAAATAGGGCAAATTTCCAGGATCACTTCATGGCCTTTGATTCCAGCAGCATGTGCTGCCCAGATGTCCTCCTCTCTAAATGCTTAAAAACAAGGAGAGAATAAGTCCAGAGGTTTAACTGGGAAAGAAAACAGTGACTTATAGTGAAAGGAGGAGGAAGGTCAGAATGGGAAAACATTCCCACGGCTTTTGGGAGTTCCCACCTTCCGCGCACCCTCCTTCCTGTATGAGTGAGCGTGCAGCCTACAATTTGCCTGGCAGCTCCTGCCTTTCTGCCTCTGTGTGAAAGCATGTCTATATTCTGTGAAAGCGTGGCCAACTGGCTATATCTGTGGCTGGAGTCCCCACTGTGACAGGCCTTCACTATAGAAATAGAATGACTCCCCATTCAAGTCAATGTTCCATGATGGGTGTGCCGGCGGCCATATTGAGATAGATAGATAGATAGATAGATAGATAGATAGATAGATAGATAGATAGATAGATAGATAGATAGATAGATAGATAGATAGATAGATAGATAGATAGATAGATAGATAGATAGATAGATAGATAGATAGATAGTCCTGAGTGAATTAGTGATTACAGACCAGAGTTACTCACGGATGGATGCATAATTGTTAAACTAGGTCCTAACACCGCAACAGTTCCAGGTCTATGTTGCCGACGGCACGGCACCCCGGTGAGGCATTAAATAGTCTAATAGCCGCCGGCAGGAAGGACCTCCTGTAGCGCTCTCTGGCACACTGTGGTGGGATCTGTCTGTGACTGAAGGTGCTCCTCTGCGTCATAACCATGGCATGCAGAGGGTGGGTGACGTTGTCCATAATGGCCAGCAGTTTGTCCAGGATCTGTCTCTCCACCACCTCCTCTAGAGTGTCAAGGCTAATCCCCAGAACAGTGCCATCCTTCCTGATCAGCTTATTTACCCGAGAAGCATCACCAGCCTTTATGTTGGCGCCCCAGCACACCACTGAAAAAAAGATGGCACTGGCAGACTGGTGGAAAGTATGCAGTAGTTTACTGCACACGTTGTAGGACCTGAGCCTCCTCAGAAAGTAGTCGGCTCTGGCCCTTTTTGTACAGAGCCCCGGTGTTACCAGCCCATTCCAGCTTGTCCATATGGACTCCCAGGAACTTGACCCTTGACCCAACCATTTCCACATCCATCCCCTGTATTGGGACAGCAATCAGTTGGGCCTTGCTTCTCCTGACGTCCACCACCATCTCCTTTGTTTAGCTGATGTTGAGCTGAAGGTGGTTCTGCTCACACCACACCACAAAGTCATTGATTGTGCTCCTGTACTCCTCCTCCTGCCCACCCCTGATGCACCCTACAATTGCGAAGTCATCCGAGAACTTCTGTAGGTGGCATGTTTCAGAGTTATATCTGAAGTCCGAGGTGTAGAGGGTGAACAGGAAGGGGGACAGGACCGTTCCCTGGGGGGCCTGTGTTGCTCACTGCCCGTTCTGACACACAGCTCTGTAGCCGCACAAATTCTGGCCTACCGGTCAGGTAGTCCGTAACCCAGGAGACTAAGGGTGCTTCCACTTTCATCCTCTTCATCTTCTCACCCAATAGCAGGGGCTGAATGGTGTTGAAGGCACTGGAGAAGTCAAGAAACATAACCCTCACAGTGCTACTGGGTATAATCCGTTATGTAGTCAGTAAATCCATCAATGTCCTCCCCATGAGCCTCAAAGAGCACACCCCAGTCTGTTGTTTCAAAGCAGTCCTGTAGGGCCTCATTCGCCTCCAGAGACCATCTCCTAATGGTCCTAGTGGTCACTGGCTGCTGTTGGACCATAGGCCTGTAGAGTGGGGTGATGTGGACAAGGTTGTGATCCGATCTACTGAGGGTAGGGAGTGCAGTGGAGTTGTATGCATCCTTCACATTAGCATATAACAAGTCCAGAGTTTTATTATTCCTGGTTGGGCACTTCACAAACTGTTTGAACGTGGGCAGCGTTGAAGAGAGAGATGCACGGTTAAAATCCCCCAAAATGGCAAAGAAAGCACTAGGATGCGCTGTCTGTAACCTCGCGATAACAGAGTGGATGACGTCACACGCTGTGTTTGCGTCAGCGGAGGGCGGGATGTAAACAATAACAGCAATGGCCGCCGTGAATTCCCTCTGCAAATAGTAGGGTCTCAGGCTAACGGCTCAATGTCCGGGCTACAAAACTCTTCCTTAAGAGTAATATGGTTTGGATTACACCATCTGTTGTTAACTCTCTTATCCTTACCGGAAGAAACGCTATCCCTGTCCGCTCTGATGGTCTGGATGGTCTCTATGGGGATGTTATCATTCAGCCATATTGAGTGTTGTCGTGATTCTATGTGTATGGCTTCTCCTCTCTGTGTGGCTCTAGACTTTAGGGGGTGGGGGGCTTCTACAGCACTCCTCTGTGTTGGACCAACAGTGTGGAGATGAGGGCAGCAGAGATCAATGCCTCCACGGGGGACTGGGGCTACTCAGCCCCCTCTCTACCCTACCCTGCACCTCCTCTCCCCAGGCAACTGACTGATAATTAGACAGTGGAGAGGCAGTCAAGCCACACCATATCTATACCCTCTACCTCTCCATCCCCTCCTAAGGATAAAGTTGGGACCAACACTGAAATAACTAACGTCATGGTAAGTGGACTATCCTCCATGGTGAAAGAGTTAGGGCAGCTCAAGTAAGCCCTGAATAACTGGCACCCTTTCTGAGCATCTAGAATGTATTAACAGTAAGTGTGCTGGTTGGTATGTGGATGACCATGTGACCTTGGCCCTCCCTCCCTACCCTGTGACTTCACTAAAAGACAGAGTAGAGGGAGATGCCTCTGTTGATACAGGGTGGTGAAGGTCACTAGTACAGAGACCTCTGGGGTTTCCCCTCCCTAGTCCCTGAACAGAGCCATCATTAAGGGGTCACTGGGGTGTTCCTTGGCTGTCTGAGGTCATGGTGCTCTGGTCTGACTGGGGTCTGAATGGTCTGGCTGGGCTTACTCAAGCTGAGGGTTTTTAATTAGTCTAACAACCACTCCAGGGTTCTTTCATTCAATCCTACAGATACAACTGCACTGTGTTTTCCCACTGTGGACACTTACTGTAGGCCTACACAGTCATGGCTACAACAACTACCAGCTGTATAGTACGTCTATGAACCTGCAGCTCTAATGTGTTTAGAAATACCAGTTCTAAGCGAGAGGATGAGCTGTTGCATGTTCACCTTCAACTAACATAAATACGTCAGTTGTCTTTCAGATGCTACTGTCTTCCAGCTCATTATCAGCTTCTATGATAAACACAGATAATATTACACCAGTTTGCCATTCTGATTGAACTGTGACTCCATAAAACACCAGAGGAAGAAACTGTCTGTTCCTTGTTAAATGTGTTCTCTTTTTTCTCAGTCAGTGAAGATGCCCTAAAGATCCCCCCTCTGTCCTCTCACCGTGTGGTGGTCAACCTCAACACAAGTGTCTTCAAACTGTCTGGAAATTCTTGAAGCAGCTTAACCCACAAGTCCTTTGAACATTGCTCCCCTCACTTCCCCCATTGTAGGGTTATGAAGAAAGCTTTATGAAGACAGCTTTGAACTAGTAGCATTAAGAAGCCTTTGACATTGACTGCTAATTTCCATGGCTCAAGTCAATTTAGATGGCTCCTCAAAGAAACCAACAAAGGTACACGTTTCAATGTTGATAAAGTGGCTCATCTGCTGTTTTCTGTCTTCAATCAAAACTCCAGAATTCCTGAAACTATTTAATTCTACATATCACTCTGATACTTTACAGATGTCATGTGAATAATTGAATCAGGAACAGGTTATAGTTGTTTACAACAGAGAGAGGCATGTGCTGATGCTGTGGGTTGCAACAGGTCTGGCTAACACTGGGAACTCACTGAGATGCACTGACATATTGATCATTAAAACACACATTGTTAAACACTGAGCTAACTGTTCAGTGTTCCTATAGCTTTGAAATGTACTAATTGTCTGTGTCCCAAATGGCACATTCTTTACTATATAGTGTGTACAAGCCCTATGAGCTCTGGTCAAAAGTAGTGCACTATATAGGGAATAGGGTGCCATTTGGGAATCAGGCATTGTTAAAGCTTTATTGTCATAAAGGGAATTAAAGCCTTAGAATCAATACCTGGAACCGGGAGCACTCAATTGAATTACGATGCTTATGGATGCTGGGGGGGATGATGTCATGATTTAGCCTGTTGACTCCTGGCAGTAAACCCTGTGCTGGTTTGGGTCTAAACTTCAGAAGAAAAACTGAAATGACGCTCTAGAATGTTTGTCTGAGCTCTAGAAGGAACTGTCAAACTGAACAGAAGCTCTAGAATGTTTTTCTGAGCTCTAGAAGGAACTGTCAAACTGAACAGAAGCTCTAGAATGTTTTTCTGAGCTCTAGAAGGAACTGTCAAACTGAATGGAAGCTCTAGAATGTTTGTCTGAGCTCTAGAAGGAACTGTCAAACTGAACATAAGCTCTAGAATGTTTTTCTGAGCTCTAGAAGGAACTGTCAAACAAGTCAGTTTCTATGAGGCATTTAAGGTGCATAATTTAATATGGGCCCTTTTAATAGTTTGCGTCCCAAATGGCACCCTATTCCCTACATAGTCCACTTCTTTTGACTAGAGCCTATGGGCCTATGGGTGCCATTTGGGACTCCCCCTATGACTCAGGCCTATAACTTATATGGACTATTTTATTAGACCAAGGTGGTAGTCAGCTGTTAGAGTGATACATTCCTCAGTTCACACTTATCACACTGTGAGGAGAGACTTATAGCTTTATTATAGTTTCATTTTCACCTGAACAGGATACACATTCATGTTACAGTTTTTCACAACTACTGTAGGCCTATATTCACCAACCACACAAGCCACAATGAATGGTCACTACTTTAATTAACTTAATTAACTTGTGTGTGTGTGTGTTTGTGCCTGTGCATGTGTGTGTCTTTTAATCCATGCTAATCAATCTGGTTATTTCTTCCACTCAGCACAATGGCAACATGTCCACCTAATCTTACTGTTCCATGCTATGTTAGAGGTGTTTTTAAAGACACTGTATGAATTAGTCCTCCAGTAGTTATGTGAAGAGATGTAGGGAGATATTCTTCCCTGACAACCTTCAGGTTTTTTTAAATGTTCTTTGTGACTCTAAAAATAACGGTATTTCTCAGAAACCCATGAATCGACAAGCCAACCTGTACCATATGCATGTGTTAAAGGCTGATTAATAGCCTGGAACTGAAGATCGGTAAACAATGTAATACATTAAATAGATGGCCTCATTTAAATGGCAAATGATTAACTATATAAGTAGTTCATACATAACTCGTTTCTATTCTAATCAGTTAACGTTATTAAGTGTATGAAATGCACCTGTACCACTCCAGTCCCTTGTCATAGTTCCGATCAAAGAAGTGCGGCTCGGCCCCAACAGCTCTGATGTCGGGATGCACGCGGAGGAACTCCAGCAGCGCCCGCGTGCCTCCCTTCTTCACCCCGATGATAATCGCCTGGGGCAACTTCTTACTCTCCGCCGGCCCTGACTCGTTGAAGATACTTGACACGACATTATTCAACGTCCTCCGCTCGCTTCGAATCTCATCCCAGTCTTCCCCTCCTCTGCTGTCCAAATCATTCTCATTATTTAACAAGTCCCTGGATGATACGCCGAATAACGGATCTACTGAATCTAAGGGATCTTCTTGGCGTCCGGATTCCAAGTCCACTTCGTTTTGGAGTCGGGGATGAGTTCTGTTGTTGTCCACTTCTTCGAGATGTTGTGAATGTTTACTGCTGGCTGTACTGACTATCAGGCTTGGCATGGTTGAACAGTATCCGACGCAGCAATAGATCATATACATCCACAGGGACAACATGATGCAGAAAACAAAGAGTTTATTCTTCACGGGGGATGATGAGACAACATGTAGGTTCTGATATATTGTTTTATATTCCATAGGACCGTCGGGCGAGACGAGTCATAATCCAAAAACGCATATTGGCTAAAGTTATTTGCTCCTCTTCCACTGCAAAAATGCTGGTGAAATTGACATAATTCCACAACTTGCCTATACACTGCTTATAACGGACTTATTATTATTTAGTGATAAATGCATCTCCTTTCCAGCTCTATTCATACTGAATTCCAAACGAAACGAAAAGATACTCGCGTCAGGTGTGTACGCGCGCTGTGCGTCAAAGAAAGTCTCGGCCGTTGTTTGCCATCACTTGGCCAACAGGCATGTGAGCGAGAGGGAGCGCGCTACGGCGATTAGACGAGTAGGCTACATCCCATTCATCCCACTTAGGCTTGGGGCGTATGATTGACAGTAGAGGTGACCAATCCGAGCAGACTATATAGAGAGACAATTGCCTATTATCTGTTGCTTTTTTTTCCGATGACGAGTTACAGGCCTACACACCCTTCATGCATCATGGCTACATGCGTAATAGCAAACGTATAATGGTAGACTGGTTATAACATGAGGTTTTCACAACATGTGATTTGTGTTTAATATTTAAAACGTGAAAATATGATATGCCTTTTTTATGAGAAATTATTACAAAAATCTACTTTTTTTTTTTTTTACTTTAACAGACTGGAATTGTTGAAGGAAATCAACATTTGACACTGAAGTGTGCCTGTTAGCAAAGTAGTCGAATCCTCTATCCAACCCTCTGACAAGCATGAAGCAAATATTATGATAGCGTTTTAAACATACTTTTATACACCCCAAACATATGGATAACAGGGCAGCTTCAACACATTTCTTTGGAATTAGTATCAGAATATCTACCGCTAGAAGAAGTGCTTTTCTGCATGACAGGACAAGAGACAATATATTTATGTGGAGAGACCAACACGAGCACACGACGTTCTGAAAGGACTTGGCACGACGCGGGCAGATGTCCTGAATCTCCTGCGGTTCCAGGATGAATGGATAGTTTGTAAAGTTCCATTCTTTCGCTGCGCAACAGCAGTTGGGTGTCATGGGCTGTAACTACTGTATTTAAAGTTGTTTCTGTTACCTCCTGTCAGCCGGTAGTCAAGATGCACTTGTAATGTAGAGTATAACAAGTACAGGCTACAAGTGGTGTGTGTGTTTGTGTGTGTGTGTGTGTGTGTGTGTGTGTGTGTGTATGTGTGTGTGTGGTGTGTGTGTACCCCTTCTTGTGTGTGTGGGCCAGGGAGGGTCAGGGGGCAGCCATTGCGTTCAGATGGGATTATGAGGATTACTGAAGAGCTTGCCATGTTAGTCAGTCTCACCAGAACCACCACACTGACACTGTAATCCCCTTATCTCTCATCACACACACACTCACACACAAGGCTAGATATGGGGGAGGGTTTGTGTGTCCTTGTGTGAGTACGTGTAGATAGATAGATAGATAGATAGATAGATAGATAGATAGATAGATAGATAGATAGATAGATAGATAGATAGATAGATAGATAGATAGATAGATAGATAGATAGATAGATAGATAGATAGATAGATAGATAGATAGATAGATGTTGGATGGTTAACTATACTATACAGGTCAATGGCAGAGAAATACTTAAATAGCTAAAAGTGCGTATGATATAAGTGAGGGTAATAATAGTTTACTTAATATACATACTGGTTAAATGAACAGGTAAGTGAATATTTTGCATGGTTAAATTACTGTACAGGTAAATATACAGTTAAATTTACAGGTAAGTGAATATTGCATGGTCTCATTAACTGTACAGGTAAATGACAGGAAGAGATACTTAAATAGCTAAATGTGTGTATGATATAATTTAGGGTAATAATAGTAATTCCCTTAAAATACAGTCCTTAGTGTGCAGGGTTTAATTACAGATAACTGTACGTATTGCACATTCGATATACTAAAAACAATGAAAAAATATACAACTGACAGGATACTAATATGCATTCCTGAGTGAAAGACTACGTAAATTAAGTCTAAGAATTACTTGCAATATTGCAAGTGATATGATAAACAACTGTACATGAGTATGTATATACAGACCTGCATGAATAAATAGGTCCTGAGTGAATGAGTGATTACAGACCAGAGTTACTCACGGATGGATGCATAAATGTTAAACTAGGTCCTAACACCGCAACAGTTCCAGGTCTATGTTGCCGACGGCACGGCACCCCGGTGAGGCATTAAATTGTCTTATAGCCGCCGGCAGGAAGGACCTCCTGTAGCGCTCTATGGCACACCGTGGTGGGATCAGTCTGTGACTGAAGGTGCTCCTCTGCGTCATAACCATGGCATGCAGAGGGTGGGTGAAGTTGTCCATGATGGCCAGCAGTTTGGCCAGGATCTGTCTCTCCACCACCTCCTCTAGAGTGTCAAGGCTAATCCCCAGAACAGAGCTAGCCTTCCTGATCAGCTTATTTACCCAAGAAGCATCACCGGCTTTAATGTTGGCACCCCAGCACACGACTGCAAAAACTGTGGTTCTACCAGACTGGTAGAAGGTATGCAGTAGTTTACTACACACGTTGAAGGACATGAGCCTCCTCAGAAAGTAGAGTCGGCTCTGGCCCTTTTTGTACAGAGCCCCGGTGTTACCAGCCCATTCCAGCCTGTTGTCCATATGGAGTCCCAGGAACTTCTATGACCCAACCATTTCCACATCCATCCCCTGTATAGGGACTGCAGTCAGCTGTTTTGCTGATGTTGAGCTGAAGGTGGTTCTGCTTACACCACAACACAAAGTCACTGATTGCGCTCCTGTACTCCTCCTCCTGCCCACCCCTGATGCACCCTACAATTGCGGAGTCATCCGAGAACTTCTGTAGGTGGCATGTTTCAGAGTTATATCTGAAGTCCGAGGTGTAGAGGGTGAACAGGAAGGGGGACAGGACCCTTCCCTGGGGGGCTCCTGTGTTGCTCACTGCCCGTTCTGACACACAGCTCTGTAGCCGCACAGATTGTGGCCTACCGGTCAGGTAACCCAGGAGACTAAGGGTACTTCCACTTTCATCCTCTTCATCTTCTCACCCAGTAGCAGGGGCTGAATGGTGTTGAAGCCACTGGAGAAGTAAAAAAACATAACCCTCACAGTGCAACCTGCATTGTCCAGGTGAGAGTAGGCCCTCTACAGAAGGTAGATGATAGCATCATCCACCCCGATGTTGTGCTTATATGCAAACTGCGGGTGGTGACCCAGGGTTTATTATTTGGAAAACAGCGTACCTTCCTGGTGGGTACAGTGTTGTCTACACAAAAATGTATATAGTCCGTTATGCAGTCAGTAAGTCCATCAATGTCCTCCCCATGAGCCTCACAGAGCACATACCAGTCCGTTGTTTCAAAGCAGTCCTGTAGGGCCTCATTCGCCTCCGGAGACCATCTCCTAATGGTCCTAGTGGTCGCAGGCTGCTGTTGGACCAAAGGCCTGTAGAGTGGAGTGAGGTGGACAAGGATGTGATCCGATCTACCGAGGGGAGGGAGTGCGGTGGAGTTGTATGCATCCTTCACATTAGCATATAACAAGTCCAGGGTTTTATTATTCCTGGTTGGGCACTTCACAAACTGTTTGACAGCACAGTCTGCCATCAACCCCAGACCAACACACCAGCCTGACCACAGCACAGTCTGCCATCAACCCCAGAACAACACACCAGCCTGACCACACCACAGTCTGCCATCAACCCCAGACCAACACACCAGCCTGACCACAGCACAGTCTGCCATCAACCCCAGGCCAACACACCAGCCTGACCACAGCACAGTCTGCCATCAACCCCAGACCAACACACCATCCTGACCACACCACAGTCTGCCATCAACCCCAGACCAACACACCATCCTGACCACAGCACAGTCTGCCATCAACCCCAGACCAACACACCAGCCTGACCACAGCACAGTCTGCCATCAAAAGTTTCCAAAACCTGTTAGAGATATCATCTGGCTGTCAAGATGGATTCTCCTCAGACGGAGCAGCCATCCCAATCTGATGAATTTGAGAGAAATGACTGTTTCAGGTAAAAGATGTGCCATGGAAGGACTACTCTAGGATAAAAGGAGTTAGCTACTCCTCTCAACCGAAGAGTTAGTATAAGTCCATCTTCCTGCCCTGCATTTAGTGTCTCAGGGAAGTAGTGAGGTGTTGTGATAACCATCATTTGCTGCCACTGGATCCCTGTTGAAACAACCCCTCTAGTTTAGCTTAGACCTATAATATGCCTCACTCTGCCCGAGTCCCAAATGGCAACCTATTCGCTATATAGTGTACTACTTTTGACCAGAGCCCTATGAGTCCTGGTCAAAAGAAGGTGCACTAAATAGGGAATAGGGTGCCATCTGGGACGCACACTCTGCCTCCTTCAGATGTCAGGTCAATGTTTTAATTAGGTCTGTAAGGACTGGCGCTGTAGGGATCATTATGGTCTCAGCTAGCCCTTCAACATTAGTCTGCACGCCGTACACCTCTGTAGCTCAGGGCCTACCTTAAAGACCTGCCTAAAAGACCTGCCTAAAAGACCTGCCTTAAAGACCTGCCTAAAAGACCTGCCTAAAAGACCTGCCTAAAAGACCTGCCTAAAAGACCTGCCTTAAAGACCTGCCTAAAAGACCTGCCTAAAAGACCTGCCTAAAAGACCTGACTTAAAGACCTGCCTTAATGATCTACCTTAAAGACCTGTCTAAAATACCTACCTTAAAGACCTACCTTAAAGACCTACCTTAAAGACCTGCCTAAAAGACCTGCCTAAAAGACCTGCCTAAAAGACCTACCTTAAAGACCTAAAAGCAGTTAAAGCCAGTAATGCTTCACCTCTCCACACCCAGTTTGATGGTTATGGACTGTATTTGACCATGAACCAATTAGCTGTTATGAGCATCTATAGTGTCTCTTAAGGTAGATGTTGAGTGGATGAGATGTGTTCACAGGCCGCATCAGTGTCATGTTCTATGTCTGAGTGTTAGAGCACATACATGTAACACCATTGGAGACAATGAACATTGTTGGATTGTTCAGATAGCCCTATACAGGAGCCTGTTAAACGTAATTATGAATAAACAGAAAAACACACCAAAACAAGCTCTGTAGTGTCTGACGCCTGCCCTGCACTCAGGACCATAATGAAGATGTTGCTGTATCTTAATGACAGACCAAAGGGCTTCCCCCGACCGCCTCAACTCTGTAGTGACTGACCAACCCCTAAGCTTAACCCTCTGTTGACCATGATTTTTTCAAAAAGAAACTCAGGGTTCATGAACCAGTGTCATGGCCTGTTACCTGGCCTCGCATCCTGCCATAGCACTATGATTCTCTGACCTGCTTGGTTCTGTAGAAGGTTCATTCTCTCTGCACCATGGCTCGGTTTGGTAAAAGGTCAAATTCACCAATGAACAAAACAAAGACCATGAACACATGTAGGATAAAGTTCTATAGGGTTCGATGTCTAACCATGGTCAGATAAAGTTCTATAGGGTTCGATGTCTAACCATGGTCAGATAAAGTTCTATGTCTAACAATGGTCAGATAAAGTTCTATAGGGTTCGATGTCTAACAATGGTCAGATAAAGTTCTATGTCTAACAATGGTCAGATAAAGTTCTATAGGGTTCGATGTCTAACCATGGTCAGATAAAGTTCTATGTCTAACCATGGTCAGATAAAGTTCTATGTCTAACAATGGTCAGATAAAGTTCTATGTCTAACAATGGTCAGATAAAGTTCTATAGGGTTCTATGTCTAACCATGGTCAGATAAAGTTCTATGTCTAACAATGGTCAGATAAAGTTCTATGTCTAACCATGATCAGATAAAGTTCTATGTCTAACCATGGTCAGATAAAGTTCTATGTCTAACAATGGTCAGATAAAGTTCTATGTCTAACCATGATCAGATAAAGTTCTATGTCTAACCATGGTCAGATAAAGTTCTATGTCTAACAATGGTCAGATAAAGTTTTATAGGGTTCGATGTCTAACCATGGTCAGATAAAGTTCTATGTCTAACAATGGTCAGATAAAGTTCTATGTCTAACCATGGTCAGATAAAGTTCTATGTCTAACCATGGTCAGATAAAGTTCTATGTCTAACAATGGTCAGATAAAGTTCTATAGGGTTCGATGTCTAACCATGATCAGATAAGGTTCTATAGAGTTCTATGTCTAACCATGGTCAGATAAAGTTCTATAGGGTTCTATGTCTAACAATGGTCAGATAAAGTTCTATAGGGTTCAATGTCTAACCATGATCAGATAAGGTTCTATAGAGTTCTATGTCTAACCATGGTCAGAAAAGGTTCTATAGGGTTCTATGTCTAACCATGGTCAGATAAAGTTCTACAGTGTTCTTTGTCTAACCATGGTCAGATAAGGTTCTATAGGGTTCTATTTCTAACCATGGTCAGATAAAGTTCTATAGGGTTCTATGTCTTACCATGGTCAGACAAAGTTATATAGGGTTCTATGTCTAACCATGGTCAGATAAAGTTCTATAGGGTTCTATGTCTAACCATGGTCAGATAAAGTTCTATGTCTAACCATGGTCAGATAAAGTTCTATGTCTAACAATGGTCAGATAAAGTTCTATAGGGTTCGATGTCTAACCATGATCAGATAAGGTTCTATAGAGTTCTATGTCTAACCATGGTCAGATAAAGTTCTATAGGGTTCTATGTCTAACAATGGTCAGATAAAGTTCTATAGGGTTCAATGTCTAACCATGATCAGATAAGGTTCTATAGAGTTCTATGTCTAACCATGGTCAGAAAAGGTTCTATAGGGTTCTATGTCTAACCATGGTCAGATAAAGTTCTACAGTGTTCTTTGTCTAACCATGGTCAGATAAGGTTCTATAGGGTTCTATTTCTAACCATGGTCAGATAAAGTTCTATAGGGTTCTATGTCTTACCATGGTCAGACAAAGTTATATAGGGTTCTATGTCTAACCATGGTCAGATAAAGTTCTATAGGGTTCTATGTCTAACCATGGTCAGATAAAGTTCTATAGGGTTTAATGTCTAACTATGGTCAGATAAAGTTCTATAGTGGTGTATGTCTAACCATGGTCAGACCAGGCCATGTTCTTAGAGCCTCAACTACCATCCAAAGTCTCTGTAGGTAAATTACCCATTGTTGTATGTCCAAGCTGGTCACTGTCAAAGTTCACCACCTCATATCAGTGTCATTAGGGGTCGTTAGGGGTCGTTAGGGGTCATTAGGCTTCACAGGTCACAGCCCTGGGCGAAATGTCTTTGTTAATCTCCCTGCAGATCTGCAATGAGACAATGACTCCACAGCTGGCCTGTAAGAGGACCAATGGGGAGAGAGGAAGGAGGCAACACCACTGTTACTACTCTGTAGGAGGACCAATAGGGAGAGAGAGGAAGGAGGCAACACCACTGTCACTACTCTGTAGGAGGACCAATAGGGAGAGAGAGGAAGGAGGTAACAACACTGTCACTACTCTGTAAGAGGACCAATAGGGAGAGAGAGGAAGGAGGTAACACCACTGTCACTACTCTGTAGGAGGACCAATAGGGAGAGAGGAAGCAGGTAACACCACTGTCACTACTCTGTAGGAGGACCAATAAGGAGAGAGGGAAGGAGGTAACACCACTGTCACTACTCTGTAGGAGGACCAATAGGGAGAGAGGAAGGAGGTAACACCACTGTCACTACT
Source organism: Thymallus thymallus (assembly GCA_023634145.1). NCBI lineage: Eukaryota > Metazoa > Chordata > Actinopteri > Salmoniformes > Salmonidae > Thymallus > Thymallus thymallus. Next base: position 4,500,027 of record CM042398.1, on the reverse strand, counting down.
CTGTAGGAGGACCAATAGGGAGAGAGGAAGGAGGTAACACCACTGTCACTACTCTGTAGGAAGACCAATAGGGAGAGAGGAAGGAGGTAACACCACTGTCACTACTCTGTAGGAAGACCAATAGGGAGAGAGGAAGGAGGTAACACCACTGTCACTACTCTGTAGGAGGACCAATAGGGAGAGAGGAAGGAGGTAACACCACTATCACTACTCTGTAGGAAGACCAATAGGGAGAGAGGAAGGAGGTAACACCACTGTCACTACTCTGTAGGAGGACCAATAGGGAGAGAGGAAGGAGGTAACACCACTGTCACTACTGTGGGACATCAAACAGCAGAATAATGCATCCTATAATGTTGCGGTTGTTGTTTTCATAAAGCACTCAACATAACAGCTTTAGATACATGTACATGGTGGGGTTGCTGGGATCTGAAGAGGAGGTGGGAGAAGAGGGGGAGGAGGGGAGGAGGAAGGGGGAGGGGGAGAGGAGGGGAGAGGGGGAGAAGAGGGGAGGAGGGAAGGAGGAAGGGGGAGGGGGAGGGGGAGAGGAGAGGGGGAGAGGGGGAGAAGAGGGGAGTAGGGAAGGAGAAAGGGGGAGGGGGAGGGGAGGGGGAGAGGGGGAGAAGAGGGGGAGAAGAGGGGAGGAGGGAAGGAGGAAGGGGGAGGGGGAGAGGAGGGGGAGGGGGGGGAGGGGGGTAGGGAAGGAGGAAAGGGGAGATGGTTTCAGAAATGTTTGGGCTAAAATGTTTTTGAGAAGGGAAGAGTTAGGAACAGGTCCCGCTGAGATAATTTCAGAAAGGCTTGCACTAAAAGGGGGGTGGGTTGGCTGGAGCTGAGGTTTGAGCTGAGGCTGAGGCTGAGGCTGAGGTTGGAACTGAGGCTGGGGCTGAGGTTGGAGCTGAGGTTGGAGCTAGGTTCTTTCAGAAATGCTTGCACTTAAAGGGGGAAGAGGTGAGGGTGTTAGGGGGGTCTCTGGGGCTGGTCGTCTAGTGGGGGGGACTAATGAAAACAAATGAGCGAAATAGGTCAGGGGGGTCGAGATCAAGGCTCAAGGATCCCCCCACCTTGCAAACACACACACACACACCCTTGTAAGATTGATGAGTCCTCAGTGATACAGGCGCAGAGAGAGGCCATTTCTCAGTATCACTTACCCACTGAGGCCTCTGAACCCTGAGGACAGCTAACCTAGCCGCTAGCAGCAGACCTGGGTTCAAATACTATTCAAATACTGTTCATATACTGTGACCGTTTGTTGCGTTTACCTTAGCCAGCCTGGAGGGCCAGGTGTGCGGGATTTACAACAGTTGGGAATTTTCTATAGTTTCCATTCCAACAGGCTACCTCAATCAAGCACAGAGGAAGCATTTTAAATGATTACGAATAGTATTTTAACCCAGGTCTGGCTATCAGCTAGTGGTGTGCTGCCCTGCCTCTGCCCCAGTCCACCTGTTGGCCAATTAGGTCTTAATGGAGCTGGTAATGTAGAGGCCTGGGACCTGGGGACACGTTGACCTGACTGGAGGCAGGATGAATGGATACAGACAGTAAATACCAAAGTTAAGGAAAGCCCTAGACAGCCATTACACTACTAGACTAACACAGAGACTACTGCCTCCTATGCTTGTGTCATAGGACCCACAATAGACTGGGAAGAGGCTACAGAGGCTCCCTGTTGTCTCTCTTGCAGTGACATTTAGAAAATACCTGTTGTCTCTCTTGCAGTGACATTTAGAAAATACCTGTTGTCTCTATTGCAGTGACATTTAGAAAATACCTGTTGTCTCTATTGCAGTGACATTTAGAAAATACCTGTTGTCTCTATTGCAGTGACATTTAGAAAATACCTGTTGTCTCTATTGCAGTGACATTTAGAAAATACCTGTTGTCTCTATTGCAGTGACATTTAGAAAATACCTCTTGTCTCTATTGCAGTGACATTTAGAAAATACCTCTTGTCTCTCTTGCAGTGACATTTAGAAAATACCTGTTGTCTCTCTTGCAGTGACATTTAGAAAATACCTGTTGTCTCTATTGCAGTGACATTTAGAAAATACCTGTTGTCTCTATTGCAGTGACATTTAGAAAATACCTGTTGTCTCTATTGCAGTGACATTTAGAAAATACCTCTTGTCTCTCTTGCAGTGACATTTAGAAAATACCTGTTGTCTCTCTTGCAGTGACATTTAGAAAATACCTGTTGTCTCTATTGCAGTGACATTTAGAAAATACCTGTTGTCTCTATTGCAGTGACATTTAGAAAATACCTGTTGTCTCTATTGCAGTGACATTTAGAAAATACCTGTTGTCTCTATTGCAGTGACATTTAGAAAATACCTGTTGTCTCTATTGCAGTGACATTTAGAAAATACCTGTTGTCTCTATTGCAGTGACATTTAGAAAATACCTGTTGTCTCTATTGCAGTGACATTTAGAAAATACCTCTCGTCTCTCTTGCAGTGACATTTAGAAAATACCTGTTGTCTCTCTTGCAGTGACATTTAGAAAATACCTGTTGTCTCTATTGCAGTGACATTTAGAAAATACCTGTTGTCTCTATTGCAGTGACATTTAGAAAATACCTGTTGTCTCTATTGCAGTGACATTTAGAAAATACCTGTTGTCTCTCTTGCAGTGACATTTAGAAAATACCTGTTGTCTCTCTTGCAGTGACATTTAGAAAATACCTGTTGTCTCTATTGCAGTGACATTTAGAAAATACCTGTTGTCTCTATTGCAGTGACATTTAGAAAATACCTGTTGTCTCTATTGCAGTGACATTTAGAAAATACCTGTTGTCTCTATTGCAGTGACATTTAGAAAATACCTGTTGTCTCTATTGCAGTGACATTTAGAAAATACCTCTTGTCTCTCTTGCAGTGACATTTAGAAAATACCTGTTGTCTCTCTTGCAGTGACATTTAGAAAATACCTGTTGTCTCTATTGCAGTGACATTTAGAAAATACCTGTTGTCTCTATTGCAGTGACATTTAGAAAATACCTGTTGTCTCTATTGCAGTGACATTTAGAAAATACCTGTTGTCTCTATTGCAGTGACATTTAGAAAATACCTGTTGTCTCTATTGCAGTGACATTTAGAAAATACCTGTTGTCTCTATTGCAGTGACATTTAGAAAATACCTGTTGTCTCTATTGCAGTGACATTTAGAAAATACCTGTTGTCTCTATTGCAGTGACATTTAGAAAATACCTCTCGTCTCTCTTGCAGTGACATTTAGAAAATACCTGTTGTCTCTCTTGCAGTGACATTTAGAAAATACCTGTTGTCTCTATTGCAGTGACATTTAGAAAATACCTGTTGTCTCTATTGCAGTGACATTTAGAAAATACCTGTTGTCTCTATTGCAGTGACATTTAGAAAATACCTGTTGTCTCTCTTGCAGTGACATTTAGAAAATACCTGTTGTCTCTCTTGCAGTGACATTTAGAAAATACCTGTTGTCTCTATTGCAGTGACATTTAGAAAATACCTGTTGTCTCTATTGCAGTGACATTTAGAAAATACCTGTTGTCTCTATTGCAGTGACATTTAGAAAATACCTCTTGTCTCTATTGCAGTGACATTTAGAAAATACCTCTTGTCTCTCTTGCAGTGACATTTAGAAAATACCTGTTGTCTCTCTTGCAGTGACATTTAGAAAATACCTGTTGTCTCTATTGCAGTGACATTTAGAAAATACCTGTTGTCTCTATTGCAGTGACATTTAGAAAATACCTGTTGTCTCTATTGCAGTGACATTTAGAAAATACCTCTTGTCTCTCTTGCAGTGACATTTAGAAAATACCTGTTGTCTCTCTTGCAGTGACATTTAGAAAATACCTGTTGTCTCTATTGCAGTGACATTTAGAAAATACCTGTTGTCTCTATTGCAGTGACATTTAGAAAATACCTGTTGTCTCTATTGCAGTGACATTTAGAAAATACCTGTTGTCTCTATTGCAGTGACATTTAGAAAATACCTGTTGTCTCTATTGCAGTGACATTTAGAAAATACCTGTTGTCTCTATTGCAGTGACATTTAGAAAATACCTGTTGTCTCTATTGCAGTGACATTTAGAAAATACCTCTCGTCTCTATTGCAGTGACATTTAGAAAATACCTGTTGTCTCTATTGCAGTGACATTTAGAAAATACCTGTTGTCTCTATTGCAGTGACATTTAGAAAATACCTGTTGTCTCTCTTGCAGTGACATTTAGAAAATACCTGTTGTCTCTCTTGCAGTGACATTTAGAAAATACCTGTTGTCTCTATTGCAGTGACATTTAGAAAATACCTGTTGTCTCTATTGCAGTGACATTTAGAAAATACCTGTTGTCTCTATTGCAGTGACATTTAGAAAATACCTGTTGTCTCTATTGCAGTGACATTTAGAAAATACCTGTTGTCTCTATTGCAGTGACATTTAGAAAATACCTCTTGTCTCTCTTGCAGTGACATTTAGAAAATACCTGTTGTCTCTCTTGCAGTGACATTTAGAAAATACCTGTTGTCTCTATTGCAGTGACATTTAGAAAATACCTGTTGTCTCTATTGCAGTGACATTTAGAAAATACCTGTTGTCTCTATTGCAGTGACATTTAGAAAATACCTGTTGTCTCTATTGCAGTGACATTTAGAAAATACCTGTTGTCTCTATTGCAGTGACATTTAGAAAATACCTGTTGTCTCTATTGCAGTGACATTTAGAAAATACCTGTTGTCTCTATTGCAGTGACATTTAGAAAATACCTCTCGTCTCTCTTGCAGTGACATTTAGAAAATACCTGTTGTCTCTCTTGCAGTGACATTTAGAAAATACCTGTTGTCTCTATTGCAGTGACATTTAGAAAATACCTGTTGTCTCTATTGCAGTGACATTTAGAAAATACCTGTTGTCTCTATTGCAGTGACATTTAGAAAATACCTGTTGTCTCTCTTGCAGTGACATTTAGAAAATACCTGTTGTCTCTCTTGCAGTGACATTTAGAAAATACCTGTTGTCTCTATTGCAGTGACATTTAGAAAATACCTGTTGTCTCTATTGCAGTGACATTTAGAAAATACCTGTTGTCTCTATTGCAGTGACATTTAGAAAATACCTCTTGTCTCTATTGCAGTGACATTTAGAAAATACCTATTGTCTCTCTTGCAGTGACATTTAGAAAATACCTGTTGTCTCTCTTGCAGTGACATTTAGAAAATACCTCTTGTCTCTATTGCAGTGACATTTAGAAAATACCTGTTGTCTCTATTGCAGTGACATTTAGAAAATACCTGTTGTCTCTATTGCAGTGACATTTAGAAAATACCTCTTGTCTCTATTGCAGTGACATTTAGAAAATACCTCTTGTCTCTCTTGCAGTGACATTTAGAAAATACCTGTTGTCTCTCTTGCAGTGACATTTAGAAAATACCTGTTGTCTCTATTGCAGTGACATTTAGAAAATACCTGTTGTATCTATTGCAGTGACATTTAGAAAATACCTGTTGTCTCTATTGCAGTGACATTTAGAAAATACCTCTTGTCTCTCTTGCAGTGACATTTAGAAAATACCTGTTGTCTCTCTTGCAGTGACATTTAGAAAATACCTGTTGTCTCTATTGCAGTGACATTTAGAAAATACCTGTTGTCTCTATTGCAGTGACATTTAGAAAATACCTGTTGTCTCTATTGCAGTGACATTTAGAAAATACCTGTTGTCTCTATTGCAGTGACATTTAGAAAATACCTGTTGTCTCTATTGCAGTGACATTTAGAAAATACCTCTCGTCTCTCTTGCAGTGACATTTAGAAAATACCTGTTGTCTCTCTTGCAGTGACATTTAGAAAATACCTGTTGTCTCTATTGCAGTGACATTTAGAAAATACCTGTTGTCTCTATTGCAGTGACATTTAGAAAATACCTGTTGTCTCTATTGCAGTGACATTTAGAAAATACCTGTTGTCTCTCTTGCAGTGACATTTAGAAAATACCTGTTGTCTCTCTTGCAGTGACATTTAGAAAATACCTGTTGTCTCTATTGCAGTGACATTTAGAAAATACCTGTTGTCTCTATTGCAGTGACATTTAGAAAATACCTGTTGTCTCTATTGCAGTGACATTTAGAAAATACCTGTTGTCTCTATTGCAGTGACATTTAGAAAATACCTGTTGTCTCTATTGCAGTGACATTTAGAAAATACCTCTTGTCTCTCTTGCAGTGACATTTAGAAAATACCTGTTGTCTCTCTTGCAGTGACATTTAGAAAATACCTGTTGTCTCTATTGCAGTGACATTTAGAAAATACCTGTTGTCTCTATTGCAGTGACATTTAGAAAATACCTGTTGTCTCTATTGCAGTGACATTTAGAAAATACCTGTTGTCTCTATTGCAGTGACATTTAGAAAATACCTGTTGTCTCTATTGCAGTGACATTTAGAAAATACCTGTTGTCTCTATTGCAGTGACATTTAGAAAATACCTGTTGTCTCTATTGCAGTGACATTTAGAAAATACCTGTTGTCTCTATTGCAGTGACATTTAGAAAATACCTGTTGTCTCTATTGCAGTGACATTTAGAAAATACCTCTCGTCTCTCTTGCAGTGACATTTAGAAAATACCTGTTGTCTCTCTTGCAGTGACATTTAGAAAATACCTGTTGTCTCTATTGCAGTGACATTTAGAAAATACCTGTTGTCTCTATTGCAGTGACATTTAGAAAATACCTGTTGTCTCTATTGCAGTGACATTTAGAAAATACCTGTTGTCTCTCTTGCAGTGACATTTAGAAAATACCTGTTGTCTCTCTTGCAGTGACATTTAGAAAATACCTGTTGTCTCTATTGCAGTGACATTTAGAAAATACCTGTTGTCTCTATTGCAGTGACATTTAGAAAATACCTGTTGTCTCTATTGCAGTGACATTTAGAAAATACCTGTTGTCTCTATTGCAGTGACATTTAGAAAATACCTATTGTCTCTCTTGCAGTGACATTTAGAAAATACCTGTTGTCTCTCTTGCAGTGACATTTAGAAAATACCTCTTGTCTCTATTGCAGTGACATTTAGAAAATACCTGTTGTCTCTATTGCAGTGACATTTAGAAAATACCTGTTGTCTCTATTGCAGTGACATTTAGAAAATACCTCTTGTCTCTATTGCAGTGACATTTAGAAAATACCTCTTGTCTCTCTTGCAGTGACATTTAGAAAATACCTGTTGTCTCTCTTGCAGTGACATTTAGAAAATACCTGTTGTCTCTATTGCAGTGACATTTAGAAAATACCTGTTGTCTCTATTGCAGTGACATTTAGAAAATACCTGTTGTCTCTATTGCAGTGACATTTAGAAAATACCTCTTGTCTCTCTTGCAGTGACATTTAGAAAATACCTGTTGTCTCTCTTGCAGTGACATTTAGAAAATACCTGTTGTCTCTATTGCAGTGACATTTAGAAAATACCTGTTGTCTCTATTGCAGTGACATTTAGAAAATACCTGTTGTCTCTATTGCAGTGACATTTAGAAAATACCTGTTGTCTCTATTGCAGTGACATTTAGAAAATACCTGTTGTCTCTATTGCAGTGACATTTAGAAAATACCTGTTGTCTCTATTGCAGTGACATTTAGAAAATACCTGTTGTCTCTATTGCAGTGACATTTAGAAAATACCTGTTGTCTCTATTGCAGTGACATTTAGAAAATACCTCTCGTCTCTCTTGCAGTGACATTTAGAAAATACCTGTTGTCTCTCTTGCAGTGACATTTAGAAAATACCTGTTGTCTCTATTGCAGTGACATTTAGAAAATACCTGTTGTCTCTATTGCAGTGACATTTAGAAAATACCTGTTGTCTCTATTGCAGTGACATTTAGAAAATACCTGTTGTCTCTCTTGCAGTGACATTTAGAAAATACCTGTTGTCTCTCTTGCAGTGACATTTAGAAAATACCTGTTGTCTCTATTGCAGTGACATTTAGAAAATACCTGTTGTCTCTATTGCAGTGACATTTAGAAAATACCTGTTGTCTCTATTGCAGTGACATTTAGAAAATACCTGTTGTCTCTATTGCAGTGACATTTAGAAAATACCTATTGTCTCTCTTGCAGTGACATTTAGAAAATACCTGTTGTCTCTATTGCAGTGACATTTAGAAAATACCTATTGTCTCTCTTGCAGTGACATTTAGAAAATACCTGTTGTCTCTCTTGCAGTGACATTTAGAAAATACCTGTTGTCTCTATTGCAGTGACATTTAGAAAATACCTCTTGTCTCTATTGCAGTGACATTTAGAAAATACCTGTTGTCTCTATTGCAGTGACATTTAGAAAATACCTGTTGTCTCTATTGCAGTGACATTTAGAAAATACCTCTTGTCTCTCTTGCAGTGACATTTAGAAAATACCTGTTGTCTCTCTTGCAGTGACATTTAGAAAATACCTGTTGTCTCTATTGCAGTGACATTTAGAAAATACCTGTTGTCTCTATTGCAGTGACATTTAGAAAATACCTGTTGTCTCTATTGCAGTGACATTTAGAAAATACCTGTTGTCTCTATTGCAGTGACATTTAGAAAATACCTCTTGTCTCTATTGCAGTGACATTTAGAAAATACCTCTTGTCTCTATTGCAGTGACATTTAGAAAATACCTCTTGTCTCTATTGCAGTGACATTTAGAAAATACCTCTTGTCTCTATTGCAGTGATATTTAGAAAATACCTCTTGTCTCTCTTGCAGTGACATTTAGAAAATACCTGTTGTCTCTCTTGCAGTGACATTTAGAATGTAAGAGGATTTGCTCTGGGTTGAACCTGATCAGAACTTGACTGAGGCTCTGGTAAAGAGACAGTGAGCTACACCTCTATAATATGAAGTGGAGTTCGCAGGATGTTCAGTGGTCTCTGGAGCACGGCTGCCCTCTACTGGAGAATAAACATACAACAGCATACAGGGTATAAACACAGACAGACAGACAGACAGACAGACAGACAGACAGACAGACAGACAGACAGACAGACAGACAGTTAGAAACACACACACAGACACAGACAGACAGACAGGATGTTCAGTGGTATCTGGAGCAAGGCTGCCCTCTACTGGAGAATAAACATACAACAGCATACAGGGTATAAACACACACACACACACACACACACACACACACACACACACACACACACACACACACACACACACACACACACACACACACACACACATATAGAGACAGACAGACATACAGATACAAGACAGACACAGACAGACAGACAGACAGACACAATAACACACACAAACACACACACAGACAGACAGACAGACAGACACAAAACAGACAGACAGACAGACAGACAGACAGACAGACAGACAGACAGACAGACACACACGGTCACATAGAACCACACGGACCAGGTGGGGTTATTAAAAAGTTAGAGTTTAATATATATATATTTATTCTTGACATTCTGATAAGGATTGCGGTAGGCTTCACAATACACACTGACTGTGTTCCACGTTATATGCTAAGAAGAGGAGGCGGGGCGTGGGCGTGGTCTTGCCAAGCAGGATGGACAGCAGGTTTTTTTCTACACTAGTTGTGAACAGCAGAAGAAGGGAGCAGGCAGTACATCCAACAGGCAACAGCTCCCATGAAGGTGAAGATGCCCCTAGGTACAGGATCCGCTTCCCCTTCCCCATTCCTAGCATTAACCATAAGTGGGGGAAATGTAAAACTGACCCAGTGTCAGCGTCTAAGAGGGCAACTTCACCCTACTCTCTCTCCAGGGCAACAGGCATTCCTCTTTCACTCCATGAGCCCCCCATCATCATGACCTCATTGTCATCATTACCAATCAAAGCACATCAATCAATTTCCACATTTCATCTATAATATCACATAGCATTTTGTAGGTGCCCCTAAAATAGTTCATAATTATATCCCTAAAAAGACAGTGATTGGCGCGTCATGGAATATTAAGACTACCTAAGTGCATGACATTTGACCCTCTTTCCATCAACCAGAATGAACCTCAAAAACAAAATGTAAACAAGTTGATCTGTAACAGAGAAACAGACTGGGTGAACTGACATGAGGTTTGGGGTTGGTGGTTAAAACAGACTGGGTGAACTGACATGAGGTTTGGGGTTGGTGGTTAAAACAGACTGGGTGAACTGAACTGGTGGTTAATACAATATATATACTTAGAAAGACAGCTCTGGCCTGCATCCTCACAGAAATGAAGCCAGCACAGACAGTAAACCCTTTAGAACACACACAATTCAATTATCTGCTTATAACTTCAAAACATGAATAACCAATGTGAGCGCACTTGCAAATTGTCCTACTGTATAATCACCACATCAATATTGCTCATTATTTATCACCAAGATCTTCATAAACATCGTAATTCATTGAGAAGAACACATACTGACTGAGGCATACCATACCACACTGCAGGGGTATTCAACCCGGGTTCTTTGAGGTAATGCAGGGGGTTCCTGAAAATACATATATTTTTTTATTAATCTTTTTTTGTATATCAATGTTTTTATTAATATCGCTAGCAACAACAAAATAAACTATTTTTTTATTACATACAGTATCTATAGTAGAAAAGAGAATCATGTTTTCTTTCCAAAGATGTCAACTTTATTTCTCAACTCATATTGAGCAAATTACACTCATTGGAGATAATTACATTCGCTGGAGTATCTGACATAGGCTTTGAAAAATGGTGGGGTTGGTCTGATCTTTACTGTAGGGTAGGGTGGGGTCTTTAATGTAGGGTAGGGTGGGGTCTATAATGTAGGGTAGGGTGGGGTCTTTACTGTAGGGTAGGATGGGGTCTTTAATGTAGGGTAGGGTGGGGTCTTTACTGTAGGATAGGGTGGTGTCTTTACTGTAGGGTAGGGTGGGGTCTTTAATGTAGGGTAGGGTGGGGTCTTTACTGTAGGGTAGGGTGGGGTCTTTACTGTAGGGTAGGGTGGGGTCTTTAATGTAGGGTAGGTCTGGTCTTTACTGTAGGGTAGGGTGGGGTCTTTACTGTAGGGTGGGGTTGGTCTGGTCTTTAATGTAGGGTAGGGTGGGGTCTTTACTGTAGGGTAGGGTGGGGTCTTTAATGTAGGGTAGGGTGGGGTCTTTACTGTAGGTTAGGGTGGGGTCTTTACTGTAGGGTAGGGTGGGGTCTTTAATGTAGGGTAGGGTGGGGTCTTTAATGTAGGGTAGGTCTGGTCTTTACTGTAGGGTGGGGTTGGTCTGGTCTTTAATGTAGGGAAGGGTGGGGTCTTTACTGTAGGGTAGGGTGGGGTCTTTAAGGTAGGGTGGGGTTGGTCTGGTCTTTACTGTAGGGTAGGGTGGGGTCTTTAAGGTAGGGTGGGGTTGGTCTGGTCTTTACTGTAGGGTAGGGTGGGGTCTTTAAGGTAGGGTGGGGTTGGTCTGGTCTTTACTGTAGGGTAGGGTGGGGTTGGTCTGGTCTTTACTGTAGGGTAGGGTGGGGTCTTTACTGTAGGGTAGGGCGGAGTCTTTACTGTAGGGTAGGGTGGGGTCTTTACTGTAGGGTAGAATATTGTCTTTACTGTAGAGTAGGTTGGGGTTGGTATTGTCTTTAATGTAGGGTAGGGTGGGGTTGGTATTGTCTTTAATGTAGGGTAGGGTGGGGTCTTTAATGTAGGGTAGGGTGGGGTCTTTAATGTAGGGTAGGGTGGGGTCTTTACTGTAGGGTAGGGTGGGGTCTTTAATGTAGGGTAGGGTGGGGTCTTTAATGTAGGGTAGGGTGGGGTCTTTAATGTAGGGTAGGGTGGGGTCTTTAATGTAGGGTAGGGTGGGGTCTTTACTGTAGAGCAGAGTATGTGAGCTGACCGGAGCGGGAGCGGAGTGATCCCAATTTGACTGGAGCGAGGAGCGATCTTTAAGCGGGCAAGAAGGCTTATCCTCAAATACTGCTCCAATACCGCTCCGAGTGGCGCGCGGTGCAGCACACGAGATCGGGGCAAGTCCCTACCATCATGCAATTTTAGATATTTGCTTAAGTTGTTGTCATGGAGTTTACTATGATGCCCAGGTTCCCCAATTCTTTTTGCATTTTATCTGAAAAGTCCGCTAGTGGCGTCAGTACATCCACCAGAACCTGAAGCCGACGCACTTCGTTTAGGTTGAGTTTGGCATCATCGGATGTAGACTTCAGATTATTTTGCCATTATAGGTCTCTTTCGAAAATCAACTAAAAAAAATCAACAACTAGAGGAAGATAGTGCACCACCTGCGCTCGTACAGTTCCAAACGGACCATATTACAAACAACTTTGACATGATGGTAAACAAGTACAAATGCAAAAAGAATTGGGGAACCTGAGCATGATCCTCCCTGCGATGTCGGAAATCATGAACATTTTAACTACCATATCTCAGCCGATAGACATTGCTGCGTTTGCAGAAACACTATCAGAGAATGTCTCCAATCGATATGCGCGGTACTATAAAGATAAGCATCTTATCCTGGCTACTGTATTGGATCCAAGATTTAAAACCAAGTGGGTGATAAGAGATGACCTGGTGCGTAACCAGCTTGGAGATATACGCGAGCTCCTTGTTAAGGAGACCGAGGCTACCAGCGCGCTTTCAGGTGCAACTGCTGCGTCAGAAATACCTACACCTGACCCTGAGCAAAATGAAGCGCACAAAAGACCTCGCATGTTCGGCTCTTACTTTACAAACTCGCAACGCTCCTCGCTGGACACAAAAGGTGAAGTAGAGAAGTACCTAACAGCAATGAGAACAAGTGCAGACGAGGACGTTATAGCCTTTTGGAAGGACAAAACCGCAACACTGCCCCGCCTGGCAAAGTTGCCCAGAATGGTGTTTAGCATCCCCAGTGGCTCAGCAAGCGTGGAGAGGGTGTTCTCCGCTGCAGGCCTGCATTGCAGGCACCATCACATGGACATGAAGCCACAGACTTTGGCCCAACTCCTGTTTCTTAAAGGGAATTCCAAGATTGTATAGAGTCTATCCATTTATCATAACATTTAGCAAAACGTTATTATTTAATTTCAAGTGAGCTTTTGATTTCATTTTATCCAATATGCGCAATATATAAGCTAGAGTTAAATGCTGAGCTTAATATTTAAAAGCATGTGATTTGCATTTTTCTTTTACATGTAGCCCATTGAAAAATATTATTTGTATATTTTTCGCAGCATGCTGATATGTTTTTTTTCGTCCGGGAATGGTCTTAGTGTATAGGAAATGCTTTACTTAAGTATATATATATACAATTTTAATAATAAGCTAATAATATAGTCCTATACCTGTTTGAGTGTATACATTTGAGTTAAAAGGCAAATTAATCACTGTATTCTCATCCTTTCATTCTGTTAATAAACACAAGCTACATTAAAACACTTTATGGTTTGGTTATATTTTAATAAAAAACGAATACTGTACATACATAATCACAAAATTGTAAGGTTTTGTTTGAATTATAGGTAACTAAACAAAAAATGAATGGAGCGAATTTGGAGCGGCATTTTCTTTCTCTGTAAGCGAAGAGCGGTGTTGAGCTGAGCGATGTGAAAGACTTGCGAGAGATGGAGCGGAGCGTAGCCTTCGCTCCTAGAGCGTTGAGGGGGATTTCCAACCGCTCCGCTCTGCTCACATACTCTGCTGTAGAGTAGGGTGGGGTTGGTCTGGTCTTTACTGTAGAGTAGGGTGGGGTCTTTACTGTAGAGTAGGGTGGGGTTGGTCTGGTCTTTACTGTAGGATAGGTTGAGGTCATTACTGTAGAGTAGGGTGGGGTTGGTCTGGTCTTTACTGTAGGATAGGTTGAGGTCATTACTGTAGAGTAGGGTGGGGTTGGTCTGGTCTTTACTGTAGGATAGGTTGAGGTCTTTACTGTAGAGTAGGGTGGGGTTGATCTGGTCTTTACTGTAGGATAGGTTGAGGTCTTTACTGTAGAGTAGGGTGAGGTTGGTCTGGTCTTTACTGTAGGGTAGGGTGAGGTTGGTCTGGTCTTTACTGTAGGATAGGTTGAGGTCTTTACTGTAGAGTAGGGTGGGGTTGGTCTGGTCTTTACTGTAGGATAGGTTGAGGTCTTTACTGTAGAGTAGGGTGGGGTTGGTCTGGTCTGGTCTTTACTGTAGGATAGGTTGAGGTCTTTACTGTAGGGTAGGGTGAGGTTGGTTTGGTCTTTACTGTAGGGTAGGGTGAGGTTGCTCTGGTCTTTACTGTAGGATAGGTTGAGGTCTTTACTGTAGAGTAGGGTGGGGTTGGTCTGGTCTTTACTGTAGGATAGGTTGAGGTCTTTACTGTAGGGTAGGGTGAGGTTGGTCTGGTCTTTACTGTAGGGTAGTGTGTTCTTTACTGTAGAGTAGGGTGGGGTTGGTCTGGTCTTTACTGTAGGGTAGTGTGTTCTTTACTGCAGAGTAGGGTGGGGTTGGTCTGGTCTTTACTGTAGGGTATTGTGTTCTTTACTGTAGAGTAGGGTGGGGTTGGTCTGGTCTTTACTGTAGGATAGGTTGAGGTCTTTACTGTAGAGTAGGGTGGGGTTGGTCTGGTCTGGTCTGGTCTTTACTGTAGGATAGGTTGAGGTCTTTACTGTAGAGTAGGGTGGGGTTGGTCTGGTCTTTACTGTAGAGTAGGGTGGGGTTGGTCTGGTCTTCACTGTAGAGTAGGGTGGGGTTGGTCTGGTCTTTACTGTAGGGTAGTGTGTTCTTTACTGTAGAGTAGGGTGAGGTTGGTCTGGTCTTTACTGTAGAGTAGGTTGAGGTCTTTACTGTAGAGTAGGGTGGGGTTGGTCTGGTCTTTACTGTAGAGTAGGGTGGGGTTGGTCTGGTCTTTACTGTAGGGTAGTGTGTTCTTTACTGTAGAGTAGGGTGGGGTTGGTCTGGTCTTTACTGTAGGATAGGTTGAGGTCTTTACTGTAGAGTAGGGTGGGGTTGGTCTGGTCTGGTCTGGTCTGGTCTGGTCTTTACTGTAGGATAGGTTGAGGTCTTTACTGTAGAGTAGGGTGGGGTTGATCTGGTCTTTACTGTAGAGTAGGTTGAGGTCTTTACTGTAGAGTAGGGTGGGGTTGGTCTGGTCTTTACTGTAGGATAGGTTGAGGTCTTTACTGTAGAGTAGGGTGGGGTTGGTCTGGTCTGGTCTGGTCTTTACTGTAGGATAGGTTGAGGTCTTTACTGTAGAGTAGGGTGAGGTTGGTCTGGTCTTTACTGTAGAGTAGGGTGGGGTTGGTCTGGTCTTTACTGTAGAGTAGGGTGGGGTTGGTCTGGTCTTTACTGTAGGGTAGTGTGTTCTTTACTGTAGAGTAGGGTGAGGTTGGTCTGGTCTTTACTGTAGAGTAGGTTGAGGTCTTTACTGTAGAGTAGGGTGGGGTTGGTCTGGTCTTTACTGTAGAGTAGGGTGGGGTTGGTCTGGTCTTTACTGTAGGGTAGTGTGTTCTTTACTGTAGAGTAGGGTGGGGTTGGTCTGGTCTTTACTGTAGGATAGGTTGAGGTCTTTACTGTAGAGTAGGGTGGGGTTGGTCTGGTCTGGTCTGGTCTTTACTGTAGGATAGGTTGAGGTCTTTACTGTAGAGTAGGGTGGGGTTGATCTGGTCTTTACTGTAGAGTAGGTTGAGGTCTTTACTGTAGAGTAGGGTGGGGTTGGTCTGGTCTTTACTGTAGAGTAGGTTGAGGTCTTTACTGTAGAGTAGGGTGGGGTTGGTCTGGTCTTTACTGTAGAGTAGGGTGGGGTTGGTCTGGTCTTTACTGTAGAGTAGGGTGGGGTTGGTCTGGTCTTTACGGTAGAGTAGGTTGAGGTCTTTACTGTAGAGTAGGGTGGGGTTGGTCTGGTCTTTACTGTAGAGTAGGGTGGGGTTGGTCTGGTCTTTACGGTAGAGTAGGTTGAGGTCTTTACTGTAGAGTAGGGTGGGGTTGGTCTGGTCTTTACTGTAGAGTAGGGTGGGGTTGGTCTGGTCTTTACTGTAGAGTAGGGTGGGGTTGGTCTGGTCTTTACTGTAGGATAGGTTGAGGTCTTTACTGTAGAGTAGGGTGGGGTTGGTCTGGTCTTTACTGTAGAGTAGGGTGGGGTTGATCTGGTCTTTACTGTAGAGTAGGGTGGGGTTGGTCTGGTCTTTACTGTAGGATAGGTTGAGGTCTTTACTGTAGAGTAGG
The DNA here is from genome assembly GCA_023634145.1 of Thymallus thymallus. Lineage (NCBI taxonomy): Eukaryota > Metazoa > Chordata > Actinopteri > Salmoniformes > Salmonidae > Thymallus > Thymallus thymallus. The sequence continues at coordinate 4,483,899 of CM042398.1, read as the reverse complement.
GTGGGGTTGGTCTGGTCTTTACTGTAGAGTAGGGTGAGGTTGATCTGGTCTCTACTTTTTGTTACTTTTTTGTTACTTTGACAAAGTCATTTCTGAAGATTATTAATATGTGATTCATTTACCCCTAATTTCAAGCCTGTTACTTGAACCGAACTCTTGTTTTAATATGGTGAAACTATTCCTTTTTAAATATTAAAAAAATAAAATAAACATTGAACATCTAATAGTCAAATCATAGAGTAAAAGCTGGTTCTACTCTTTTTGGCAATTTTCTGGTGTTTTGTCGTGGAAAACTGAGCTGGTGGAGCAGAACACCCTGTTACCCATAGACAGACCATTTAAATGTGTTTAAGCTGTTGCAATACAGCAAGCTTTCATTCCATGTCACAAGCGGATTTAAGAAGAAATTGTCCACCCTGTTACGGACAACCCTGTTACTTTATTTGGCACGGAATAGGCACTTACTATAGTAATATTTTTTATTTAACTTCTTGTGATGGGAAAACGTGTTTATTATGAAGTTGAACATGTGCTCTTTATGACAGAATGTTAAAATTAGGTCAAATCAAAAGTTTCATTTGACCAAGTTACACTTTACTGTAGGATAGGTTGAGGTCTTTACTGTAGAGTAGGGTGGGGTTGGTCTGGTCTGGTCTGGTCTTTACTGTAGGATAGGTTGAGGTCTTTACTGTAGAGTAGGGTGAGGTTGGTCTGGTCTTTACTGTAGAGTAGGGTGGGGTTGGTCTGGTCTTTACTGTAGAGTAGGGTGGGGTTGGTCTGGTCTTTACTGTAGGGTAGTGTGTTCTTTACTGTAGAGTAGGGTGAGGTTGGTCTGGTCTTTACTGTAGAGTAGGTTGAGGTCTTTACTGTAGAGTAGGGTGGGGTTGGTCTGGTCTTTACTGTAGAGTAGGGTGGGGTTGGTCTGGTCTTTACTGTAGGGTAGTGTGTTCTTTACTGTAGAGTAGGGTGGGGTTGGTCTGGTCTTTACTGTAGGATAGGTTGAGGTCTTTACTGTAGAGTAGGGTGGGGTTGGTCTGGTCTGGTCTGGTCTTTACTGTAGGATAGGTTGAGGTCTTTACTGTAGAGTAGGGTGGGGTTGATCTGGTCTTTACTGTAGAGTAGGTTGAGGTCTTTACTGTAGAGTAGGGTGGGGTTGGTCTGGTCTTTACTGTAGAGTAGGTTGAGGTCTTTACTGTAGAGTAGGGTGGGGTTGGTCTGGTCTTTACTGTAGAGTAGGGTGGGGTTGGTCTGGTCTTTACTGTAGAGTAGGGTGGGGTTGGTCTGGTCTTTACGGTAGAGTAGGTTGAGGTCTTTACTGTAGAGTAGGGTGGGGTTGGTCTGGTCTTTACTGTAGAGTAGGGTGGGGTTGGTCTGGTCTTTACGGTAGAGTAGGTTGAGGTCTTTACTGTAGAGTAGGGTGGGGTTGGTCTGGTCTTTACTGTAGAGTAGGGTGGGGTTGGTCTGGTCTTTACTGTAGAGTAGGGTGGGGTTGGTCTGGTCTTTACTGTAGGATAGGTTGAGGTCTTTACTGTAGAGTAGGGTGGGGTTGGTCTGGTCTTTACTGTAGAGTAGGGTGGGGTTGATCTGGTCTTTACTGTAGAGTAGGGTGGGGTTGGTCTGGTCTTTACTGTAGGATAGGTTGAGGTCTTTACTGTAGAGTAGGGTGGGGTTGGTCTGGTCTTTACTGTAGAGTAGGGTGAGGTTGATCTGGTCTCTACTTTTTGTTACTTTTTTGTTACTTTGACAAAGTCATTTCTGAAGATTATTAATATGTGATTCATTTATGACAGAATGTTAAAATTAGGTCAAATCAAAAGTTTCATTTGACCAAGTTACACTTATCAAAAGGCAACGAATTGGTGGAACGACCCACCTATCCATCACCATATCTGATTCCTCATATTATCTGGACTCTACTTGGCAACATATCTTCCAAAACTAAATCAGTAAACTGCAACATCTTCCTCTATATGAGTATAGTCTACAAATCCAGGGTACTTTTCTGTTCATATGGAGTTTGTTTTGAGTAAACAGGTTAAGTGTATAAATGAATGATTGACTTTTATAAAGATGGCTTTTTTGACCAAGCATTTCTTGGTGTTTAACTCAGGGCCACCAGAACAGTCATATCTTTCTTTATTCATGTTGCTGCAGCATCACGTCTGTTGTGTTGTTGTGTGTGAATCTGGTAATAATCGTGTGCAAGGGACAAAAATAAACATCACGTTATTTATCATATAATTTCTCTAGACATCATAAATATATCATCACATATATATTAATAAATATGTATAATGAAGATTTGCCTTGACATTACGCTTTCCCTCTTAGGCTTTATACACTTATTTACGTACAGTTCTTTATATTTACACTATAGGGTCGAAGATTACAGAGCCTGGACTACAGAGCCTGAACTACAGAGCCTGGACTACAGAGCCTGGACTACAGAGCCTGAACTACAGAGCCTGAACTACAGAGCCTGGACTACAGAGCCTGGACTACAGAGCCTGAACTACAGAGCCTGAACTACAGAGCCTGGACTACAGAGCCTGGACTACAGAGCCTGAACTACAGAGCCTGGACTACAGAGCCTGGACTACAGAGCCTGGACTACAGAGCCTGAACTACAGAGGCTGGACTACAGAGCCTGGACTACAGAGCCTGGACTACAGAGCCTGAACTACAGAGCCTGAACTACAGAGCCTGGACTACAGAGCCTGGACTACAGAGCCTGAACTACAGAGCCTGAACTACAGAGCCTGGACTACAGAACCTGGACTACAGAGCCTGAACTACAGAGCCTGAACTACAGAGCCTGGACTACAGAGCCTGAACTACAGAGCCTGGACTACAGAGCCTGAACTACAGAGCCTGGACTACAGAGCCTGGACTACAGAGCCTGGACTACAGAGCCTGAACTACAGAGCCTGAACTACAGAGCCTGGACTACAGAGCCTGGACTACAGAGCCTGGACTACAGAGCCTGGACTACAGAGCCTGAACTACAGAGCCTGGACTACAGAGCCTGGACTACAGAGCCTGGACTACAGAGCCTGGACTACAGAGCCTGAACTACAGAGCCTGGACTACAGAGCCTGGACTACAGAGCCTGGACTACAGAGCCTGAACTACAGAGCCTGAACTACAGAGCCTGGACTACAGAGCCTGGACTACAGAGCCTGGACTACAGAGCCTGAACTACAGAGCCTGGACTACAGAGCCTGGACTACAGAGCCTGAACTACAGATCCTGAACTACAGAGCCTGGACTACAGAGCCTGGACTACAGAGCCTGGACTACAGAGCAGCCCAGTTTTGAGGAGGAACATGATTGGTCCTCTGAGACTGACCCCTCTTTATCAAGCTCTTATACCCTTTCCACACTATCTTGCAAACCCAAACCGTACTGTGCTGGCTTAGATATTTTCAGCAGAACAATACAGCTTGGTTCTGCTCAGCTCAGAAGTGTGAAAAATGTATAATGTCACTCCCCAGTCTGAAAGGTATGATGTCACTCCCCAGTCTGAAAGGTATGATGTCACTCTTCAGTCTGAAAGGTATGATGTCACTCTTCAGTCTGAAAGGTATGATGTCACTCTTCAGTCTGAAAAGTATGATGTCACTCCCCAGTCTGAAAGGTATGATGTCACTCTTCAGTCTAAAAGGTATGTCACTCCCCAGTCTGAAAGGTATGATGTCACTCCCCAGTCTGAAAGGTATGATGTCACTCCCCAGTCTGAAAGGTATAATGTCACTCCCCAGTCTGAAAGGTATGATGTCACTCTTCAGTCTGAAAGGTATGATGTCACTCTTCAGTCTGAAAGGTATGATGTCACTCTTCAGTCTGAAAAGTATGATGTCACTCCCCAGTCTGAAAGGTATGATGTCACTCTTCAGTCTGAAAGGTATGATGTCACTCTTCAGTCTGAAAGGTATGATGTCACTCCCCAGTCTGAAAGGTATGATGTCACTCCCCAGTCTGAAAGGTATGATGTCACTCTTCAGTCTGAAAGGTATGATGTCACTCTTCAGTCTGAAAGGTATGATGTCACTCTTCAGTCTGAAAAGTATGATGTCACTCCCCAGTCTGAAAGGTATGATGTCACTCTTCAGTCTAAAAGGTATGTCACTCCCCAGTCTGAAAGGTATGATGTCACTCCCCAGTCTGAAAGGTATGATGTCACTCCCCAGTCTGAAAGGTATAATGTCACTCCCCAGTCTGAAAGGTATGATGTCACTCTTCAGTCTGAAAGGTATGATGTCACTCTTCAGTCTGAAAGGTATGATGTCACTCCCCAGTCTGAAAGGTATGATGTCACTCCCCAGTCTGAAAGGTATAATGTCACTCCCCAGTCTCTGTGAGCACAGCTCTGCAATTGGATCCAGAAAGGTTTTAAGCAATAAGGGGCCTTCATTTTGGGGACATGAAACAAATGGCTAGTTAGTATTCTGGACCCGACTCTAAAATATATTTAATGTGCATCATTATTGTCTAACGATACAGTTTGACAGTTTAAAACCCCTTCTGATAACAACAACAATGCACTCTGACTTCTATTCCAAACACATTCTAATACTGTGCTGGTGAAAATATCTGCATGTATTCACCTTTAACCCTGTACAAATAAATTATTGCTACATATAAAGCAATCCTATAGATGTCTCTTAACTGTGTATCAATTAAGATATTTGTGTCTGCCTATAGGACACCTCTGCAGAGGTGGGAAGAATAGTGGAGGCGAGATACAGAATCAGGGTTGGGATCCATTCCATTTCAATTCAGCCATTCATTGACTGAATTGAAGTGGAATGGACCCAACCCCTCCCCAGAACAGGGTTAGTTCTGCATTTCATACTGTATTCTTCAATAGACTGTGTTCATCATCATCTCCATAGTGTGCAGAACATTAGGACTAATAACTCTCTCATCCTATTATCCTGTTAGGAATACAGTACACTATACACACTGACCCTGAAGACCCACTTTACCCACACATCTACCCAACCAGTCAGACCCACTTTACCCACAGTCAGACCCACTTTACCCACACATCTACCCAACCAGTCAGACCCACTTTACCCACACATCTGCACAACCAGTCAGACCCACTTTATCCAGTCAGACCCACTTTACACAGAGTCAGACCCACTTTACCCACACATCTACACAATCAGTCAGACCCACTTTACCCACACATCTGCACAACCAGTCAGACCCACTTTATCCAGTCAGACCCACTTTACCCACACATCTACCCAACCAGTCAGACCCACTTTACCCACAGTCAGACCCACTTTACCCACACATCTACACAACCAGTCAGACCCACTTTACCCACACATCTACACAACCAGTCAGACCCACTTTACCTACACATCTACACAACCAGTCAGACCCACTTTACCCACACATCTACCAAACTAGTCAGACCCACTTTACCCACAGTCAGACCCACTTTACCCACACATCTACACAATCAGTCAGACCCACTTTACCCACACATCTGCACAACCAGTCAGACCCACTTTATCCAGTCAGACCCACTTTACACAGAGTCAGACCCACTTTACCCACACATCTACACAATCAGTCAGACCCACTTTACCCACACATCTGCACAACCAGTCAGACCCACTTTATCCAGTCAGACCCACTTTACACAGAGTCAGACCCACTTTACCCACACATCCATTACGAGTTTCCTTCCTTTAGGGTCAGACCAAACTGCTTGTGAGTATGCAAAGCATGTATTGCAATTTGAGTGCAGGCTTTTCATATAAGGCAAAAAAATTTACTTAAAAAGTCACAAAAAATACTGATCACTGTTTCAAAGAACAAAGAGATAATACTCCTCCATATAATCCATATGTCTTCTTCCCTCCAAAGGCAACTGGTCCTCCTCTATATGGCATGTAGTGCGTTATTGTTCCGTCACATTAAGTTTACGTTACTATTTGCGTAGTATTTCTAAGAGATGAGTTGCAGCCTGTAGGTATAGCACAATGTGAGGGGGGGTTCAGTCCTGGAGTTCCAGGTCAGAGGTCAGGGTTCAGTCCTGGAGTTCCAGGTCAGAGGTCAGGGTTCAGACCTGGAGTTTCAGGTCAAAGGTCAGGTGAGCATTGTGGTGTAGAAGAAGAAGCCTTTTTTGTTTGATTATTTGTTTGTTTATTTATTTGTTTTGTCTGAGAGCATTGTGGCAGTGCGGTGTGAGCGAGCGAGCATTACAGTCTTACAGTATGTACAGCCAGCTGTATGTAGGAGCGCCATGGTGCCAGCCTTGCCTTGCCTGGGCGAGCTCTGATGATGTCACATCATAGGGCTGTCTCAGGGTAATGATGTCATAAGGTGGTGTCCTGGGGTTCGTCTTCCTCAGGCACGGCGTAGGGGTCGAGGTCGGGGTTATAGTCTCCCCCTGGGGGAGGAGAGTGTGTCACCGCTCCGTAGCGCCTGCAGGGGGCAGCACCGCTGAACTCATCGATGAGGCTGTCCAGGTTCACATTGATGGAGGGGATTTCATAATTGAAGTAATCTAATGATGGCATGGTTAGAGGGTTGGCATGGTTGGCATGGCAACAGAGGTGGAAAGTGATTATTATAGTGTGGTGGCGGAGGTGGTGGTAAAGAGAAGCATGAAGAGAAGGAGGATGAGGAGGAGGAGGAAGAAAAGAGGAGGTGGAGGAGGAGGAGGAAGAATAAGAAGAAGAGAAGAGGAGGAGGAAGAAGGTGTGTGGTAATGATGGTAATGAGGGTGGTGATGATGATGGTAATGAGGGTGGTGATAGTGGTAATGATGATGGTAATGAGGGTGGTGATAGTGGTGATGATGGTAATGAGGGTGGTGATAGTGGTGATGATGGTAATGAGGGTGGTGATAGTGGTGATGACGGTAATGAGGGTGGTGATAGTGGTGATGATGATGGTAATGAGGGTGGTCATATTGGTGATGATGATGGTAATGAGGGTGGTGATAGTGGTGATGATGGTAATGGGGGTGGTGATAGTGGTGGTGATGACGGTAATGGGGTGGTGAAAGTGGTGATGATGGTAATGAGGGTGGTGGTAATGAGGGTGGTGATAGTGGTAATGATGATGGTAATGAGGGTGGTGATGAGGGTGGTGATGGTGGTGATGTTGATGGTAATGAGGGTGGTGAAAGTGGTGATGATGGTAATGAGGGTGGTGATAGTGGTAATGATGATGGTAATGAGGGTGGTGATGGTGGTGATGATGATGGTAATGAGGGTGGTGAAGTGGTGATGATGATGGTAATGAGGGTGGTGATGGTGGTAATGATGATGATAATGAGGGTGGTGGTGGTGTGAAAAAGGAAGAAAGCAGAAATTAAATTTAGTTTTTTTAGTGTGTTGTTGTTGATGTTTGAAGAAAGCAGCAGCAGCAGGTAAGTATTATATGTACTGTGTTACTGGGCTAGTTGGAATAACACCAGAGACCTCTGGAGAAGCTAGGTCTATAACAGGGAGGTAGTCATACTGTGTTACTGGGCCAGTTGGAATAACACCACAGACCTCTGGAGATGCTAGGTCTATAACAGGAAGGTAGTCATACTGTGTTACTGGGCTAGTTGGAATAACACCAGAGACCTCTGGAGAAGCTAGGTCTATAACAGGGAGGTAGTCATACTGTATTACCGGGCCAGTTGGAATAACACCAGAGACCTCTGGAGAAGCTAGGTCTATAACAGGGAGGTAGTCATACTGTGTTACTGGGCTAGTTGGAATAACGCCAGAGACCTCTGGAGAAGCTAGGTCTATAACAGGGAGGTAGTCATACTGTGTTACTGGGCCAGTTGGAATAACGCCAGAGACCTCTGGAGAAGCTAGGTCTATAACAGGGAGGTAGTCATACTGTGTTACTGGGCCAGTTGGAATAATGCCAGAGACCTCTGGAGAAGCTAGGTCTATAACAGGGAGGTAGTCATACTGTGTTACTGGGCCAGTTGGAATAACACCAGAGACCTCTGGAGAAGCTAGGTCTATAACAGGGAGGTAGTCATACTGTGTTACTGGGCTAGTTGGAATAACGCCAGAGACCTCTGGAGAAGCTAGGTCTATAACAGGAAGGTATTCATACTGTGTTACTGGGCTAGTTGGAATAACACCAGAGACCTCTGGAGAAGCTAGGTCTATAACAGGGAGGTAGTCATACTGTATTACTGGGCCAGTTGGAATAACACCAGAGACCTCTGGAGAAGCTAGGTCTATAACAGGGAGGTAGTCATACTGTGTTACTGGGCCAGTTGGAATAACGCCAGAGACCTCTGGAGAAGCTAGGTCTATAACAGGGAGGTAGTCATACTGTGTTACTGGGCCAGTTGGAATAACGCCAGAGACCTCTGGAGAAGCTAGGTCTATAACAGGGAGGTAGTCATACTGTGTTACTGGGCTAGTTGGAATAACGCCAGAGACCTCTGGAGAAGCTAGGTCTATAACAGGGAGGTAGTCATACTGTGTTACTGGGCTAGTTGGAATAACGCCAGAGACCTCTGGAGAAGCTAGGTCTATAACAGGGAGGTAGTCATACTGTGTTACTGGGCCAGTTGGAATAACGCCAGAGACCTCTGGAGAACCTAGGTCTATAACAGGGAGGTAGTCATACTGTGTTACTGGGCCAGTTGGAATAACGCCAGAGACCTCTGGAGAAGCTAGGTCTATAACAGGGAGGTAGTCATACTGTGTTACTGGGCCAGTTGGAATAACGCCAGAGACCTCTGGAGAAGCTAGGTCTATAACAGGGAGGTAGTCATACTGTGTTACTGGGCCAGTTGGAATAACACCAGAGACCTCTGGAGAAGCTAGGTCTATAACAGGGAGGTAGTCATACTGTGTTACTGGGCCAGTTGGAATAACACCAGAGACCTCTGGAGAAGCTAGGTCTATAACAGTACACAGGTCCTTTGTGCTGCTGCCCTAAACAATAATGAAAAGTTAATTAATTTTCGTTCATTGAAATACTATACCAAGTTTTCTAAATTATTTCACAATGACACAAAATTTTAAACAAGTTTACAACAACGACCAGATTACTGTATTGACCACAGAGGCAACTAGATGTGTGTGGATTGGAAGATGGGCACCAAGACATCGAGCTTGAATTAACAATGGGAAGAATCTCTATGTATGTGTCCTAAATTGCACCTTATTCCCTATGTAGTGCATTAATTTTGACCAGAGCCCTATATAGGGAATAGGGTGCCATTTGGGACACAGAAATATTATGAGGGAGGGATGGAATTAGTCTACTTGTTTGGTAATTTGCTGCAGCTGCTGGACAGCAATAATATCCAGAGAATGATGACCGTCTTCCACTGTCAGAAGGAGATGGAGCAGGAGGCGATGCTGTCAGAGGGAGAGCACTAAAACAGATGGAGCACTGAGCAGGAGGCGATGCTGTCAGAGGGAGAGCACTAAAACAGATGGAGCACTGAGCAGGAGGTGTTGCTGTTAGAGGGAGAGCACTAAAACAGATGGAGCACTGAGCAGGAGGCGATGCTGTCAGAGGGAGAGCACTAAAACAGATGGAGCACTGAGCAGGAGGGGATGCTGTCAGAGGGAAAGCACTAAAACAGATGGAGCACTGAGCAGGAGGCGATGCTGTCAGAGGGAGAGCACTAAAACAGATGGAGCACTGAGCAGGAGGCGATGCTGTCAGAGGGAGAGCACTAAAACAGATGGAGCACTGAGCAGGAGGCGATGCTGTCAGAGGGAGAGCACTAAAACAGATGGAGCACTGAGCAGGAGGCGATGCTGTCAGAGGGAGAGCACTAAAACAGATGGAGCACTGAGCAGGAGGGGATGCTGTCAGAGGGAGAGCACTAAAACAGATGGAGCACTGAGCAGGAGGCGATGCTGTCAGAGGGAGAGCACTAAAACAGATGGAGCACTGAGCAGGAGGCGATGCTGTCAGAGGGAGAGCACTAAAACAAACGGAGCACTGAGCAGGAGGTGTTGCTGTTAGAGGGCCAGCAGTAAAACAATGGGTCTGTCCTGAAGCCATGGGTCTGGGATGGGGGTCACCTGGGGGTTACCTGTGAGCCCACAAACCTGTCCAGTAGCAGGGGCGTTTGTTGGCATGGGGATAGTGAAAAGGGGCGAAGCGTTAAAGATGGACCTTCGGAGGAAGCGACGGTGTCTGCAATGGTGAGCGCTGCGGTGTACGTGGTGCGCTCTGGGAAGTCCGTAAGCCATGCATACAGTACGTACAGTCTGAACAACATTATGCCGACAGAATCGGGCAGCTAGCTAGTGTTAGCATGCCAATTACAGTAACACCCACAGAATGGGGCAGCTAGCTAGTGTTAGCATGACTGATACACTAACACCAACAGAATGGGACAGCTAGCTAGCGTTAGCATGCCGATTACAGTAACACCAACAGAATGAGGCAGCTAGCTAGAATTAGCATGTCTGATATTGTAACACCAACGGAATGGGACAGCTAGCTAACGTTAGCATGGCTGACACTGTGACACCAACAGAATGCTAGCTAGCTGTTTAGCTAACAGGTACAGTATGTATGTATGTTTGAAGCAGGCTGAAGGATAACCCTGAGGCAGCCACAGCACCAGGCCAGGGCGGTGAGCGATGGAGCGTAGTACGGTAACGTTACTGGCGGGCGAGGTCAGATCTGGCTTACCCTAAAACTCCCCCTCACACTTAGCCCACACCACACTGACTCCCCTGGCCTCACACGGCTGGTACACAACATAGTAGCAGGTAGAGCAGAGCAGGGGAACAAGAGAATCATGAATAGAACACAGGGACACAGAGAGAATGACTGGTACTGGTACTGACAAATAGAACAGAGAACCTCATAGAATATTAGAATTACATTTCTATGGAACACCTCAGGTCAAAATTATGACACTAGACAAGAAGTAGGCCTATCTGAGAGACCACTTTTTCAATAAGTCTGGTTGCCAGTCTGTTTCTGCTCTCTTGCCAAACAGGTCTGGGACCAGCCTAGAATAAGCCATGTTTGTCCTGAGAGAGTGGACTTGTTGTTGAAGTAAGCATAGAAATAGAATGACTAGAACAGACATTTCCTTTTCAAGTCAGCATACCATGATGAGTGGAACAATGCCGGCTATATTCATAGATTGCATGTTGCGTCACAATACCATTATGAACATTCTCTTGAGACCTGTTGCCCGACAAGGTTTTACTCAATGCATTGTCAATGGGCGCTGATGAAGAGTTAGTCTAAAGTGCATTATACTGGCTTGGAAACCTGATGATATTTCAAAAGGAGACAAGCTATTAGTAGGAAAACCTTTTCTTATCATTGTGATGTAGCCAGAATGACCTTAGATTCAGTATAACTTTACCTAGCTAGCTAAGATTGTTCTGGATGTTTGCTAGCTAACGTTAGCATTGCTAGTTTTTGACAACCTTTGATAAAGTGAATTTACTAATTATTTGCTGACTTGAGCAATGTCGTCATATTTTCAGGCCACTATAGTGTAATCTATAGTGTAATCTATAGTGTAATCTATAGTGTAATCTATAGTGTAATTTAGACTAAACAGTCATTAGCCTCCGTTCAGAATGAACGGGAACCACAATGGCTGAGGCGTTCATAGAACGTTCATAACTAAGCACGACGCGACCAAGTGACGGAGGTGCAACCCGTGAACTGAATGTACTCATGAGTACACTGTCAAATTGCCGTGGTCTGAGGGGGTTTGTCTGTTCTAGTCATTCTATTTCTATGTGTGTAAGCCTGGGACCTACCTAGCTCTGGCGTACTGTATGAGGAATAAACAGAGAGGAAGCACATGATGAATCTAATGGAAACTTCCATACAAGCAGGACATCGCTATGCTTCCCTGATGTTTCCTCACTATACATAGAAACATCAGCACATAACACAAGCAATGGATACATACTGTAGTTTTCTCTCTACAATGTGCAACAAAATCCTAATATTTACAACATATTGTTCTTCTCAGACGACTGCGTCTGTCTGTCTAAATAAAGGCCACCGTTATTCAACAATTCATTATTTATAGAACAATAGGATCCTGATTCCTCTAGTCCTACTAGCTACACCTGTCCACCGTCTCCATTGGACAGAGCCACGGCCAGTCTGAGAGCGGGACGTGGCTGTATCGTCCCTGACCCTACCTGTGGTGGTTGGTGTGGAGGTGGTGGTGTCGTTGCCGTGGTTACGTGATCATGTTTTTTACCTGTGGACATGCTCTCCCCGGGGGACAGTCCGTCCAGGATGCCTTGCTCCAGGGGCCTAGGGCCGACAGGGGTGACCCCCGGCGGAGGGACGGTGGGCGGCTGAGGAGGGGGCAGGCTGGGCCTCTGGCGGGGCTTAGGGGTGGGCCGAGACTTTCCCAGCGTGCCTGTCAGAGAAGGGGGGGAGGACAGGGACACCAGGGAGCCACAGAGAGGGGTCTGACCGGGGGAGGAGGCCCCTAGTCCTCCAGGGGCCTGTGGGGGACCGGCCAGTCCATAGGGGGAGGGTGTGCTGGGAGGGGTGGGGGACAGGCTGACCGGCGACGTCTGACCTGTGGACTGGTCCGAAATCCCACCAGAACCACCCAACTGGCCGTACCCAGTTGGAACCTTTGGAGGGACAGGGGCCAGCTTCTTAGAGCCTGGAGACAGCGAAGAAGTGAGTTAACATTAACATTAATATCTAAAGTAAATTAACACATCTAAAACGAAGCCTACCTTTATACCAGGGGTTGGAACCGGTTCAGGGAACGGAACCGGATCAGGGAACGGAACCGAAAATTGGAAAATAACTAAATGATTTGAGGAACAGAACCTGAACCGAAAATGAAAGTGATCAATACTCTTCCGGAAAAGAACCGTTATTTTAAAAGCATGGGAACCGGTTAATAAAGTAATTTTACATTCCGGCTTTTTTTCCACGTCCCACAAAATCGCAACAAAGCGCCTATGCAAAGCCCTCACTCTTATTCCAGCGTCTGTCTGCCAGCTGGAAATCTCTTCCAGTAGGTGTGCGTGTGTGTAGGCTACCTGCCCCTCCCCTCTGAAGCATAGGTTACTGTAGCCTACTGACAACGTTACAAGCGTTGTTCAGAAATTAGGGACAGATGTTTAATTAGAGAAGAATGGATTTACTTTTTCATGAAAACGCTTACTCGCTCCACAGCAAGCTTCTCTAGCCACACTGATCTCGCTCCACAGCAAGCTTCTCTAGCCACACTGATCTCGCTCCACAGCAAGCTTCTCTAGCCACACTGATCTCGCTCCACAGCAAGCTTCTCTAGCCACACTGATCTCGCTCCACAGCAAGCTTCTCTAGCCACACTGATCTCGCTCCACAGCAAGCTTCTCTAGCCACACTGATCTCGCTCCAGAGCAAGCTTCTCTACCCACACTGATCTCGCTCCACAACAAGCTTCTCTAGCCACACTGATCTCGCTCCACAGCAAGCTTCTCTAGCCACACTGATCTCGCTCCACAGCAAGCTTCTCTAGCCACACTGATCTCGCTCCACAGCAAGCTTCTCTAGCGACACTGATCTCACTCCACAGCAAGCTTCTCTAGCCACACTGATCTCGCTCCACAGCAAGCTACTCTAGCCACACTGATCTCGCTCCACAGCAAGCTTCTCTAGCCACACTGATCTCGCTCCACAGCAAGCTTCTCTAGCCACACTGATCTCGCTCCACAGCAAGCTTCTCTAGCCACACTGATCTCGCTCCACAGCAAGCTACTCTAGCCACACTGATCTCGCTCCACAGCAAGCTTCTCTAGCCACACTGATCTCGCTCCACAGCAAGCTTCTCTAGCCACACTGATCTCGCTCCACAGCAAGCTTCTCTAGCCACACTGATCTCGCTCCACAGCAAGCTTCTCTAGCCACACTGATCTCGCTCCACAGCAAGCTTCTCTAGCCACACTGATCTCGCTCCACAGCAAGCTTCTCTAGCCACACTGATCTCGCTCCACAGCAAGCTTCTCTAGCCACACTGATCTCGCTCCACAGCAAGCTTCTCTAGCCACACTGATCTCGCTCCACAGCAAGCTTCTCTAGCCACACTGATCTCGCTCCACAGCAAGCTTCTCTACCCACACTGATCTCGCTCCACAGCAAGCTTCTCTAGCCACACTGATCTCGCTCCACAGCAAGCTTCTCTAGCCACACTGATCTCGCTCCACAGCAAGCTTCTCTAGCCACACTGATCTCGCTCCACAGCAAGCTTCTCTAGCGACACTGATCTCGCTCCACAGCAAGCTTCTCTAGCCACACTGATCTCGCTCCACAGCAAGCTTCTCTAGCCACACTGATCTCGCTCCACAGCAAGCTTCTCTAGCCACACTGATCTCGCTCCACAGCAAGCTTCTCTAGCGACACTGATCTCGCTCCACAGCAAGCTTCTCTAGCCACACTGATCTCGCTCCACAGCAAGCTTCTCTAGCCACACTGATCTCGCTCCACAGCAAGCTTCTCTAGCCACACTGATCTCGCTCCAGAGCAAGCTTCTCTAGCCACACTCTACTCGCTCCACAGCAAGCTTCTCTAGCCACACTGATCTCGCTCCACAGCAAGCTTCTCTAGCCACACTGATCTCGCTCCACAGCAAGCTTCTCTAGCCACACTGATTGGTGAAGTAATTTAATGTCGAGATCAATGTAAAAAGGAACAGAAAGGGACGATATAAAGCAGTACTATTTTTTGGTTCGAACCGGTTCAGAACTTTATTTTGCTGGTCAGAACAGTGGAACGGAACAAGAAAAAGAATGGTTCTGTTCAGAACGAAACTATTGAACAATTATTTTGGTTCTAACCCCAGCTTTATACAGTAAAACAAATAGTAAACATTTTCATAACCAACAAATTCGATTAGACATGTATATTACATGTTTTCTGGATCCAGATTAAGCCTACTCCTAGACAAAAAAGCATGCTGAATGGAGAATGGGAACGTGTTTACGGCTTAATTAATGAACAGGCTTAATCTGGATCCTTCCAAAACAGCCCAAAATCATACATTTGCTGTATAGGTAATACAAAAAATAATCCAAAGATATTGATCCGACTGTGATGTTGAATCGCTGACCTTTGCGCAGAGTGTGTGGGCTGTGTTCTGTGGAGTGGGGCGACTGGTTGCATTTCTGCTGGCCAACACCAGGGGGCACTGTAGGACCTGCCACCTGCACCCCCTTGTGACCAATCACTGGAGAGCTCTCCTTACTCCTCAGTGTACTGGTGAAGGAGAGAGGATGTCAGTGTTCTGCTGTATCTGCTTTTACTGTCCTCTTATAGATAGATGTCAAACTGCATCGCAACATAATCGCTTCTTCGTCATTTAGTTGATCTTTATTTTAACAGGGACCACTGAGGCCAAGGTCTCTTTCACAAGGGAGCCCTTCTATATCATCATCATCATCATCATCATCATCATCATCATCCTCAACATCATCATCATATAATCTAAATCAATGTCAGTGGTCTCCAACCTACTAAATAGTATGTGGATTTGTTTTCTCTCTCTGTTGTGTTGCTGCAGTTACTGACTGGTAATAATAATAACAATAACAACAATAACAATAATAATAACAATAATAATAACAATAATAATAATAACAATAAGAATAATAAGAACAATAACAATAATAACAATAATGATAATAATGATAATAATAACAATAGTAACAATAATAATAATAATAACAATAATAATAATAATAAAAACAATAATAATAATAATAACAATAACAATAATAACGATAATAATAACAATAATAATAATAATAATAATAACAATTATAATAATAACAATAATAATAAAAGAATAATAATAACAATAATAATAAAAATAATAATAATAACAATAATAACAATAATAATAATGATAATAATAATACAGTATAGGGGTCACTAGAGGCTGACAGTACTAACAGTATAGGGGTCACTAGAGGCTGACAGTACTAACAGTATAGGGGTCACTAGAGGCTGACAGTACTAACAGTATAGGGGTCACTAGAGGCTGACAGTACTAACAGTATAGGGGTCACTAGAGGCTGACAGTACTAACAGTATAGGGGTCACTAGAGGCTGCCAATGTGAACAGTATAGGGGTCACTAGAGGCTGCCAATGTGAACAGTATAGGGGTCACTAGAGGCTGCCAATGTGAACAGTATAGGGGCCACTAGAGGCTGCCAATGTGAACAGTATAGGGGTCACTAGAGGCTGCCAATGTGAACAGTATAGGGGTCACTAGAGGCTGCCAATGTGAACAGTATAGGGGTCACTAGAGGCTGCCAATGTGAACAGTATAGGGGTCACTAGAGGCTGCCAGTACTAACAGTATAGGGGTCACAAGAGGCTGCCAATGTGAACAGTATAGGGGTCACTAGAGGCTGCCTGTGTGAACAGTATAGGGGTCACTAGAGGCTGCCAATGTGAACAGTATAGGGGTCACTAGAGGCTGCCTGTGTGAACAGTATAGGGGTCACTAGAGGCTGCCAATGTGAACAGTATAGGGGTCACTAGAGGCTGCCTGTGTGAACAGTATAGGGGTCACTAGAGGCTGCCTGTGTGAACAGTATAGGGGCCACTAGAGGCTGCCTGTGTGAACAGTATAGGGGTCACTAGAGGCTGCCAATGTGAACAGTATAGGGGTCACTAGAGGCTGCCTGTGTGAACAGTATAGGGGTCACTAGAGGCTGCCTGTGTGAACAGTATAGGGGTCACTAGAGGCTGCCTGTGTGAACAGTATAGGGGTCACTAGAGGCTGCCTGTGTGAACAGTATAGGCGTGTGTGTGAATGAGGAGTCATGGAGGGGGGAATGGAACGTCAGCAAGCAGGCTGCTTCTGAAATGCTGATATACTGTAGTATACGTCCCAAGTGGCACCCTATTCACTATATAGTGCACTACTTTTGACCAGCGCTCTATGGCCCCTTGTCCAAATTAGTGCACTGTGTAGGGAATAGTGTGCCATTTGAGACTCTGACACAGATAGACTTGGTTTAATGGCCCCTGCTGCCCTACCACGTCTAGTGTTATTGACTCTACTGAGATACTGGACACTGGACACTGGACACTGGACACTGGACACTGAAACACTGGACACTGAAACACTGGACACTGAAACACTGGACACTGGACACTGAAACACTGGACACTGAAACACTGGACACTGGACACTGTTAAATAGTAAATTAATGGTTATCCTACTATCTGCACTGTCCCTATCTTGCATTGGCCTGACGCACACTCACTAGACTATATATACACACCATATACACACTTACTCACACACACTGCATTGACACTCCCACACACAAACACACACACACACTTTTATCATTTGCTGCTGCTACTCTGTTCTTTATTTTACTCTTATTATCATCTATCCTGATGTCTGGTCACTTTACCCTGCCTTCATGTACATATCTACCTCAAATACCTTATTATTATCTATCCTGATGTCTGGTTACTTTACCCTGCCTTCATGTACATATCTACCTCAAATACCTTATTATTATCTATCCTGATGTCTGGTCACTTTACCCTGCCTTCATGTACATATCTACCTCAAATACCTTATTATTATCTATCCTGATGTCTGGTCACTTTACCCTGCCTTCATGTACATATCTACCTCAAATACCTTATTATTATCTATCCTGATGCCTAGTCACTTTACCCTGCCTTCATGTACATATCTACCTCAAATACCTTATTATTATCTATCCTGATGTCTGGTCACTTTACCCTGCCTTCATGTACATATCTACCTCAAATACCTTATTATTATCTATCCTGATGCCTAGTCACTTTACCCTGCCTTCATGTACATATCTACCTCAAATACCTTATTATTATCTATCCTGATGTCTGGTCACTTTACCCTGCCTTCATGTACATATCTACCTCAAATACCTTATTATTATCTATCCTGATGTCTGGTCACTTTACCCTGCCTTCATGTACATATCTACCTCAAATACCTTATTATTATCTATCCTGATGTCTGGTCACTTTACCCTGCCTGCATGTACATATCTACCTCAAATACCTTATTATTATCTATCCTGATGTCTGGTCACTTTACCCTGCCTTCATGTACATATCTACCTCAAATACCTTATTAGTATTGTCATGACTTGAGGTTACAGGTCATTTTATGGATACATTTCTGCCAAGCTCCTCTCCCCCCAAAAGGAGGGGGGGTTGAGTGGATTGGAGAGGTGAAAGGAGAGCTTTGACCCCAACCAGACTTTCTCTCACATTCCCTCTCACAGGAAAAGAGAGGAGGAAAGAAAATGCCCAGTTTATGACTCTTTGTCTTTAGACTCACTTGGAGCCAAAACTTTATGCCCATGAAACAAGACATTGGGAAGATGATTAACTGTATTATGTGTGTTGAAAATGAGGACTCTTTGTATATGAATATGAATGTGGATTATGTGATGTCATTAAAACTTAAATGAAGGTGTGATTATGAAAACATTGTAACTTTAAGGGTTTCCAAACTGTTTATATGACGTCTACATTCATTACGTTTGGTAAGAAATATCCAGATTAAAGATAATGTTTGTGATGATAAAACTGTAGCCGTTTACACGAGATCATAGTAATTCTAATACCTTGATTGCCAAGCCATGCTCAGGGAAATCACATAAGCAGGTCGTAAACGACAGAAACATCCTCTTCTGCCCGAAAAAGGCATAAAATCTTGACTCGAGGACATTGGTGCTGCAGCCGGAGGTCTACGATAAGTCACGACCTCCAGATAAAGACAACACGTGGTTCCCACAGAGGAACTCTGAAACAATCAACGCTACGGTCAACGACTGTATTTAAGAAGGTGAATTCGAGCAGAACCACCCGGTTATTCTCTCAAAAGTCATCGCTTGTCTACACTGACCACATGCCCAAACTGTGGGGATATCGACACAGCTGATTTGCCGTCTCAAGGAACGAGTCCTATAGGAAGCAGACACCGAAAGGAAAGGACAACGTGACATCTTGTGGACAATCAGAGACTTACACAAGAGACCGGTACCCATCAGAGGGGGTGTAAACCAGCACCGAACAGAGAGAATCAGCGCACAAGTAAATACATGCATTATATTCTGACCCATGATCGCGCCAGTGCGGGCAAGGTATTAAGGCTAGGCTCAGCGTAGTTTCCAAATGTATTGAATTTTGTTGCTGTCTATTTCCCTCTCTCTCTCTCTCTCTCTCTCTCTCTCTCTATCTCTCCCTCTCTCTCTCTCTCTCTCTCTATCTCTCTATCTCTCCCTCTCTCTCTATCTCCATCGGGTGTAGCCCGTGTAACATTGAACAGATCCACTAGGGACCTGTTATCCTATTAAGGGCATTGTATTAGAACCATTTTTCTATAACCATTACTGTGTGTCCTGTATTATCATTTAGTTAGTAAATAAATCATTTGAACCCATTAGTGAATACAGAAGGATCAGTCTGCTGGGGTTTGTGCAGATTGAGGGACTCATGACCGTTCAAGGACGAGACTGATGAGGCAACATTCATTAAATAAGGGCTGCTATATATTGGAAGACAGGACAAACATTTGAGTTAAATTCAGAGAGTAGCGACTCAGTAGAATACATTTCTCTCCGTGGAGCCCCAGGAATCCTAATGAGATCATTATTGCAGGATTAATTTAAATCCCATAATTAGAAGTAGGTAATTATTCAATAGACAGCAGTCACCACTTTAATGATAGACAAAGTTAAGACAGTATCTATCATGATGCCTAGTCACTTTACCCTGCCTTCATGTATATATCTACAGCGTCCTCCACTAATATTGGTACCCTCAGAATATTCACACAAATCAAACCTTTAATTAAAGTAAAATAATTGAAATAAAAAATATTTTTCTAAAATATATGTGTGCCACAATTATTGGCACCCCTTCATTCAATACATTGTGCAACCTCCCTTTGTCAAGATAACAGCTCTGAGTCTTCTCCTATATAATGCGTAATGAGGTTGGAGAACACATGGCAAGGGATCTGAGACCATTCCTCCATACAGAATCTCTCCAGATCCTTCAGATTCCGAGGTCCACGCTTGTGGACTCTCCTCTTCAGCTCATCCCACAGGTTTTCTATGGGGTTTAGGTCAGGGTGTGAGGGCTTGGTTGTGGTAAGGCCTCTTACTCCCACCAGGGGGAGTGGAAGGCCCACAATCAATTCCTCACACCCTAACCGGGGAAGTCAATGATCCCCAATCAGAGACAGCTGTCTAGAGTTGTCTCTGATTGGGGAGAGTATTTAGGCCCCACACATCCACCTGTGTGTGGATCATTGTTTGTGTGACTGCACTGCCAGCACTCAACGTAAGTCACACTGCATTGTTATACTCTCCTTTTATTTCATGCCTCGTGAGAACAAGTCATTTAATAAAAAGGATGACACTTCACCAGCGCTCCGTCTATCGTCCCTTGACTACTCCGCACTGTGACACAGGGGACTGGGATGGCCATGGAAAACCTTGATTCTGTGGTCAGTGAACCATTTTTGTGTTGATTTTGAGGTGTGCTTTGGATCATTGTCCTGCTGGAAGATCCAAGCACGGCCCAGTTTAAGCTTCCTAGCAGAGGCAGTCAGGTTTTGATTTAATATCTTCTGGTACTTGATGGAGTCCATGATACCATGTATCCTAACAAGTTGTCCACGGTCTTTGGAAGAAAAACAGCCCCACAACATCAAAGATCCACCACCATACTTCACAGTGGGGATTAGGTACTTTTCTGCATGGCTATCTTTCTGTCTACACCAAACACACCTCTGGTTTTGTTTCCAAAAAGCTATATTTTGGTCTCATCTGACCATAGAACCCGGTCCCATTGAAAGTTCCACTAACGCTTGGCAAACTGTAGGCGCTTGAGTTTGTTTGCAAAGGCTTTTTTATGGCAACCCTCCCAAACAACTTGTGGTTATGTAGGTGGCAATTCTCCAGCGGTGATCCTTGGAGTTTTTTGGCCACTCGAACCATCCTCCTCACTGTGCGTGGGGTCAATATAGACACACGTCCTCCTCACTGTGCGTGGGGTCAATATAGACACACGTCCTCCTCACTGTGCGTGGGGTCAATATAGACACACGTCCTCCTCACTGTGCGTGGGGTCAATATAGACACACGTCCTCCTCACTGTGCGTGGGGTCAATATAGACACACGTCCTCCTCACTGTGCGTGGGGTCAATATAGACACACCTCCTTCTCCAGTTCCTTTAAACTTCTTAATTATTGCCCTGATAGTGGAAATTGGCATTTTCAACCAAGCTATTTTCTTATAGCCATTTCCTGATTTGTGCTCAGCAACCTTTTGTCGCACATCATTACTGTATTCTGGGGTCGTTCCCATAGTGATGCCTCAGTGAAACAGGAAGTCATGGCTTACCACTTTAGTGTTCCTAATTACTCAGGTGAACTTAAAAACGTGAAATATGAATGGGAATATACTTCAGGTGTCAAAGCTGCTTATCGATCACTGCACCTGTATTACAGCCCTTCTGTAAATAGCCCACCCTACTACCTCATCCCCATATTTATTATTTTAACTTCCGCTCAATTTTGCACTCCAGTATCTCTATTTGCACATCATCATTTACACATCCATCATTCCAGTGTTAATTCTAATTTGTAACTTATTTCACCACTATGGTCTATTTATTGTCCTACCTTCCTAACCTTACTGCATTTTGCACTACATTTGCACTCTGTATATAGATTTTCTATTGTGTTATTGACTGTACGTTTGTTTATTCTCATGTGTAACTCTATGTTGTTTTTTGTTGCACTGCTTTGCTTTGTCTTGGCCAGGTCGCAGTTGTAAATGAGAACTTGTTCTCAACTGACCTACCTGGTTAAATAAAGGTGAAGTAAATAAATAAATAAAAAGGTAGATTTTACTCATGAGAATTTCTAGGGGTGACAACAATTGTTGGACACAATATTTATTTTATTTATTTAACGTATTTTTTTCAATAATTTTACTTAAATTAAAGGTTCGATTTTTGTGAATAGTGGATAAACAATAAATAAATAAAAATCACAGCCAGTTTTGCTCATATTTACCAAGGGTGCCAATATTAGTGTAGGGCACTGTAGACAGGTGTGTACCTTTCCAAATCATGTCCAATCAAGTAAATTTACCACAGGTGAACTCCAATCAAGTTGTCGTAACATCTCAATGACGATCAATGGAAACAGGATGCACCTGAGCTCAATGTCGAGTCTCATAGCAGCAAAGTATCTGAATACTTATGTAAATAAGGTATTTCTGTTTTTTATTTTGAATACATTTCTAAAAACCGGTTTTTACTTTGTCATTGTGGTGTAGATTTCTTTTTAATAACAAAATGTGGAAAAGGTCAAGGGGTCTGAATAATTTCCGAAGGCACTGTATCTACCTCAAGTACCTGGTGCCTCTGCACATCGATCTGGTACTGATACTTCATCATAAACTCTGCATTGTTGGGAAAGGGCTCATAAGTAAGCATTTCACAGTGAAGTCTACACCAGTTGTATTCTGCACATCTGACAAATACAATTATAAAATAGCGCTATTATTAAATAGTCATGTTATAGAATAGTGCTATTATTTAATAGTCCTATTATTAAATAGTGCTATTATTAAGTAGTCCTGTTATAGAATAGCGCTATTATTAAGTAGTCCCAATATAAAAGTATTATTATTAAATAGTCCCGCTATAGAATAGTGCTATTATTAAATAGTCCTGTTATAGAATAGTGCTATTATTAAATAGTCCTGTTATAGAATAGTGCTATTATTAAGTAGTCCTGTTATAGAATAGCGATATTATTAAGTAGTCCCAATATAAAAGTATTATTATTAAATAGTCCCGCTATAGAATAGTGCTATTATTAAATAGTCATGTTATAGAATAGTGCTATTATTAAATAGTCATGTTATAGAATAGTGCTATTATTAAATAGTCATGTTATAGAATAGTGCTATTATTAAATAGTCCTGTTATAGAATAGTGCTATTATTAAATAGTCCTGTTATAGAATAGTTGTGTTAAATTGTAAAATTTATTCAACTGCTGTGGTTCTAGCTGAGGGTCTTGAAATTGGTTGTGTAATATAGTCCTGTTATAGGTGTGTAATATAGTCCTGTTATAGGTGTGTAATATAGTCCTGTTATAGGTGTGCTGCTGGACACAGGATCTCTTATATGTCAGTGTGAGGGTTAGTTGGTATGTTTGGTGTAAACTACATGTCTTCTGCCATATATATGCATGACTCAGCATAGAAGCTTAGAATGATGCTGAACCTGAACTCCCCACTCCCAGGTTATTGGATGGTGACTGTGGATTGCTGAGCCTGAACTCCCCACTCCCAGGTTATTGGATGGTGACTGTGGATTGCTGAGCCTGAACTCCCCACTCCCAGGTTATTGGATGGTGACTGTGGATTGCTGAACCTGAACTCCCCACTCCCAGGTTATTGGATGGTGACTGTGGATTGCTGAGCCTGAACTCCCCACTCCCAGGTCATTGGATGGTGACTGTGGATCTCAAGAGACATCACTTGAGCACAAGACTTGAGTATTCTGTTCCCCAGATATAAGTCCTGATTTTCTGATTGACTTCCTGATCTTCTGATTGCTTTCCTGATCTTCTGATTGCTTTCCTGGTCTTCCGATTGACCTCCTGGTCTTCCGATTGACCTCCTGGTCTTCCGATTGACCTCCTGGTCTTCCGATTGACCTCCTGGTCTTCCGATTGACTTCCTGGTCTTCCGATTGACTTCCTGGTCTTCCGATTGACTTCCTGGTCTTCCGATTGACTTCCTGGTCTTCCGATTAACTTCCTGGTCTTCTGATTGACTTCCTGGTCTTCTGATTGACTTGATATAGTAAACAATTTTACTTTTTGTTACTAGTTTTTAATATCCAAATGTTGTGTATCAGTTGACCAGGAAAACCTACACTACGATTTAGTAAACTACATTAGTAATACATAATATGCTTGTAGATAACCATATGCAGTGTTATTCATGTATTTATTTATTTTCTGTTCTAAGCCAGGCAATACTGCACTCTCTGCAAAAGGCAGTAACATCCTCAGTTGCTAGGCAACCCCCTGGAGAGGCATCCCCCGGCAATGTGAATGTTACAGATTCTGAGATAAGGGATTGGAGACCAGCAAAAACACAAAACTATGAGCCAGCAAGATAAAGGACATGAACAGGATATTTGGCCACCTGGAAAAAAAGCTGGTAGGCTCTGCACTCTCTCTCTCTGTGGTGTAGTGGGTGGTGTATCCATACCCGCCTGCATCTGTTTGCCTGTCTGTATGTCTGTCTCAGTGTCAGGGCAGGCAGGCAGTAGGTAGGCAGGGCAGGGCAGACGGGTGGGTGGGCAGGCTTTGTATTTACCTAGTCAGCCTGGGGAGTCCTCTCTCTCTGGCACAGGGACAGGTAGCCCACAGCGGGGGGCCGGAGGACAGCAGGCTAGGGGGGTTGCCAATGCCCAGGGACAGGTCATGACGGGCCAGTACCAGTGGGGTTTTCATGTAGAGGGTCGAGGCCTTACCCATATCGGGGGGCGGGGGAGCATGCGGCGGCAGCGACATGTCACCTGGCAGCGGGTGGCCGTGCGGGAGGGCGTGTTTGGAAGGGAAATGCAGGCAGCTGGGTTTGGGGTTCGAGTTGATGTCAAGCGAGGAAGAGGAGGAGGAAGAGGAGGATGTGGGAGGCGGAAGAGGGGGGGTGAAGCCAGACCAGCGCAGTGGGAGAGGAGGGGAGCCGGGGGGCTGGGACTCTGGCCCAGGGGCCACGGGGCGTGCGCAGGGTAGGATTTTGGGGAGGGGGTAGAAGTGGTGGGGGGCAGGATGGGGTAGGGTGGAGATGGGGTAGGGAGGGGGCGGCCGCTCCTCCCCTGGCCCAGGGGGAGGGTAGACATGAGAGGAGTCCGGCCGATTGGGCGACACCTCGTCTGAGCTGTAGATATATAAAGAACAGAACAGCACAAAGAAGAAAGAACTGTAGTTGAATAGAGGGAGGGAGATGGTGGTGGTGGTGGTGGTGGTGGTGGTGGTGGTGCTAAATCAGCATTAGTTTTCTGGTGCGGAGAAGGCAAGTGGACGGTGGGGAGTGAACCAAGCTTGGCACACAGACTGCAGTCAGGCAAACGGACGGTGAGGAGTGAACCAAGCTTAGCACACAGACTGCAGTCAGGCAAGCGGACGGTGGGGAGTGAACCAAGCTTAGCACACAAACTGCAGTCAGCTCTGTGAAGAGAAACAACAAGCAGAAAGAACACAGGCCTGCTGAGGATTCTGGGAAACTCCCTCTGGGATCAACTTGTGTCTTCACACTGCAAGAGGCTAGTCATTGGGAGACAATCTTTAACTAACTAGAAGATAGAATAACCTTTGACCTCTACAGTATGTAGTAGCCTATGTTTGACCACGGCACATATTCAGAAAGAGTCTCGGATTAGGAGCGCTGATCTGGGATTATGTCCCACCCTGTCCATGTAATAATCTTCATTACGCGCTAAAAGGCTAAACTGATCCTACATCAGCACTCTGAGACGCTTTATGAATATGGGGCCACTCTTGACTTTTGCGTAAATCATTGTCAATGAAGAGTCAATGGAAGACTTGACTGTTATAGAGTTTCCCACAGCCAGCCCAGCCCAGGGCAGTGTGAGACAGACACAAAACCCTTTCATCTCATTGGCTGAAAGACCAACAAAGCAGGAGGAGAATAAGCCAGTCACAAGCCAGAACCAAGAATATCTTATAAACAGCCTTTCTGCAACGCAGGATCAACATTTCACATGGAGGCAGCCATTATTAAAGGGGCAGTCTGGGATTCAAACAATAACAAAATGGATGTATCAATCCCAGATTGCCACTTTAATGTGATATTAACTGGGATGGATTGTATTGATAACTGGTGTGGTTTACGATGAGAGTAGAAATTAAAACGGTCAAAGTCTCTCAGTGTGTGCCAACAGAAAACAAAGTAGCCATGGCAACAGAGGTCAACAGAAGCCACACCACATCACTGGGATCAGGTTGAATAATGGCATGCTCTCAGAGAGTTGTGGAGTGAAATTATATGATGTGACATTTAAATAAAGGAAACGTATATGTATGTACTTCAAATAAAGTGTTAATGAAAACTATAGTGTACCCTCTGAAAACTGAAGGAACGTTAGCTAGCGCCTCTTTAATCTCCCACAGTGACATGAACCTAACAGACTCCACAACAATGGTGAAGTGGAGGGACAGAGGATGAGGAGAAACAGGCAAACAGGAAAGAACCCAAAATCATGTCAGAGATGAGCAGAGAAGTCTGTAAAGTGAGACACAACAGCACACATTAACATCAACAACAACAACGGCTCAAACACTTCAAGACAAGTCATGGAGAGCTGGTGATGATGATGACGATGATGAAGACAGGAGGAAGGTGGAGAGGAGGAATCCTCCATGGTGGTGGTGTTGGTGGGGACTTACCCAATCCGGTCCCTTTCCCCAGGTGGAAGGGGGGGTGAGGGGGACTGGGCCAGCTCTCCAGGCTGCTCCAGGATGAGGGAGTGGTCAGCAGGAGAGCCAGGACCCTGGACGCTAGGAGGGGTGGACGAGGCCTTACGGGCCAGGGTGGATGAACCCTTACGAGACACCCAGGACGTGTCCATCACCCGGACACCCATACTGGGAGAGACAGAGAGACATAAAACAGTCTGTCAGACAAGACGATTGAAAAACTAAATAAACTGTAGAGAAATAGAGAGAAAAGGTGAGAGGAGGAGGTCAGGACTAGAGGAGGAGGTCAGGACTAGAGGAGGAGGTCAGGACTAGAGGAGGAGGTCAGGACTAGAGGAGGAGGTCAGGACTAGAGGAGGAGGTCAGGACTAGAGGAGGACGTCAGGACTAGAGGAGGAGGTCAGGACTAGAGGAGGAGGTCAGGACTAGAGGAGGAGGTCAGGACTAGAGGAGGACGTCAGGACTAGAGGAGGAGGTCAGGACTAGAGGAGGACGTCAGGACTAGAGGAGGAGGTCAGGACTAGAGGAGGAGGTCAGGACTAGAGGAGGAGGTCAGGACTAGAGGAGGACGTCAGGACTAGAGGAGGAGGTCAGGACTAGAGGAGGACGTCAGGACTAGAGGAGGAGGTCAGGACTAGAGGAGGAGGTCAGGACTAGAGGAGGAGGTCAGGACTAGAGGAGGAGGTCAGGACTAGAGGAGGAGGTCAGGACTAGAGGAGGAGGTCAGGACTAGAGGAGGAGGTCAGTACTAGAGGAGGAGGTCAGGACTAGAGGAGGAGGTCAGGACTAGAGGAGGAGGTCAGTACCATCGGAGGAGGTCAGGACTAGAGGAGGAGGTCAGGACTAGAGGAGGAGGTCAGGACTAGAGGAGGAGGTCAGGACTAGAGGAGGAGGTCAGGACTAGAGGAGGAGGCCAGGGGACTAGAGGAGGAGGTCAGGACTAGAGGAGGAGGCCAGGGGACTAGAGGAGGAGGTCAGGACTAGAGGAGGAGGTCAGGACTAGAGGAGGAGGTCAGGACTAGAGGAGGAGGTCAGGACTAGAGGAGGAGGTCAGGACTAGAGGAGGAACCATACAGTACCTTTGTATTTTCCTGATGCTGCTTTGACGGGGCAAAGAGACGAGAGGCACGTAAGAAACACATTCTGTTCACTTTCTATTCATACACAGAGGCTAGTGGAGAAGGCTAGGGTCTGTAGAAGTTCGGCCGTCAGTTGGGACAGAGATGTCGAATTGTAAATGGGAAGCAGGTCACCGGTGACTTCACTGCTGTATCCGCTTGTTGCCCTAGCTAAACATGAGCACAACTCCCACCTTCATTTTAAGCTCCGCCTATCCAAACTTGTGATTCGTTGGGAGAGTCGTCTGTCTGTTTTCCCCTTTCTAAATGTCAGAGAGAATCTGACATTCTGTCCAGACCTTGTGCCGTTGTTCCAACGTTTTCCTAAAATATTTCTGTGAGGTAGGATTTTGGCCTGTCTGTCAGTGATTTTCCACCTGGTGAGTCAGAGAGGGCAGGTGACGTCCCAGACTGAGAAGGATAGGCTAGGCGTGGGTGTGTGCGTGGTCTGAGTTTGTGTGTGTATGCGTGGTGTGAGTTTGTGTGTGTGCGTGCATTCTTTGAGTGCGTGTGTGTGTGTGTGTGTGTGTAGATCTCAGGAGAATGCAAAGTGTTGCCGTGTTGCCATAGAGACGGTGACAGCGCCACTCACCGGGCCGGGACTGTTTAAACAAGGTGTGTGGACTATTTAAATAAGGTGTGTTTGCATTCCAAGGGTATCCCTCCTCTCTAGATGAGGACTGATAAAGCTGACAGATAATTGGATGAGAGGATGATTGACAGGGCAGATATCCACTGTCCTTCTGCGTTCTACTGAGACCTCTAAATCAGAGCACTGTAGACGAACAACCACTTAAAGAGCAACTCCACCACTTTTCAACCTCATGTTCATTATCTCCAGCACAATACCAGTGTCAACATACACTGTATGTGAAAATGGCGCATTTCTATGTTTTGTAGAAAACAATATAGAGTTAAAAAGTTCTACCCGATGACATCATCAAAAGTTATTTTCAAACACTATGAGATTGGCGGTGACGTGGGGATTAAGAAAACACCCTCCATTGGGCTCAAAACTTGTTGTAGGTTTTGAAAATCACAGTTTTTCTCCCTGTGATGTCAGAGAGAAGCCTTTTTTTAGGGCCTGTCTTCTCGTCTTTTTAACCACAGATCATAGAGACGCACTGTTTTCACATATTTAGACACTGGTTTGGTGCTGGAGAATTGCCCTTTAAAGGCTTTAAGAAGCCTTCATAAACCCTTCATAAGACCTTCATAGATGATCATAGACCTTATAACACCTTTTGTAGAATGAATTTTCTTTTCAGAGATGCTTCATTAAACCTTTAAAAATCTAGTGCATTATGTAAATACTCTGCCTGAGTCATGTGTCTTTAACAAACTAGCAATCTGTTCCTCAAGATTCTGGCTCAATACTTTACAAGACCAACAGACAGAAGAGAAGGAGTGGGTGGCATCATGTGGGAGGAAGTGAGAGAGAGGAAGCGAGAGAGAGTAAGAGAGAGAGAGAGAAGAAGAGGAAGAGAGAGAGAGAGTTACAGAGAGAAACAGAGAGAGGGAGAGGGAGAAACAGAGAGAGAGAGAAACAGAGAGAGACAGAGAGAGGAGAGGAGTGAAACAGAGAGAGAGAGTGAAAGAACGAGGGAGGAGAGGAGTGAGTGAGAGAGAGAGAGGAGAGGAGTGAAACAGAGAGAGAGAGTGAGAGAACAAGGGAGGATGGATAGAGCAGCTTGCCCTCAGCAGCAGCCTACCCATCCTTCTTGTAGAATTCCAGCATCATGTTGTCAGTGGCAACACTGAGTGGGCGTCTGCCCTGGTCGTGCGACAGCTTGCGTTCTGATTGGTCCAAGTCTGGCGAAGGCATGGAGCTGTAGTTAGAGTTGTGGTTGGTGTGGATGGGACTGCCGTAGCAGCCTGTCAGATTAAACTCAATCTCTATAGGAGGGGAGGAGAGGGGAACCAACTAGTTCATGATCCTTATGACAGTGGTGTGGTGTGTGTTTGAGCATGCATGTATATGTGTATGTGTGTGTGTGTGTGTGTGTGTGTGTGTGTGTGTGTGTGTGTGTGTGTGTGTGTGTGTGTGTGTGTGTGTGTGTGTGTGTGTGTGTGTGTGTGTGAGTGTGAGTGTGTGTATTTAAAGGTATGTGTGTGTGTGTGTATGTATTCAAAGGTATGTGTGTGTGTGTGTGTGTGTGTGTGTATTTAAAGGTATGGGTATGTGTGTGTGTATGTATTCAAAGGTGTGTGTGTGTGTGTGTGTGTGTGTGTGTGTGTGTGTGTGTGTGTGTGTGTGTGTGTGTGTGTGTGTGTGTGTGTGTGTGTGAGTGTGTGTGTGAGTGTGTGTATTTAAAGGTATGTGTGTGTGTGTGTGTATGTATTCAAAGGTATGTGTGTGTGTGTGTGTGTGTATTTAAAGGTATGGGTATGTGTGTGTGTATGTATTCAAAGGTGTGTGTGTGTGTGTGTGTGTGTGTGTGTGTGTGTGTGTGTGTGTGTGTGTGTGTGTGTGTGTGTGTGTGTGTGTGTGTGTGTGTGTGTGAGTGTGTGTGTGAGTGTGTGTATTTAAAGGTATGTGTGTGTGTGTGTATGTATTCAAAGGTATGTGTGTGTGTGTGTGTGTGTGTGTGTGTATTTAAAGGTATGGGTATGTGTGTGTGTATGTATTCAAAGGTGTGTGTGTGTGTGTGTGTGTGTGTGTGTGTGTGTGTGTGTGTGTGTGTGTGTGTGTGTATTCAAAGGTATGTGTGTGTGTGTGTGTATGTACAGTTGAAGTCGGAAGTTTACATACACTTAGGTTGAAGTCATTAAAACTCATTGTTCAACCACTCCACAGATTTCATGTTAACAAACTATAGTTTTGGCAAGTCGGTTAGGAAATCTACTTTGTGCATGACACAAGTAACTCTTCCAACACAGTGTCACGCTCGGGTGTGTAGAGAGACCAAGGCGCAGCACAGTTATAGTTTGACATTGATGTGTATTAACATAAACTATACTTTATCAGAGCTATACAAAACAATAAAGACTATATAACAAATGAGAACACACTTACTTCGTAGACGGACATTCAAGACAATGGACCACACCTAGGGTGTGGAACATACAAACATAAGTAGGATCCCTAATTAGAGACAATGCATAGCAGCTGCCTCTAATTAGGGATCTCTATGGCCAGAGCCTGACACACAGACAGATTATTTAACTTATAATTCACTATATCACAATTCCAGTGGGTCAGACGTTTACATACACTAAGTTGACTGTGCCTTTAAACAGCTTGGAAAAGTCCAGAAATTGATGTCATGGCTTTAGAAGCTTCTGATAGGCTAATTGACATCGTTTGAGTCAATTGGAGGTGTACCTGTGGATGTATTTTAAGGCCTACCTTCAAACTCAGTGCCTCTTTGCTCGACATCATGGGAAAATCAAAAGAAATCAGCTAAGACCTCAGAAAAAAATTGTAGACCTCCACAAGTCTGGTTCATCCTTGGGAGCAATTTCCAAACGCCTGAAGGTACAACGTTCATCTGTACAAACAATTGTACGCAAGTATAAACACCATGGGACCACGCAGCCGTCATACCGCTCAGGAAGGAGACGCGTTCTGTCTCCTAGAGATGAATGTACTTTGGTGCGAAAAGTGCAAATCAATCCCAGAACAACAGCAAAGGACCTTGTGAAGATGCTGGAGGAAACAGGTACAAAAGTATCTATATCCACAGTAAAACTAGTCCTATATCGACATAACCTGAAAGGCCGCTCAGCGAGGAAGAAGCCACTGCTCGTAAACCGCCATAAAAAAGCCAGACTACGGTTTTCAATTGCACATGGGGACAAATGAGTTTTAATGACTTCAACCTAAGTGTATGTAAACTTCCGACTTCAACTGTATATGTGTGTGTGTGTGTGTGTGTGTGTGTGTGTGTGTGTGTGTGTGTGTGTGTGTGTGTGTGTGTGTGTGTGTGTATCTAAAGGTGTGTGTGTGTGTGTGTGTGTGTGTGTGTGTGTGTGTGTGTGTGTGTGTGTGTGTGTGTGTGTGTGTGTGTGTGTGTGTGTGTGTGTGTGTGTGTGTGTATTTAAAGGTGTGTGTGTGTGTGTGTGTGTGTGTGTGTGTGTGTGTGTGTGTGTGTGTGTGTGTGTATTTAAAGGTGTGTGTGTGTGTGTGTGTGTGTGTGAGTGCTTGTGTCTCACCTTCAGGGAAGAACCAGTCAGCGTGCTGTATGATGGGTTCTATAATACCCACTATCTGAAGAGACACTGTGGTCATCATCTCTGTCATGTTCCTGTAAACACCAAACATTCAGTCAGACAGGAAACACATCACTGAAACTATTTAAGGTGCGCTTGATTTAACTTGGGAGTATTCAATATGAGTATTGTACCGGGTGAAGTGAACCACATGCATCTAAAGTACCCTCTGCAGACAGTCAAAAGAACACTAAAATGTTTAGTGATGAAGCAGCGTATTTTGAGGAGAGAGAGAGAGAGAGAGAGAAAGACCGGGGGACAGGACACGTACCCACTCTCGTTAGAGTGCGTCCATAGCAGGTTGGGACCCAGAACTATGGCCATGTTACCAGGAGTCATCTTGTTGGAGTCCTGATACTCTCCTAGCTTGGCTAGGAACTTGATTAAGTATCTGATAGGAAGAGGAGAAATGCACACTCAATCAATCAGTCTATCAATCAATCAATAAATCAGTCTATCAATCAATAAATCAGTCTATCAATCAATCACTCAATCAGTCAATCAATCAATCAGTCTATCAATCAGTATATAAATCACTCAATCAATCAGTCTATCAATCAATCACTCACTCAATCAATCAGTATATAAATCAATCATTCAAAGCAGCAGCACAGTAACCAGACCTGGAACCCTAAAAACCAAGCAGCATCACAGTAACCAGACCTGGAACCCTAAACACTAAGCAGTATCACAGTAACCAGGGAAACTCCCTAGAAGAAAGACACCTTGATATGTTCAAATCAACATGACTCAACTCCTAGGGCATATTTGTTCAGCTTTCAAACTATACTGTGAAATCACACACACACACAAGCGTGCACACACGCACACACACTCACACATTCGCTGATGGTCTCTGTTGGTTATCAATATTTCAGTGAACACTGCCACAGGGACCCTAACCCTGATAGGAGGTCCAAGACACAGGCTGCTCAACCATGGACTTACTGACAGTTGTGGCTGCTTCGCGTGATGTATTGTCATCTCTACCTTCTTGCCCTTTGTGCTGTTGTCTGTGCCCAATAATGTTTGTTCCATGTTTTGTTCTGATACCATATTGTGTTGCTACCATGTTGAGTTGCTACCATGTTGATGTCATGTTGTGTTGCTACCATGCTGTGTTGTCATGTGTTGCTGCCATGCAACACAAAACAGATCCTCACTGGATGGTTCATGCCTACTGGCAGTAGGTCTATGTAGACTGTAGAGAGGGAGGGATGGTTACTGACCTGAAATTGTTGAAGTTGTCAGTTGGTAGTTTTTCACATGCCAAAAGCAGAGCTTGTAGTCTCTTGTCCATATCCTGAATACTGGACGAGAAAGAGAACAGTGCTCAGGGTGTGTTGTGCTCAAGGCAGTGTTTTTCTCAACATCGTTTTGTACCAGGGAGAACAGCAGGCTACAGTGTATGGTCATTGAGAGACAAACTGGTGTCAGCTAACCATCTGAGGGACCCATAAGCAACAACCCAGGGACCAGTGCCGGATCACAGACCAGAGGTTGAGAAACACTGTGTTAATAATGTATATTATTGTGATACACTTCACTGTCCTGTCATTATGGTCATGTACCCTTCTTGGTGGAGAATTAGCAAAGTCATTCTAGAAGAGAAGATTGATCTTCAGCTATTCAACATGACTACAATGGATCTGTTATCTGTTGTGGTGATGATCTGGTTATGAAGGGATCTGTTATCTGTAGTGGTGATGATGTGGTTATGAATGGATCCGTTATCTGTAGTGGTGATGATGTGGTTATGAAGGGATCTGTTATCTGTAGTGGTGATGATGTGATTATTAAGGGATCTGTTATTTGTAGTGGTGATGATGTGGTTATCTGTAGCGGTGATGATGTGGTTTTTTTTTACCTTTATTTTACTAGGCAAGACAGTTAAGAACAATTTCTTATTTTCAATGACAGCCTAGGAACAGTGGGTTAACTGCCTTGTTCAGGGGCAGCTCGGGGATTCGATCCAGCAACCTTTCGGTTACGGGCCCAACACTCTAACCACTGGGCTACCTGCCGCCCATAAAGGGATCTGTTATCTGTAGTGGTGATGATGTGGTTATGAAGGGATCTGTTATCTGTAGTGGTGATGCTGAGGTTATGAAGGGATCTGTTATCTGTAGTGGTGATGCTGAGGTTATGAAGGGAATCTCTACTCACTTTGATGCCTGAATCCAGTCCTCGTAAAGTTCACTGGTCATTAGTGGCTCTGGAAGCTCACGGAGGTATGATTTCAGAGCCCCTGAGGAAGAATGATGGAGAGACAGATGGAGAGAGAGGGAGAGAGAGAGAGAGAGAGAGACAGAGACAGAGAGAAAGAGAACGGGATGGAGAGAGGGGGGAGGGAGGGAGCGAGGGGAGGTGAGAGAGGGGGGGACAGCGGGACGGAGAGACATAGAGAGAGAAAGAGAGAGAGATAATCTCATAAGGCCTAGGGGAGGTGTGGTTTTCTCTGTTCAGAATACTAATGAGAACACACACACACAACGCTGCCATCCTCCGATTACTCAAGGAAGTGGACAGCAACATTACAAAGAAGCCTTTAGGAAAGAGAACATTAGCGCAAAACACAAGCAAATAATCTGGAAAAGGGATATGTTCTTCTAGCCCAACAGCTGAACTAAACTCCAAGGCCAAATCAAGTTTCAGGTGTCAAGTTGTATTAGTCGTATATACGGGATACACATGGTAGACACCGTCCAATTAAATGCTTACTGCAGGTTCCTTCTGGACAATGCTACAACAATAAGAAATAATACAAGATAAGAATAGGAACATGAAGTAGATGGTCAGTAGAATAGAATAACATTTAGCTCCTGTATAATACAGTTAGGCACAATGTATAGCCCAGTATAATACAGTTAGGCACAATGTATAGCCCAGTATAATACAGTTAGGCACAATGTATAGCCCAGTATAATACAGTTAGGCACAATGTATAGCCCAGTATAATACAGTTAGGCACAATGTATAGCCCAGTATAGTTGCACTTTTCGCCTCAAAGTACGTTAATCTCTAGGAGACAGAACGCGTCTCCTTCCTGAGCGTTATGACGGCTGAGTGGTCCCATGGTGTTTATACTTGCGTACTATTGTTTGTACAGATGAACGTGGTACCTTCAGGCGTTTGGAAATTGCTCCCAAGGATGAACCAGACTTGTGGAGGTCTACAATTTGTTTTCTGAGGTCTTGGCTGATTTATTTAGATTTCTCCATGATGTCGAGCAAAGAGGCACTGAGTTTGAAGGTAGGCCTTGAAATACATCCACAGGTACACCTCCAATTGACTCAAATAATGTCAATTAGCCTTTCAGAAGCTTCTAAAGCCATGACATCATTTGGCATCAAGTTGTTTAAAGGCACTGTCAACTTAGTGTATGTAAACTTCTGACCCACTGGAATTGTGATATAGTGAATAATAAGTTAAATAATCTGTCTGTAAACAATTGTTGGAAGAATTACTTGTGTCATGCACAAAGTAGATGTCCTAACCGACTTGCCAAAACTATAGTTTGTTAACATGAAATCTGTGGAGTGGTTGAAAAATGAGTTTTAATGACTTCTGTAACGAATGCCCCGCCTAGAGCTGCGGGACCTCCTCCTCTCCGGTGCTCCTCCTCGCCGGTGCAATGTTGGGTCATTAGGGTCTTGTGTGTTTGTGTCGCGGTTTATTACTTTCTCTCAGTCTTTTATATGTGTGTTGCTGTTTTTTCTATTAAATAAGCCTTTCTTTTGTATCATAGCTGTTTTTTCGCCTCCTCTGTCACCTTCACCACTCGCAACATCACAACTTCAACCTAATTGTATGTAAACTTTCGACTTCAACTGTAGGTGTTCCTCTTGTCCAGATGTGTTAAGGCTGCGTGAATAGTGATGGAAATGGCATCTTACTTGCATCTGTTGGAGCGGTATTCAAATTGAAGTGGGTCCAGTGTGCCTTGCAAACTGGCCTTGATGTGGGCCATGACCAGCATCTCAAAGCACTTCATGATGACCGGCGTCAGTGCGATGGGGCGATAGTCATTTGGGCATGTCACCTTGTCTTTCTTGGACACTGGGATGATGGGGGTCTCCTTGAATGGCTCTACAATCCCTACATAGTGCACTGCTTTTGACCAGAGCCATATGGTTTCACTTGGGACGCAGCCCAGCTCTTTACTGGAGTAGAGGGATGTTAGGAAATAGGCAACAAGGAAATAAGCAACAAGGTGTGAAAGACAACAGTCCACTAACACAAGAAGCCTCTACTTGATGTTGACCTAACATTGATTTATGTATTTCTGGAGGCATGGATCTCCTGAAAGCTGAGTTCTATCTAATGGTTATATATAGACAATGGAGCTAGCTAAAGGCTTGTTGTTATGGAGACCAGAACCTGCGCCAGAGAGAGAGAGGCGCGAGGCGTGTGTATGTGGGTGGTGTGTGTGTGTGTGTGTATGTGTGTGTCAGACCTGGGTTCAAATATTTTGTGTATTTCTGTGAGATCAGGTTGGTATACAGTGGGGAGAACAAGTATTTGATACACTGCCGATTTTGCAGGTTTTCCTACTTACAAAGCATGTAGAGGTCTGTAATTTTTATCATAGGTACACTTCAACTGTGAGAGACGGAATCTAAAACAAAAATCCAGAAAATCACATTGTATGATTTTTAAATAACTAATTTGCATTTTATTGCATGACATAAGTATTTGATCACCTACCAACCAGTAAGAATTCCGGCTCTCACAGACCTGTTAGTTTTTCTTTAAGAAGCCCTCCTGTTCTCCACTCATTACCTGTATTAACTGCACCTGTTTGAACTCGTTACCTGTATAAAAGACACCTGTCCACACACTCAATCAAACAGACTCCAACCTCTCCACAATGGCCAAGACCAGAGAGCTGTGTAAGGACATCATGGATAAAATTGTAGACCTGCACAAGGCTGGTATGGGCTACAGGACAATAGACAAGCAGCTTGGTGAGAAGGCAACAACTGTTGGAGCAATTATTAGAAAATGGAAGAAGTTCAAGATGACGGTCAATCTCCCTCGGTCTGGGGCACCATGCAAGATCTCACCTCGTGGGGCATCAATGATCATGAGGAAGGTGAGGGATCAGCCCAGAACTACACGGCAGGACCTGGTCAATGACCTGAAGAGAAAACCATTAGTAACACACTACGCCGTCATGGATTAAAATCCTGCAGCGCACGCAAGGTCCCCCTGCTCAAGCCAGCGCATGTCCAGGCCCGTCTGAAGTTTGCCAATGACCATCTGGATGATCCAGAGGAGGAATGGGAGAAGGTCATGTGGTCTGATGAGACAAAAATATAGCTTTTTGGTCTAAACTCCACTCGCCGTGTTTGGAGGAAGAAGAAGGATGAGTACAACCCCAAGAACACCATCCCAACCGTGAAGCATGGAGGTGGAAACATCATTCTTTGGGGATGCTTTTCTGCAAAGGGGACAGGACGACTGCACCGTATTGAGGGGAGGATGGATGGGGCCATGTATCGCGAGATCTTGGCCAACAACCTCCTTCCTTCAGTAAGAGCATTGAAGATGGGTCGTGGCTGGGTCTTCCAGCATGACAACGACCCGAAACACACAGCCAGGGCAACTAAGGAGTGGCTCCTTAAGAAGCATCTCAAGGTCCTGGAGTGGCCTAGCCAGTCTCCAGACCTGAACCCAATAGAAAATCTTTGGAGGGAGCTGAAAGTCCGTATTGCCCAGCGACAGCCCCGAAACCTGAAGGATCTGGAGAAGGTCTGTATGGAGGAGTGGGCCAAAATCCCTGCTGCAGTGTGTGCAAACCTGGTCAAGAACTACTGGAAACGTATGATCTCTGTAATTGCAAACAAAGGTTTCTGTACCAAATATTAAGTTCTGCTTTTCTGATGTATCAAATATTTATGTCATGCAATAAAATGCTAATTAATTACTTAATTAAAAAAATCATACAATGTGATTTTCTGGATTTTTGTTTTAGATTCCGTCACTCACAGTTGAAGAGTACCTATGATAAAAATTACAGACTTCTACATGCTTTGTGGGAAAACCTGCAAAATCGGCAGTGTATTAAATACTTATTCTCCCCACTGTATATACTGAACAAAAATATAAACGCAACATGCAACAATTTAAATGATTTTACTGAATAACAGCTACAGTTCATATAAGTTAATTTAAATGAATGAATTAGGCCCTAATCTATGGATTACACATGACTGTGAATACAGGTGAACATTCCTGCAGTCAGCATGCTGTCACGAGTGGGTGTAGTGAGAGACCAAGGAGCAGCGCAGCGATAGTTCCACATCGTTTATTAAATGATAAAACAACAAATGTTACGAACTATATAAACAAGAGGCAAATGATGAAATGAACAAGAAACAAACCTACTGTGACGTGAGGAATATACAGTGACCCACACACAGGTGGCTGCGAGTGGTGCCTAAATGCAATCCCCAATCAGAGACAACCCTGTACAGCTGTCTCTGATTGAGGATCATTGCTTCCCCTAGTTAGGGTGTGAGGGTTCGACTGTGGTTCTACCACTCCCCTTATTGGGAGTAAGGTCTAACCACAGCCAAACCCTCACAGTACCCCCCGCCCTAAAGTGCGGACTCCCGGCCACAAAATAATTCCCCCCTCTCAAAAAATGTATACATTATACTAGGGGGAAAAGGGCGGAGTACTGGGGCGGTTGCTGGTGGAGGCTCCGGACCCGGCCTCGGACGTGACGTAGGCAGTGAAGGCTGCTCCCTTCCTACCTCAGCGTTGCACGCCCAGTCCGGTCCGGACCCCAGCGCGGTGATTTCCCCCTCCGTACTCCCCCGAAGTACCAAGTCCTGTCTGGACCCTGGTGTGGGAGCCCCTGACCCTGGAGCGGTACAAGGTGGTTCTGGCTCTGGAGCTGGGCCGACGTCCAGACCCCGACTGGGCACCGGTGGAGCGGACTGCTCTTGCACTGGAATGAAGCAGACGACCGGCTACGGACTGGGCACCGGTGGAGCGGACTGCTCTGGCACTGGCGTGAAGCAGACGCCCGGCCCTGAACTGGGCACCGGTGGAGCGGACTGCTCTGGTACTGTAGTGAAGCAGACGACCGGCCCCGGACTGGGCACCGGTGGAGCGGACTGCACTTGCACTGGAGTGAAGCAGACGACCGGCCCCGGACTGGGCACCGGTGGAGCGGACTGCTCTTGCACTGTACTGAAGCAGACGGCCGGCCCCGGACTGGGCACCGGTGGAGTGGACTGCTCTGGCACTGTAGTGAAGCAGACGCCCGGCCCCGAACTGGGCACCGGTGGAGCGGACTGCTCTGGTACTGTAGTGAAGCAGACGACCGGCCCCGGACTGGGCACCGGTGGAGCGGACTGCACTTGCACTGGAGTGAAGCAGACGACCGGCCCCGGACTGGGCACCGGTGGAGCGGACTGCTCTTGCACTGTACTGAAGCAGACGACCGGCCCCGGACTGGGCACCGGTGGAGTGGACTGCTCTGGCACTGTAGTGAAGCAGACGGCCGGCCCCGGACTGGGCACCGGTGGAGGTTCCGGGTTGCTGACCTTGCCTGGAGGTTACGGGCTGCGGACCTTCGCTGGAGGTTACGGGCTGCGGACCTTCGCTGGAGGCTCCGAGCTGCGGGCCTTCGCTGTAGGCTCAGGGTTGCGAACCTTCACTGTAGGCTCAGGGTTGCTGACCTTCGCTGGAGGTTCCGTGTTGCTGACATTCGCTGGAGGTTCCGGGCGCGGACCTTCGCTGGAGGCTCCGGGCTGCGGACCTTCGCTGTAGGCTCAAGGTTGCGGACCTTCGCTGGAGGTTTAGGGCTGCTGACCTTCGCTGGAGGTTCCGAGCTGCGGACCTTCACTGTAGGCTCAGGGTTGCGGACCTTCACTGTAGGCTCAGGGTTGCTGACCTTCTCTGGAGGCTCCGGGCTGCTGACCTTCGCTGTAGGCTCTGGGCTGTGGACCTTCGCTGGAGGTTCCGGGCTGCTGACCTTCGCTGGAGGTTCCGGGCTGTGGACCTTCGCTGTAGGCTCAGGGCTGCGGACCTTCACTGTAGGCTCAAGGTTGCTGACCTTCAATGGAGATTCTAGGTTGCTGACCTTCATTGGAGTTTCCGGGCTGCAGACCTTCGCTGTAGGCTCTGGGCTGCGGACCTTCATTGTAGGCTCAGGGTTGCTTACCTTCGCTGGAGGTTCCGTGTTGCTGACCTTCGCTGGAGGTTCCGGGCTGCTGACCTTCGCTGGAGGTTCCGGGCTGCGGACCTTCGCTGGAGGTTCCGGGCTGCGGGCCTTCGCTGGAGGCTCCGGGCTGCGGACCTTCGCTGGAGGTCGTAGATCTTTGGAAGACGAAGTGGTGGGCGATCCTCTTCCTTACGCCTCTCCGGGCTCTGGCTGCGCACCGATGGTGTGGTGCGCGAAGTCGGCACGGACCGTGCCGGGCTATGAGTGCGCACCGATGGTGTGGTGCGTGGAGCAGGCACGGACCGTACCTGACCCTGGGCCGACGCTGGAGGCGCCGGGTTGGGAACTGGCGTTGGAGGGCTGCTACTGCCCCGATCTTCCTCTCTCCATCGC
The DNA here is from genome assembly GCA_023634145.1 of Thymallus thymallus. Classification (NCBI taxonomy): domain Eukaryota; kingdom Metazoa; phylum Chordata; class Actinopteri; order Salmoniformes; family Salmonidae; genus Thymallus; species Thymallus thymallus. Next base: position 4,443,477 of record CM042398.1, on the reverse strand, counting down.
CAATCCCCTTCCTGTGAGGACTCCATCGGGAGCCCCCACGAGTGAGGAAACAAAGGCACATAGTCATCGTCTTCCTCCGACTCCTCTCCGTACCTCTGCTCCCATGGCTGTAGGGGCTCCTCCTGGATCCCCCACGAGTGCAGTGGCCGGGGTTCTTCCCCGTCAACCCCCGACCACCCCCATAGCCCCCCCAAAAAAACTGTTTGGGGTTTCTGGGCTCCAGGTTGTTTCCTTGCCCGTCGCTTGTTTTTTCCGCTGTGCCTCTTGGTCTCGTTGTGGTGGGTCATTCTGTCACGGTGTAGAGAGAGACCAAGGAGCAGCGCAGCGATAGTTCCACATCGTTTATTAAATGATAAAACAACAAATGTTACGAACTATATAAACAAGAGGCAAATGATGAAATGAACAAGAAACAAACTTAGTGACGTGAGGAATATACAATGACCCACACACAGGTGGATGTGAGTGGGGCCTAAATGCAATCCCCAATCAGAGACAACCCTGTACAGCTGTCTCTGATTGGGGATCATTACCTCCCTTAGTTAGGGTGTGAGGGTTCGACTGTGGTTCTACCACTCCCCTTATTGGGAGTAAGGTCTAACCACAGCCAAACCCTCACACATGCCAATTACACTCTCACTCTAAACCTGAGATTGTGCTTTCGGAAAGTATTCAGACCCCTTCACTTTTTCCACATTTTGCTACGTTACAGCCTTATTCTAAAACGGATTAAATAAACACAATACCTCATAATGAACAGAAATACCTTATTTAAATAAGTATTTAGACCCTTTGCTATGCAACTCGAAATTGAGCTCAGGTGCATCGTGTTTGCATGAAGGTTCCGCATCCAACCTGACAGAGATTGAGAGGATCTGCAGAGAAGAACGGGAAAAACTCCCCAAATACAGGTGTGCCAAGCTTGTAGCGTCATACCCAAGAAGACTTGAGTCTGTAATCGCTGCCAAAGGTGCTTCAACAAAGTACTGAGTAAAGGGTCTGAATACTTGCTTTGTCATTATGGGATATTGTGTGTAGATTGATGAGAAAAAAAAACAATTTAATACATTTTAGAATAATGTAGAACGTAACAAAATGTGGAAAAAGGTGTCTGAATGCTTTCTGAATGCACTGTATGTATCTGTGGCATTGTGTTGTGTGACAAAACTGCACATTATAGAGTGGCTTTTTATTGTCCCCAGCACAAAGTGTACCTTTGTAATGATCATGCTGTTTAATGAGCTTCTTGATATGCCACACCTGTCAGGTGGATGGATTATTTTGGCAAAGAATAAATGCTCACTAACAGGGGTGTAAACAAATTTGAACACAACATTTGAGATAAATAAGCTTTTTGTGCATATGAAACACTTTACATGTTGCGTTTATATTTTTGTTCAGCGTAGTATTTAAAATACTTTTGTTCTGTGAATTTTGAGTATTTTAATGGCTTTTTGAAAAAACCAAACAGTCGACCAAATTATATTTGAGAGTATTTTCAAAGACTTATTTTAAATACTATTTTCAAATACCTAGGTTAAATGCATTGGAGTGTATTTTAGTATTTTGTGTGTCTATATGTATGTGTGTGGGTGTGTAAGGTAACCTGCGATGGCGTGGGGGTCAGCTGAATACTCCTGTACGTCCATAACGCCACAGTCCAGGGAGGCCTTCAGCTTCTTCAGCTTGGAAGCCGAGGGAGCCACTCTGAACAGACCCTAAACACACAGGGAGTCAGGAAGAAAGGGGTCAGGAAGACAGGAAGTCAGGGAGTCAGAGCAGAGTCATCATAGAGAGAAATACTGAAATATAAATATAGTACATACTGTATCTTTGTCTACAATAAACACTCTAATGGCTAAATCCTATATTAACTCTGCTCTGTAATCACAATGTTAGCAATGTTAAGTAGACTTCATCTGGGTCTGGGGAACTTAGCAGTGTTAAGTAGGCTTCATCTGGGTCTGGGGAACTTAGTAGTGTTAAGTAGGCTTCATCTGGGTCTGTGGAACTTAGCAGTGTTAAGTAGGCTTCATCTGGGTCTGGGGAACTTAGCAGTGTTAAGTAGGCTTCATCTGGGTCTGTGGAACTTAGCAGTGTTAAGTAGGCTTCATCTGGGTCTGGGGAACTTAGCAGTGTTAAGGAGGCTTCATCTGGGTCTGGGGAACTTAGCAGTGTTAAGTAGGCTTCATCTGGGTCTGTGGAACTTAGCAGTGTTAAGTAGGCTTCATCTGGGTCTGGGGAACTTAGCAGTGTTAAGTAGGCTTCATCTGGGTCTGTGGAACTTAGCAGTGTTAAGTAGACTTCATCTGGGTCTGGGGAACTTAGCAGTGTTAAGTAGGCTTAATCTGGGTCTGTGGAACTTAGCAGTGTTAAGTAGGCTTCATCTGGGTCTGGGGAACTTAGCAGTGTTAAGTAGGCTTCATCTGGGTCTGTGGAACTTAGCAGTGTTAAGTAGACTTCATCTGGGTCTGGGGAACTTAGCAGTGTTAAGGAGGCTTCATCTGGGTCTAGGGAACTTAGCAGTCTCAAGGAGGCTTCATCTGGGTCTGGGGAACTTAGCAGTGTTAAGCAGGCTTCATCTTTTTCTCTACCTCCTCCTGCATGCCACACTCCAGCAGCATAGTGACACAGGCCTCGATGGGGAAGGCGATCTCTCTACTGCTGATGGTCAAGTGTTCCTCCAGGGCCTTGCCATACGACGGCTTCTCCACCCACGCCTCTGTGGTGGTACAACACATTTTACAACAGTTAAGACACATGAGGAGCAGACATGGATGTACATAAACAGGCATGGACGGCCTCACACACACACACACACACACACACACACACACACACACACACACACTCACTCACTCACATTAACTCACCCTGGTGAGCTTTAATGGTGGGCAGGACACTCTGGAGGATCTCTAGAGACTTCCTGTGATATTCTGCCTGGATCTCTATGAGCTACAGAGAGACACACAGAGACAGAGAGACACACAGAGACACATGGACACAGAGACAGAGAGACACACAGAGACAGAGAGACACACAGAGACAGAGAGACACACAGAGACACATGGACAGAGAGACACACAGAGACACATGGACACAGAGACAGAGAGACACACAGAGACAGAGAGACACACAGAGACAGAGAGACACACAGAGACACATGGACAGAGAGACACACAGAGACAGAGAGACAGACAGAGACAGAGAGACACACAGAGACAGAGAGACACACAGAGACACAGGGACAGAGAGACACTCAGAGACAGAGAGACACACAGAGACACAGGGACAGAGAGACACACAGAGACAGAGAGACACACAGAGACAGGGACATAGAGACACACAGAGACAGAGAGACAGAGAGACACACAGAGACACAGGGACAGAGAGATACACAGAGACAGAGAGACACACAGAGACACAGGGACAGAGAGAGACAGAGAGACACACAGAGACACAGGGACAGAGAGACACACAGAGACAGAGAGACACACAGAGACAGAGAGACACACATGGACAGAGAGACACACAGAGACAGAGAGACACAGAGAGACACACAGAGACACAGGGACAGAGAGACACACAGAGACAGAGAGACAGACAGAGACAGAGAGACACACAGGGACAGAGAGACACACAGAGACAGAGAGACACACAGAGACAGAGAGACACACAGAGACACAGGGACATAGAGACACACAGAGACAGAGAGACACACAGAGACACAGGGACATAGAGACACACAGAGACAGAGAGACAGAGAGACACACAGAGACACAGAGACAGAGAGACACACAGAGACACAGGGACAGAGAGAGACAGAGAGACACACAGAGACACAGGGACAGAGAGACACACAGAGACAGAGAGACACACAGAGACAGAGAGACACACAGAGACAGAGAGACATACAGAGACACAGGAACAGAGAGACACACAGAGACAGAGAGACACACAGAGACACAGGGACAGAGAGACACACAGAGACAGAGAGATAGAGAGACACACAGAGACACAGGGACAGAGAGACACACAGAGACAGAGAGACACACAGAGACAGAGAGACACACAGAGACACAGGGACAGAGAGACACACAGAGACAGAGAGACACACAGAGACAGAGAGACAGAGAGATGCACAGAGACACAGGGACAGAGAGACACACAGAGACAGAGAGACACACAGAGACACAGGGACAGAGAGACACACAGAGACACAGGGACAGAGAGAGACACAGGGACAGAGAGACACACAGAGACACAGGGACAGAGAGACACACAGAGACAGAGAGACACACAGAGACACAGGGACAGATAGACACACAGAGACAGAGGGACATAGAGACACACAGAGACACACAGAGACACAGGGACAGAGAGGGGGACAGAGAGGGGGACAGAGACACACAGGGACAGAGAGGGGGACAGAGGCACACAGGGACAGAGAGGGAGACAGAGGGGTAAAAAGGTGAGGGTTAAACACCTGCTTAGCTATATGCCTGTAACATGAGTCAAGGTAAGGGGTAAATGCATTGATACAGAAAATGTACTAACCGTCTGAAAGTAGTTTGCATAGTCTATTTCTTTGGCCACAAAATTATACATATCCGCTGATAGTTGATCCTGGAAAAGACGATAGGATATGACATGTAACCTTAATGCAGCCGGTAACCTTACGGTGGTTAATGCAGCCTGTAACCTTAATGCAGCCTGTAACCTTGTGGTGGTTAATGCAGCCTGTAACCTTAATGCAGCCTGTAACCTTGTGGTGGTTAATGCAGCCTGTAACCTTAATGCAGCCTGTAACCTTGTGGTGGTTAATGCAGCCTGTAACCTTAATGCAGCCTGTAACCTTAATGCAGCCTGTAACCTTGTGGTGGTTAATGCAGCCTGTAACCTTAATGCAGCCTGTAACCTTAATGCAGCCTCTAACCTTGTGGCGGTTAATGCAGCCTGTAACCTTAATGCAGCCTGTAACCTTAATGCAGCCTGTAACCTTAATGCAGCCTGTAACCTTGTGGTGGTTAATGCAGCCTGTAACCTTGTGGCGGTTAATGCAGCCTGTAACCTTAATGCAGCCTGTAACCTTGTGGCGGTTAATGCAGCCTGTAACCTTAATGAAGCCTGTAACCTTGTGGTGGTTAATGTAGTTTCATGGTGTTGGGGAGACAGTGAAATACAGTACATGAAGGAGGAGGAGCCTGAATCTCTAGAAACCTGTGACTCACCCTGCAGATCTCCATCCTATTGGCTGCCTCCTCCATCTCCTCTCTGAGGGCCTCCCCCTTGGCCCCGCCTGCCTGTAGGTTGCTAGGGTGACTGGAGGACTTGGACGACTGGTGAAACCTACAGGCATGGAGGAGACAGAAGAAGAGTTAAGAGGGGAGATGGAACACCAAATGGCATCCTATTCCAGGCTATAGGGTGCACTATTTCTGACCAGAGCTTAGGGTGCTGTTTGAGACAAATCCATGGAGGGAAGGAACATGCTTGTCTAAGCATTATTCTAAACATGAGCATCTCTTAAGAAGAGAAGGACAGTGAAGAAGGTAGAAAGTCAAAGGTCACAGCCTGTATGTTAACATGCAGTTAATCCCTCACCGTGTGCGGGCTGAGTCCATGTCTAGGACCAGCTTGGCTAGATGTTTCCTCTGTTTCTGGATATTGGGGATGTCCACCTGGGAAGAGACAGAAACAGATCAAACCGCCTCTATAATGTATCTCAACAGATGACTACATTCCATTATCTACTAGATACCTGGGAGTGGAGACAATACGACTAACCTCATCATAGGGACAGTAGAACTCCCCTCATCATAGAGACAGTAGGACTAGACTCATCATAGAGACAGTAGAACTCCCCTCATCATAGAGACAGTAGGACTCACCTCATCATAGGGACAGTAGAACTCCCCTCATCATAGAGACAGTAGGACTCACCTCATCATAGAGACAGTAGGACTCACCTCATCACAGAGACAGTAGGACTCACCTCATCACAGAGACAGTAGGACTCCCCTCATCATAGAGACAGTAGGACTCACCTCAACACAGAGACAGTAGGACTCACCTCATCACAGAGACAGTAGGACTCACCTCATCATAGAGACAGTAGGACTCACCTCATCATAGAGACAGTAGGACTAACCTCATCATAGAGACAGTAGGACTAACCTCATCATAGAGACAGTAGGACTCACCTCATCATAGAGACAGTAGGACTCACCTCATCATAGAGATAGTAGGACTCACCTCATCATAGAGACAGTAGGACTAACCTCATCATAGAGACAGTAGGACTCCCCTCATCATAGAGACAGTAGGACTCACCTCATCACAGAGACAGTAGGACTCACCTCATCACAGAGACAGTATGACTCTCCTCATCATAGAGACAGTAGGACTCAACAAATCATAGAGACAGTAGGACTCACCTCATCATAGAGACAGTAGGACTCACCTCATCATAGAGACAGTAGGACTCACCTCATCATAGAGACAGTAGGACTAACCTCATTATAGAGAAAGTAGGACTAACCTCATCATAGATCATGTATAACTCACCTCATCATAGAGACAGTAGGACTCACCTCATCATAGAGACAGTAGGACTCACCTCATCATAGATCATGTATAACTCACCTCATCATAGAGACAGTAGGACTCACCTCATCATAGAGACAGTAGGACTCACCTTATCATAGAGACAGTAGGACTAACCTTATCATAGAGACAGTAGGACTAACCTCATCATAGATACAGTAGGACTAACCTTATCATAGAGACAGTAGGACTAACCTCATCATAGAGACAGTAGGACTCCCGTCATAATAGAGACAGTAGGACTAACCTCATCATAGAGACAGTAGGACTAACCTCATCATATAGACAGTAGGACTCCCGTCATAATAGAGACAGTAGGACTCCCGTCATAATAGAGACAGTAGGACTCCCCTCATCATAGAGACAGTAGGACTAACCTCATCATATAGACAGTAGGACTCCCCTCATCATAGAGACAGTACGACTCACCTCATCATAGACTCAGTAGGACTCAGCTCATCATAGACACAGTAGGACTCACCTTATCTTAGGGACAGTAGGAATCACCTCATCATAGGGACAGTAGGACTCACCTCCTCATAGAGACAGTACGACTCACCTCATCATAGATACAGTAGGACTCACCTCATCATAGAGACAATAGGACTCACCTCATCATATAGACATTAGGACTAACCTCATCATAGAGACAATAGGACTCACCTCATCATATAGACAGTAGGACTAACCTCATCATAAAGACAGTAGGACTCACCAAATCATAGAGACAATAGGACTAACCTCATCATAGAGACAGTAGGACTAACCTCATCATAGAGACATTAGGACTAACCTCATCATAGAGACAGTAGGACTAACCTCATCATAGAGACAATAGGACGCCCCTCATCATAGATACAGTAGGACTCCCGTCATCATAGAGAAAGTAGGACTCACCTCATCATAGAGACAGTAGGACTCACCTCTACAGAGAGACAGTTGGACTCACCTCATCATAGAGACAGTAGGATTCCCCTCATCATAGAGACAGTAGGACTCGCCCTATCATAGAGAAAGTAGGACTCACCTCATCATAGAGACAGTAGGACTCACCTCTACATAGAGACAGTTGGACTCACCTCATCATAGAGACAGTAGGACTCCACTCATCATAGAGACAGTAGGACTCACCTCATCATAGAGACAGTAGGACTCACCTCATCATAGAGACAGTAGGACTCATCTCATCAAAGAGACAGTAGGACTCGCCTCATCATATAGACAGTAGGACTCCCCTCATCATAGAGACAGTTGGACTCACCTCATCATAGAGACAGTAGAAATCAAATCATCAAAGAGACAGTAGGACTAACCTCATCATAGAGACAGTAGGATTCATCTCCTCATAGAGACAGCATGACTCCCCTCATCAGAGAGACAGTAGGACTCACTTCATCAAAGAGACAGTAGGACTCACCTCATCATAGAGACAGTAGGACTCCCCTCATCATAGAGACAGTAGGACTCACCTCTTCATAGATACAGTAGGACTCACCTCTTCATAGAGACAGTAGGACTCCCCTCATAATAGAGACAGTAGGACTCACCTCATCATGAAGACAGTAGGACTCACCTCATCATAGAGACAGTATGACTCACTTCATCATAGAGACAGTAGGACTCACCTCATCATAGAGACAGTAGGACTAACCTCATCATAGAGACAGTAGGACTAACCTCATCAAAGAGACAGTAGGACTCACCTCATCACTGAGACAGTAGGACTTAGAACATCACCGGGACAGTAGGACTCACCTCATTAAAGAGACAGTGTGACTCACCTTATCATGGAGACAGTAGGACTCACCTCATCACAGACACAGTAGAACTCACCTCATCACAGAGACAGTAGGACTCACCTCATCATACGGACTCACCTCATCAAAGAGAAAGTAAGACTAACCTCATCATAGAGATAGTAGGACTCACCTCATCATAGAGACGGTAGGACTCCCCTCATCATAGAGACAGTAGGACTCACCTCATCATAGAGACAGTAGGACTCACCTTATCATAGAGACAGTAGGACTAACCTTATCATAGAGACAGTAGGACTAACCTCATCATAGATACAGTAGGACTAACCTTATCATAGAGACAGTAGGACTAACCTCATCATAGAGACAGTAGGACTCCCGTCATAATAGAGACAGTAGGACTAACCTCATCATAGAGACAGTAGGACTAACCTCATCATATAGACAGTAGGACTCCCGTCATAATAGAGACAGTAGGACTCCCGTAATAATAGAGACAGTAGGACTCCCCTCATCATAGAGACAGTAGGACTAACCTCATCATATAGACAGTAGGACTCCCCTCATCATAGAGACAGTACGACTCACCTCATCATAGACTCAGTAGGACTCAGCTCATCATAGACACAGTAGGACTCACCTTATTTTAGGGACAGTAGGAATCACCTCATCATAGGGACAGTAGGACTCACCTCATCATAGAGACAGTACGACTCACCTCATCATAGATACAGTAGGACTCACCTCATCATAGAGACAATAGGACTCACCTCATCATATAGACATTAGGACTAACCTCATCATAGAGACAATAGGACTCACCTCATCATATAGACAGTAGGACTAACCTCATCATAAAGACAGTAGGACTCACCAAATCATAGAGACAATAGGACTAACCTCATCATAGAGACAGTAGGACTAACCTCATCATAGAGACATTAGGACTAACCTCATCATAGAGACAGTAGGACTAACCTCATCATAGAGACAATAGGACGCCCCTCATCATAGATACAGTAGGACTCACCTCATCATAGAGACAGTAGGATTCCCCTCATCATAGAGACAGTAGGACTCGCCCTATCATAGAGAAAGTAGGACTCACCTCATCATAGAGACAGTAGGACTCACCTCTACATAGAGACAGTTGGACTCACCTCATCATAGAGACAGTAGGACTCCACTCATCATAGAGACAGTAGGACTCACCTCATCATAGAGACAGTAGGACTCACCTCATCATAGAGACAGTAGGACTCATCTCATCAAAGAGACAGTAGGACTCGCCTCATCATATAGACAGTAGGACTCCCCTCATCATAGAGACAGTTGGACTCACCTCATCATAGAGACAGTAGAAATCGAATCATCAAAGAGACAGTAGGACTAACCTCATCATAGAGACAGTAGGATTCATCTCCTCATAGAGACAGCATGACTCCCCTCATCAGAGAGACAGTAGGACTCACTTCATCAAAGAGACAGTAGGACTCACCTCATCATAGAGACAGTAGGACTCCCCTCATCATAGAGACAGTAGGACTCACCTCATCATAGATACAGTAGGACTCACCTCTTCATAGAGACAGTAGGACTCCCCTCATAATAGAGACAGTAGGACTCACCTCATCATGAAGACAGTAGGACTCACCTCATCATAGAGACAGTATGACTCACTTCATCATAGAGACAGTAGGACTCACCTCATCATAGAGACAGTAGGACTAACCTCATCATAGAGACAGTAGGACTAACCTCATCAAAGAGACAGTAGGACTCACCTCATCACTGAGACAGTAGGACTTAGAACATCACCGGGACAGTAGGACTCACCTCATTAAAGAGACAGTGTGACTCACCTTATCATGGAGACAGTAGGACTCACCTCATCACAGACACAGTAGAACTCACCTCATCACAGAGAAAGTAGGACTCACCTCATCATACGGACTCACCTCATCAAAGAGAAAGTAAGACTAACCTCATCATAGAGACAGTAGGACTCACCTCATCATAGAGACGGTAGGACTCCCCTCATCATAGAGACAGTAGGACTCACCTCATCATAGAGACAGTAGGACTAGACTCTTCATAGAGACAGTAGGACTCACCTCATCATAGAGACAGCGGGACTCACCTCATTACAGAGACAGTAGGACTCACCTCATCAAAGAGACATTAGGACTCACCTCATCATACAGACAGTAGGACTAACCTCATCATAGAGACAGTAGGACTCACCTCATCATAGATACAGTAGGAATCACCTCTTCATAGAGACAGTAGGACTAACCTCATCAAAGAGACAGTAGGACTAACCTCATCATAGAGACATTAGGACTCCCCTCATTTTGGAGACAGTAGGACTCACCTCATTAAAGAGACAAGTTGACTCCCCTCATCAAAGAGACAGTAGGACTCACCTCATCATATAGACAGTAGGACTCACCTTATCATAGGGACAGTAGGACTCACCTCATCGTAGAGACAGTTGGACTAACCTCATCATAGAGACAGTAGGACTCACCTCATCATAGAGACAGTAGGACTCACCTCATCATAGAGACAGTAGGACTAACCTCATCATAGAGACAGTAGGACTCACCTCATCATAGAGACAGTAGGACTCACCTCATCATAGAGACAGTAGGACTCACCTCATCATAGATACAGTGGGACTCACCTCATCATAGGGACAGTAGGACTGACCTCATCATAGAGACAGTAGGACTAACCTCATCATAGGGACAGTAGGACTGACCTCATCATAGAGACAGTAGGACTAACCTCATCATAGGGACAGTAGGACTGACCTCATCATAGAGACAGTAGGACTCACCTCATCATAGAGACAGTAGGACTCACCTCATCATGAAGACAGTAGGACTCACCTCATCATAGAGACAGTAGGACTCACCTCATCATAGAGACAGTAGGACTAACCTCATCAAAGAGACATTAGGACTAACCTCATCAAAGACACAGTAGGACTCACCTCATCACTGAGACAGTAGGACTTAAAACATCACCGGGACAGTAGGACTCACCTAATCACAGAGACAGTAGGACTCACCTCATCATACAGACTCACCTCATCATAGAGACAGTAAGACTAACCTCATTATAGAGACAGTAGGACTAACCTCATCATAGAGACAGTAGGACTCACCTCATCATAGAGACAGTATGACTCACCTCATCATAGAGACAGTAGGACTAACCTCATCATAGAGACAGTAGGACTAACCTCATCATAGGGACAGTAGGACTGACGTCATCATAGAGACAGTAGGACTCACCTCATCATAGAGACATTAGGACTCCCCTCATTTTGGAGACAATAGGACTCACCTCATTAAAGAGACAAGTTGACTCCCCTCATCAAAGAGACAGTAGGACTCACCTCATCATATAGACAGTAGGACTCACCTCATCATAGAGACTGTAGGACTAACCTCATCATAGAGACAGTAGGACTAACCTCATCATAGGGACAGTAGGACTCACCTCATCATAGAGACAGTTGGACTAACCTCATCATAGAGACAGTAGGACTCACCTCATCATAGAGACAGTAGGACTAACCTCATCAAAGAGACATTAGGACTAACCTCATCAAAGACACAGTAGGACTCACCTCATCACTGAGACAGTAGGACTTAGAACATCACCGGGACAGTAGGACTCACCTAATCAATGAGACAGTAGGACTCACCTCATCATACAGACTCACCTCATCATAGAGACAGTAAGACTAACCTCATCATAGAGACAGTAGGACTAACCTCATCATAGAGACAGTAGGACTCACCTCATCATAGAGACAGTAGGACTCACCTCATCATAGAGACAGTAGGACTCCCCTCATCATAGAGACAGTAGGACTCCCCTCATCATAGAGACAGTAGGACTAACCTCATCATAGAGACAGTAGGACTAACCTCATCATAGGGACAGTAGGACTGACCTCATCATAGAGACAGTAGGACAAACCTCATCATAGAGACAGTAGGACTAACCTCATCATAGAGACATTAGGACTCCCCTCATTTTGGAGACAGTAGGACTCACCTCATTAAAGAGACAAGTTGACTCCCCTCATCAAAGAGACAGTAGGACTCACCTCATCATATAGACAGTAGGACTCACCTCATCATAGAGACAGTAGGACTCACCTCATCATAGAGACAGTTGGACTAACCTCATCATAGAGACAGTAGGACTCACCTCATCATAGAGACAGTAGGACTCACCTCATCATAGAGACAGTAGGACTAACCTCATCATAGAGACAGTAGGACTCACCTCATCATGAAGACAGTAGGACTCACCTCATCATAGAGACAGTAGGACTCACCTCATCATAGAGACAGTAGGACTAACCTCATCATAGAGACAGTAGGACTCACCTCATCATGAAGACAGTAGGACTCACCTCATCATAGAGACAGTAGGACTCACTTCATCATAGAGACAGCAGGACTCACCTCATCATAGAGACAGTAGGACTAACCTCATCAAAGAGACATTAGGACTAACCTCATCAAAGACACAGTAGGACTCACCTCATCACTGAGACAGTAGGACTTAGAACATCACCGGGACAGTAGGACTCACCTAATCACAGAGACAGTAGGACTCACCTCATCATACAGACTCACCTCATCATAGAGACAGTAGGACTCACCTCATCATAGAGACAGTAGGACTCACCTCATCATAGAGACAGTAGGACTAACCTCATCATAGGGACAGTAGGACTCACCTCGTCATAGAGACAGTAGGACTAACCTCATCATAGAGACAGTAGGACTCACCTCGTCATAGAGACAGTAGGACTAACCTCATCATAGAGACAGTAGGACTCACCTCATCATAGAGACAGTAGGACTAGACTCATCATAGAGACAGTAGGACTAACCTCATCATAGGGACAGTAGGACTCACCTCATCATAGAGACAGTAGGACTAACCTCATCATAGAGACAGTAGGACTAGACTCATCATAGAGACAGTAGGACTCACCTCATCATAGGGACAGTAGGACTCACCTTATCATAGAGACAGTAGGACTAACCTCATCATAGAGACAGTAGGACTCACCTCATCATAGAGACAGTAGGACTAGACTCATCATAGAGACAGTAGGACTAACCTCATCATAGGGACAGTAGGACTCACCTCATCATAGAGACAGTAGGACTAACCTTATCATAGAGACAGTAGGACTCCCCTCATCAAAGAGACAGTAGGACTAACCTCATCATAGATACAGTAGGACTCACCTCATCATAGAGACAGTAGGACTCACCTCATCATAGAGACAGTAGAACTCACCTCATCATAGAGACAGTAGGACTCACCTCATCATAGAGACAGTAGGACTCACCTCATCATAGAGACAGTAGGACTCACCTCAGCCAACTCATAGAGAGGCTCTACCACATCTTTCTCTATCTGGAACTCAAACTGAATTAGTTCCTTGGCCAGCTTCTCCTCTGTCTCCCCACACAGGTTCAGCATCTTCCTGTTAGGGGAACAGAGACAATCAGATAGGACCCAGCCACAACCAATCACAACATCAGATAGGTCCCATCCACAGCCAATCACACTTCAGATAGGACAGCCATAGCCAATCACCACATCAGCTAGGACCCGGCCTCAGGTAATCAGAAGGCATCAGATAGAGGACAAGGTCAAGGAGGACAGAGTGGATAGAAAGACAGAGAACAGGGACTCACCCTAGTAGAGAGTCGTCCCCAAGCACAGCAGCTCCTTCTACCATACATTGTGCCAGGATGGTTAGTGGTAGCTTTTTCTGATACAAGACAGAAAGCATTAACATACACTATTTCATATCACCACACAAGGTAGCAGAACATATTCCGCTGCCACTTTCTGAACAGGTGGAGAATTTGGATATTATGGATTTCTTCCTGGTTTATTTGAATAGGGAGGGACAGATAGAAACTCACTGCCACATTGAATAAACAAGTATCTGATAGGTGCTTACCGAGGGAGACTTGACAGATTTTTTCTCTCTCTCTTCAGCCCCTTGCTGGCCCTGCAGGCAGGCGGTCAACTTCTTGTGAGTGCTGTGGGTCACCTGTTTGACCAGGTCCAACCGCTTCTCCACCTAAACCAGCACAGCAACACGTTTTAGACACCACCCTAACAGGTAGGCCAGAGATCACACACACACACACACACACACACACACACTTATTTACCTGCAGAAGATCGTCGCTTAACACTTCAGTTTTTTCTGCCCTAGAAGGAGATAACATACCAGTCAGGATTGGGTTAGGGTGGAGAGGTTAGGAGGAGATAACATACCAGTCAGGATTGGGTTAGGGTGGAGAGGTGAGGAGATATCATACCAGTCAGGATTGGGTTAGGGTGGAGAGGTTAGGAGGAGATAACATACCAGTCAGGATTGGGTTAGGGTGGAGAGGTTAGGAGGAGATAACATACCAGTCAGGATTGGGTAAGGGTGGAGAGGTGAGGAGATATCATACCAGTCAGGATTGGGTTAGGGTGGAGAGGTTAGGAGGAGATAACATACCAGTCAGGATTGGGTTAGGGTGGAGAGGTTAGGAGGAGATAACATACCAGTCAGGATTGGGTTAGGGTGGAGAGGTTAGGAGGAGATAACATACCAGCCAGGATTGGGTTAGGGTGGAGAGGTTAGGAGGAGATAACATACCAGTCAGGATTGGGTTAGGGTGGAGAGGTTAGGAGGAGAAAACATACCAGTCAGGATTGGGTTAGGGTGGAGAGATTAGGAGGAGATAACATACCAGTCAGGATTGGGTTAGGGTGGAGAGGTTAGGAGATATCATACCAGTCAGGATTGGGTTAGGGTGGAGAGGTTAGGAGGAGATAACATACCAGTCAGGATTGGGTTAGGGTGGAGAGGTTAGGAGGAGATAACATACCAGTCAGGATTGGGTAAGGGTGGAGAGGTTAGGAGGAGATAACATACCAGCCAGGATTGGGTTAGGGTGGAGAGGTTAGGAGGAGATAACATACCAGTCAGGATTGGGTTAGGGTGGAGAGGTTAGGAGGAGATAACATACCAGTCAGGATTGGGTTAGGGTGGAGAGGTTAGGAGGAAATAACATACCAGTCAGGATTGGGTTAGGGTGGAGAGGTTAGGAGGAGATAACATACCAGTCAGGATTGGGTTAGGGTGGAGAGATTAGGAGGAGATAACATACCAGTCAGGATTGGGTTAGGGTGGAGAGGTTAGGAGGAGATAACATACCAGTCAGGATTGGGTTAGGGTGGAGAGTTTAGGAGATATCATACCAGTCAGGATTGGGTTAGGGTGGAGAGGTTAGGAGGAGATAACATACCAGTCAGGATTGGGTTAGGGTGGAGAGGTTAGGAGATATCATACCAGTCAGGATTGGGTTAGGGTGGAGAGGTTAGGAGGAGATAACATACCAGTCAGGATTGGGTTAGGGTGGAGAGGTTGGGAGGAGATAACATACCAGTCAGGATTGGGTTAGGGTGGAGAGGTTAGGAGGAGATAACATACCAGTCAGGATTGGGTTAGGGTGGAGAGGTTAGGAGGAGATAACATACCAATCAGGATTGGGTTAGGGTGGAGAGGTTAGGAGATATCATACCAGTCAGGATTGGGTTAGGGTGGAGAGGTGAGGAGATATCATACCAGTCAGGATTGGGTTAGGGTGGAGAGATTAGGAGGAGATAACATACCAGTCAGGATTGGGTTAGGGTGGAGAGGTTAGGAGATATCATACCAGTCAGGATTGGGTTAGGGTGGAGAGGTTAGGAGGAGATAACATACCAGTCAGGATTGGGTTAGGGTGGAGAGGTTAGGAGGAGATAACATACCAGTCAGGATTGGGTTAGGGTGGAGAGGTTAGGAGGAGATAACATACCAGTCAGGATTGGGTTAGGGTGGAGAGGTTAGGAGGAGATAACATACCAGTCAGGATTGGGTTAGGGTGGAGAGGTTAGGAGGAGATAACATACCAGTCAGGATTGGGTTAGGGTGGAGAGGTTAGGAGGAGATAACATACCAGCCAGGATTGGGTTAGGGTGGAGAGGTTAGGAGGAGATAACATACCAGTCAGGATTGGGTTAGGGTGGAGAGGTTAGGAGGAGAAAACATACCAGTCAGGATTGGGTTAGGGTGGAGAGATTAGGAGGAGATAACATACCAGTCAGGATTGGGTTAGGGTGGAGAGGTTAGGAGATATCATACCAGTCAGGATTGGGTTAGGGTGGAGAGGTTAGGAGGAGATAACATACCAGTCAGGATTGGGTTAGGGTGGAGAGGTTAGGAGGAGATAACATACCAGTCAGGATTGGGTAAGGGTGGAGAGGTTAGGAGGAGATAACATACCAGCCAGGATTGGGTTAGGGTGGAGAGGTTAGGAGGAGATAACATACCAGTCAGGATTGGGTTAGGGTGGAGAGGTTAGGAGGAGATAACATACCAGTCAGGATTGGGTTAGGGTGGAGAGGTTAGGAGGAAATAACATACCAGTCAGGATTGGGTTAGGGTGGAGAGGTTAGGAGGAGATAACATACCAGTCAGGATTGGGTTAGGGTGGAGAGATTAGGAGGAGATAACATACCAGTCAGGATTGGGTTAGGGTGGAGAGGTTAGGAGGAGATAACATACCAGTCAGGATTGGGTTAGGGTGGAGAGTTTAGGAGATATCATACCAGTCAGGATTGGGTTAGGGTGGAGAGGTTAGGAGGAGATAACATACCAGTCAGGATTGGGTTAGGGTGGAGAGGTTAGGAGATATCATACCAGTCAGGATTGTGTTAGGGTGGAGAGGTTAGGAGGAGATAACATACCAGTCAGGATTGGGTTAGGGTGGAGAGGTTGGGAGGAGATAACATACCAGTCAGGATTGGGTTAGGGTGGAGAGGTTAGGAGGAGATAACATACCAGTCAGGATTGGGTTAGGGTGGAGAGGTTAGGAGGAGATAACATACCAATCAGGATTGGGTTAGGGTGGAGAGGTTAGGAGATATCATACCAGTCAGGATTGGGTTAGGGTGGAGAGGTGAGGAGATATCATACCAGTCAGGATTGGGTTAGGGTGGAGAGATTAGGAGGAGATAACATACCAGTCAGGATTGGGTTAGGGTGGAGAGGTTAGGAGATATCATACCAGTCAGGATTGGGTTAGGGTGGAGAGGTTAGGAGGAGATAACATACCAGTCAGGATTGGGTTAGGGTGGAGAGGTTAGGAGGAGATAACATACCAGTCAGGATTGGGTTAGGGTGGAGAGGTTAGGAGGAGATAACATACCAGTCAGGATTGGGTTAGGGTGGAGAGGTTAGGAGGAGATAACATACCAGCCAGGATTGGGTTAGGGTGGAGAGGTTAGGAGGAGATAACATACCAGTCAGGATTGGGTTAGGGTGGAGAGGTTAGGAGGAGAAAACATACCAGTCAGGATTGGGTTAGGGTGGAGAGATTAGGAGGAGATAACATACCAGTCAGGATTGGGTTAGGGTGGAGAGGTTAGGAGATATCATACCAGTCAGGATTGGGTTAGGGTGGAGAGGTTAGGAGGAGATAACATACCAGTCAGGATTGGGTTAGGGTGGAGAGGTTAGGAGGAGATAACATACCAGTCAGGATTGGGTAAGGGTGGAGAGGTTAGGAGGAGATAACATACCAGCCAGGATTGGGTTAGGGTGGAGAGGTTAGGAGGAGATAACATACCAGTCAGGATTGGGTTAGGGTGGAGAGGTTAGGAGGAGATAACATACCAGTCAGGATTGGGTTAGGGTGGAGAGGTTAGGAGGAAATAACATACCAGTCAGGATTGGGTTAGGGTGGAGAGGTTAGGAGGAGATAACATACCAGTCAGGATTGGGTTAGGGTGGAGAGATTAGGAGGAGATAACATACCAGTCAGGATTGGGTTAGGGTGGAGAGGTTAGGAGGAGATAACATACCAGTCAGGATTGGGTTAGGGTGGAGAGTTTAGGAGATATCATACCAGTCAGGATTGGGTTAGGGTGGAGAGGTTAGGAGGAGATAACATACCAGTCAGGATTGGGTTAGGGTGGAGAGGTTAGGAGATATCATACCAGTCAGGATTGGGTTAGGGTGGAGAGGTTAGGAGGAGATAACATACCAGTCAGGATTGGGTTAGGGTGGAGAGGTTGGGAGGAGATAACATACCAGTCAGGATTGGGTTAGGGTGGAGAGGTTAGGAGGAGATAACATACCAGTCAGGATTGGGTTAGGGTGGAGAGGTTAGGAGGAGATAACATACCAATCAGGATTGGGTTAGGGTGGAGAGGTTAGGAGATATCATACCAGTCAGGATTGGGTTAGGGTGGAGAGGTGAGGAGATATCATACCAGTCAGGATTGGGTTAGGGTGGAGAGATTAGGAGGAGATAACATACCAGTCAGGATTGGGTTAGGGTGGAGAGGTTAGGAGATATCATACCAGTCAGGATTGGGTTAGGGTGGAGAGGTTAGGAGGAGATAACATACCAGTCAGGATTGGGTTAGGGTGGAGAGGTTAGGAGGAGATAACATACCAGTCAGGATTGGGTTAGGGTGGAGAGGTTAGGAGGAAATAACACACCAGTCAGGATTGGGTTAGGGTGGAGAGGTTAGGAGGAGATAACATACCAGTCAGGATTGGGTTAGGGTGGAGAGATTAGGAGGAGATAACATACCAGTCAGGATTGGGTTAGGGTGGAGAGGTTAGGAGGAGATAACATACCAGTCAGGATTGGGTTAGGGTGGAGAGGTTAGGAGGAGATAACATACCAGTCAGGATTGGGTTAGGGTGGAGAGGTTGGGAGGAGATAACATACCAGTCAGGATTGGGTTAGGGTGGAGAGGTTAGGAGGAGATAACATACCAATCAGGATTGGGTTAGGGTGGAGAGGTTAGGAGATATCATACCAGTCAGGATTGGGTTAGGGTGGAGAGGTGAGGAGATATCATACCAGTCAGGATTGGGTTAGGGTGGAGAGATTAGGAGGAGATAACATACCAGTCAGGATTGGGTTAGGGTGGAGAGGTTAGGAGATATCATACCAGTCAGGATTGGGTTAGGGTGGAGAGGTTAGGAGGAGATAACATACCAGTCAGGATTGGGTTAGGGTGGAGAGGTTAGGAGGAGATAACATACCAGTCAGGATTGGGTTAGGGTGGAGAGGTTAGGAGGAGATAACATACCAGTCAGGATTGGGTTAGGGTGGAGAGGTTAGGAGTAGATAACATACCAGTCAGGATTGGGTTAGGGTGGAGAGGTTAGGAGGAGATAACATACCAGTCAGGATTGGGTTAGGGTGGAGAGGTTAGGAGGAGATAACATACCAGTCAGGATTGGGTTAGGGTGGAGAGGTTAGGAGGAGATAACATACCAGTCAGGATTGGGTTAGGGTGGAGAGGTTAGGAGGAGATAACATACCAGTCAGGATTGGGTTAGGGTGGAGAGGTTAGGAGGAGATAACATACCAGTCAGGATTGGGTTAGGGTGGAGAGGTTAGGAGGAGATAACATACCAGTCAGGATTGGGTTAGGGTGGAGAGGTTAGGAGGAGATAACATACCAGTCAGGATTGGGTTAGGGTGGAGAGGTGAGGAGATATCATACCAGTCAGGATTGGGTTAGGGTGGAGAGATTAGGAGGAGATAACATACCAGTCAGGATTGGGTTAGGGTGGAGAGGTTAGGCGATATCATACCAGTCAGGATTGGGTTAGGGTGGAGAGGTTAGGAGGAGATAACATACCAGTCAGGATTGGGTTAGGGTGGAGAGGTTAGGAGATAACATACCAGTCAGGATTGGGTTAGGGTGGAGAGGTTAGGAGGAGATAACATACCAGTCAGGATTGGGTTAGGGTGGAGAGGTTAGGAGATAACATACCAGTCAGGATTGGGTTAGGGTGGAGAGGGTTTGAATGATTTAACAAGAACACACTCAACAAACCACTGGGGAATCTCCTTAAGTACTTTATGTAGTTATTTTAAAATGTTTAGCTAAGACCATAACATCCACATAATCAAGTTACAGTGCCTTCAGAAAGTGTTCACACCCCTTGACTTATTCCACATTTTGTTGTGTTACAGCCTGAATTAAAAATGTATTAAATATACAGTACCAGTCAAAAGTTTGCACACACATACTCATTCAATGGTTTTTCTTTAATTTTACTATTTTCTAATAATAATAGTGAATAATAGTGAAGACATCAAAACCATGAGAGTACATTTACTGAAGAAAGGTCCTGGTTAAAAAGTAGTGCACTATGTAGGGAATAGGGTTCCATTTGGGACACAGAAGTGTGTTCTTAACAAAGCTCGGGGAACAGGATGAATGAAAAATCTCTCTCTCTCCATTCCGTTCTATAAGAAGCTCACAGACCACAATCTGCCTCAGCATTCCAAGGCAGCCTGACCAAACTGTCCAATCAGAGCTAAGGGGGACAAAGGTACTTTCTGTGTGTACGGGCTGCTGGCTGACATAGCAGGAAGGCCCGTCTGACCAGTGGACATGGCCAATAAACTAGGCCTGTAGTAGACTATAGAACTAGAATGACTAGAATGTCCTGTAGAACATAGAATTATGTCTGAGTCAACATAACCTTCTGTGATGGGTGGACCAGACTACTGAGTGTAGGTTGTCTTCCCAGTCAAGCCCTGTGGCCCTCCACTGAGACAGTCTCTCTCTCTCCACACTATTTCCCCTCCCCTCCCTCTCTCTCTCTCTGTCTCTCTCTGTCTCTCTCTCTCTCCCTCTCTCTCCTTCTCCCTCTCTCTCTGTCTCTCTCTCTCTCCCTCTCTCTCCTTCTCCCTCTCTCTCCTTCTCACTTTCTCTGCACAACTGCACTACTCCCCCTCCCTATCCCTGTCTCTGTCTCAGTCTTCACAGCCACTTCCTGGTATTGTACCCGAGCCAGACCCCTGTGCCAGCTACAGGACCAATCAGCATCATAGCCATTATGTCTCAGTTATTTAACAACAAAAACTTTATCTTGCTGATAAAACAGAGAATGAGTTTAGAGTAGGATTATAATACTGTTTCTGTTTTATTATTCAACAATAAGCCAAAAATACATGGACAAAAAAAGGCCAAATATGTTACCCACCAGAAGCACTGGTCGGCCTATAGCCCCATCAAACCCTGTGTTGGTTTGATACCCAGTACAGAAGCCCTGGTCGGCCTATAGCCCCATCAAACCCTTTGTTGGTTTGATACCCAATACAGAAGCCCTGGTCAACCCATAGCCCCATCAAACCCTGTGTTGGTTTGATACAAAAGGAACACTGTGGTATTTACTGTCTTTAAAACAGTTGTATTGTATTTCTTATAAATCAGAATATAATTCTGGTTTATCTGACCTTAACCCTACTGTGGCCATACAGCTGAAGTTGGAAGTTTGCATAAACAATTTTTCAACCACTCCACAAATTGAATGTTAACAAACTATAGTTTTGGCAAGTATTATTTCACTTATAATTCACTATATCACATTTCCAGTGGGTCAGACGTTTCCATACACTAAGTTGACTATGCCTTTTAACAGCATGGAAAATCCCAGAAAATGATGTCATGGCTTTAGAAGTTTCTGATATGCTAATTGACATTATTTGAGTCAATTGGAGGTGTACCTGTGGATATATTTCAAGGCCTACCTTCAAACTCAGTGCCTGTTTGCTCAACATCATTGAGAAATCAAAAGAAATCAGCCAAGACCTCAGGAAAAAAAATTGTAGACGTCCATAAGTCTGGTTCATCCCTGGGAGCAATTTCCAAACGCCTGAAGGTACCACGTTCATCTGTACAAACAATAGTATTCAAGTATAAACACCATGGGACCACGAAGCTGTCATACCGCTCAGGAAGGAGACGCGTTCTGTCTCCTAGAGATGAACGTACTTTGGTGCGAAAAGTGCAAATCCATCCCAGAACAACAGCAAAGGACCTTGTGAAGATCTATATACACAGTAAAATTAGTCCTATAACCTGAAAGGCCGCTCAGCAAGGAAGAAGCCTCTGCTCCAAAACCGCCTTAAAAAAGCCAGACTACGGTTTACAACTGCACATGGGGACAAAGATCGTACTTTTTGGAGAAATGTCCTCTGGTCTGATGAAACAAAAATAGAGCTGACCATCGTTATGTTTGGAGGAAAAAGGGGGAGGCTTGCAAGCCGAAGAACACCATCCCAACCATGAAGCACGGGGGTGGCAGCATCATGTTGTGGGGGTGCTTTGCTGCAGAAGGGACTGGTGCACTTCACAAAATAGATGACATCATGAGGAAGGAAAATTATGTGGATATATTGAAGCAACATCTCAAGACATCAGTCAGGAAGTTAAAGTTTGGTTGCAAATGGGTCTTCCAAATGGACAATGACCCCAAGCATACTTCCAAAGTTGTGACAATGTCAGGCTCTGGCCATAGAGAAGCCCATTTGCTTCTCTATGTATCCATGGTCAGAGTCTGACAGGTCTATTCTTTCTGTTTCTGGTGGTGGTTTGTGTTGATCCCTAATTAGAGGCAGCTGTAGCGCATCGTCTCTAATTAGGGATCCTACATAGGTTGGTAGATTTTCACACGGGGTTGTGGGTCGTTATCGTTATATCGTTATATGTACATGTCAGTGTATATATTTCGCAAGTGTGCGCTATTACGATTGTTCATTCTTGTTAGTTTGTCTGTTTAGTAGTTCGTTTTATTGTGTTGTTACATAGTATAATATTCATAATTATACATAGTATAAATAAAGAAAAATGTCGAACTACAGTCCCTGCGCTGCGTCTTGGTCCATATATGCACCCACTCGTGACAGACACAATGGCTTCAGAACAACAAAGTGAAGGTATTGGAGTGGCCATCACAAAGCCCTGACCTCAATCATATAGAAAATGTGTGGGCAGAACTGAAAAAGCGTGTGCGAGCAAGGAGGGCTACAAACCTGACTCAGTTACACCAGTTCTGTCAGGAGGAATGGGCCAAAATTCACCCAACCTATTGTGGGAAGCTTGTGGAAGGCTAGCCGAAACGTTTGACCCAAGTTAAACAATTTAAAGGCAATGCTACCAAATACTAATTGAGTGTATGTAAACTTCTGACCCACTGTGAATGTGACAAAATAAATAAAAGCTGAAATAAATCATTCTCTCTACTATTATTCTGACATTTCACATTCTTAAAATAAAGTGGTGATCCTAACTGACCTAAGACAGGGACTTTTTACTAGGATTAAATGTTAGGAATTGTGAAAAACTGAGTTTAAATGTATTTGGCTAAGGTGTATGTAAACTTCCGACTTCAACTGTATATATTATCATATCACCACAGAACTATGCTTGAGCTTAACCCTACTGTGGCCATAGATATTATCATATCACCACAGAAATATGGTTGACTACAGGGACATTGCACTTTGCATATTCTTATACAAGGAATAGTCTTGCATCTAACTAGCTGTCTCCTCCTACAGTTTTGTTCTGAAGGCACTATGTGTGTAGATCACTGACAGGGAACAAACCCTTTATAAACATCCATTTAATGCTGACATGGTGTTGGTCATGCATATTGCATATGTGGTGGAGTCGCAGACGAAGGAGCTCTAATTAAGCTACTGATTAGTACTACAGTTCCAGGGCCAAGACGAGATGTTAAGAAGGCTCAACAGAGCCTCTTCAACCTCAGGAGGCTGAATTTGGTTTGGCACCTAAAACCCTCACAAACTTTTACAGATGCACAATTGAGAGCATCCTGTCGGGCTTTATCACCGCCTGGTTCGGCAACTACATCGCCCGCAACCGCAGGGCTCTCCAGAGGGTGGTGTGGTCTGCACAACGCATTACCGGATGACAGCAGCATCCAGAGGAGAGGAGATTCAGAGACTTGTCTTGGCTGTGTGCTTAGAGTCGTTGTCCAGTCGGAAGGTGAACCTTCGACCCAGTCTGAGGTCCTGAGCGCTCTGGAGCAGGTTTTCATCAAGGATCTCTCTGTAGTTTGCTCCGTTCATTTTTCCCTCGATCCTTAGTAGTCTCCCAGTCCCTGCCGTTGAAAAACATCTCCACAGCTTGATGCTGCCTTTTGGCAAACTTCAAGTGGGCTGTCATGTGCCTTTTACTGAAGAGTGGCTTCCTTCTGGCCACTCTTAGTGGTGGAGTTGTGCAGAGATGGTTGTCCTTCTGGATGGTTCTCCCATCTCCACAAAGGAAGATGGGAGAACTGTCAGAATGACCATTGGGTTCTTGGTCACCTCCCTGACCAAGGCCCTTCTACCCCGATTGCTCAGTTTGGCCGGGTGGCCAGCTCTAGGAAGAGTCTTGGTGGTTCCAAACTTCTACCATCTTGGGGACCTTCAATGCTGCAGAAATGTTTTGGTACCCTTCCCCAGATCTGTGCTTCGACACAATCTTGTCTCTGCACTCTACAGACAATTCCTTCGACCTCATGGCTTGGATTTTGTTCACTTTGTAATTATGGGTTATTGTGTGTAGATTGCTGAGGATTGTTTTTTATTTAATCAACTTTAGAATAACAAAATGTCATGTCCTGATATGTTTCACCTGTCTGTGTTTGTCCCCTCCCCACACCAGGTGCACCCTATCACCAGCATTAATCAGTGTGGGTATTTAGTCTCTTGGGTGCTGTTGGCATTTGCCAGATCGTCTTGCCTAGTCAGTCGTTTCCAGCACTCTCTCGTATTATTAACTCTGCCAGTCTGTTTCCCGGTATTTGGACCTCTACCTGCCTGTTGGATTACGTTCCTGTCTAGCCCCCTCATGTGCCTTCGACCATCTGATCTGCTGCCAAACGAACTCTGCCTGCATTACGGATTACGAGACTGTCTACTCCTCTGTACTGCCATCCTTCTGATTCCCGGTACCGAACTCTGCCTGAACTACGACTACGAGCCTGACTCCCCTTATTGGACGACTGCCATTCTGATTCCCTGTTACCAACACTGCCTGTCATTGACTACGAACCTGTCTTGCCCTATATCTACTATTAAACAGTCAATCATATCCCTGCCTCCGTGTCCGCTTTTGGGTCCCATATATCTGTCATTCTGTCACAAAATGTCAAGGGGTCTCAATACTTTCCGAAGGCACTGTAAACTGGCGACAAGATTCCCAGTACCGGCACTGGCCACACAGCCCCACAGCATGATGGAACCCCCACCAAATTTTACTGTGGGTAGCAAGTGTTTTTCTTGGAACGCTGTGTTCTTTTGCCGCCATGCATAACGCCCCTTGTTATGACCAAATAACTAAATCTTTGTTTCATCAGTCCACAGCACCTTATTCCAAAATGAAGCTGGCTTGTCCAAATGTGCGTTTGTGGCGTGTGTGCAGAAAAGGCTTCTTCCGCATCACTCTCCCGTATAGCATCTCCTTGTGCAAAGTGCGCTGAATTGTTGAACGATGCACAGTGACACCATCTGCAGCAAGATTATGTTGTAGGTCTTTGGAGGTGGTCTGTGGGCTGTTTTTGACCGTTCTCACGATCCTTCGCCTTTGCCTCTCCGATATTTTACTTGGCCTGCCACTTCTGGCCTTAACAAGAACTGTGCCTGTGGTCTTCCATTTCCTCACTATGTTCCTCACAGTGGACGCTGACAGCTTACATCTCTGAGATAGCTTTTTGTAGCCTTCCCCTAAACCATAATGTTGAACAATCTTTGTTTTCAGGTCATTTGAGAGTTGTTTTGAGGCCCCCATGTTGCCACTCTTCAGAGGAGAGTCAAAGAGAACAACAACTTGCATTTGGCCACCTTAAATACCTTTTCTCATGATTGGATGCACTTGTCTATGAAGTTCAAGGCTTAATGAGCTCACCAAACCAATTGTGTGTTCCAATTAATCAGTGCTAAGTAGTTACAGGTATTCAAATCAACAGAATGACAAGGGTGCCCAAATTTTTGCATAGCCTATTTTTCACATCTGATTTAATTTCATACAACTTAATATTGCTACACTAAAAATCTTTGTCTGGACAATACCCCAGTACTCAGCTTTTATTAGAAAATGAATGGCATGCCACTGTGATCATTTTCTGTGACAACAGAGTAAATTATTATGCAGCCTCAGAGGGGTGCCCAAACTTTTTCATACGACTGTAAACTGTCATTAAAGAGAGGAATACCTGATGTATCTAATGTAGGATATACAGTGGGGAGAACAAGTATTTGATACACTGCCGATTTTGCAGGTTTTCCTACTTACAAAGCATGTAGAGGTCTGTAATTTTTATCATAGGTACACTTCAACTGTGAGAGACGGAATCTAAAACAAAAATCCAGAAAATCACATTGTATGATTTTTAAGTAATTAATTTGCATTTTATTGCATGACATAAGTATTTGATACATCAGAAACGCAGAACTTAATATTTGGTACAGAAACCTTTGTTTGCAATTACAGAGATCATACGTTTCCTGTAGTTCTTGACCAGGTTTGCACACACTGCAGCAGGGATTTTGGCCCACTCCTCCATACAGACCTTCTCCAGATCCTTCAGGTTTCGGGGCTGTCGCTGGGCAATACGGACTTTCAGCTCCCTCCAAAGATTTTCTATTGGGTTCAGGTCTGGAGACTGGCTAGGCCACTCCAGGACCTTGAGATGCTTCTTACGGAGCCACTCCTTAGTTGCCCTGGCTGTGTGTTTCGGGTCGTTGTCATGCTGGAAGACCCAGCCACGTCCCATCTTCAATGCTCTTACTGAAGGAAGGAGGTTGTTGGCCAAGATCTCGCGATACATGGCCCCATCCATCCTCCCCTCAATACGGTGCAGTCGTCCTGTCCCCTTTGCAGAAAAGCATCCCCAAAGAATGATGTTTCCACCTCCATGCTTCACGGTTGGGATGGTGTTCTTGGGGTTGTACTCATCCTTCTTCTTCCTCCAAACACGGCGAGTGGAGTTTAGACCAAAAAGCTCTATTTTTGTCTCATCAGACCACATGACCTTCTCCCATTCCTCCTCTGGATCATCCAGATGGTCATTGGCAAACTTCAGAAGGGCCTGGACATGCGCTGGCTTGAGCAGGGGGACCTTGCGTGCGCTGCAGGATTTTAATCCATGACGGCGTAGTGTGTTACTAATGGTTTTCTCTTCAGGTCATTGACCAGGTCCTGCCGTGTAGTTCTGGGCTGATCCCTCACCTTCCTCATGATCATTGATGCCCCACGAGGTGAGATCTTGCATGGTGCCCCAGACCGAGGGAGATTGACCGTCATCTTGAACTTCTTCCATTTTCTAATAATTGCGCCAACAGTTGTTGCCTTCTCACCAAGCTGCTTGCCTATTGTCCTGTAGCCCATCCCAGCCTTGTGCAGGTCTACAATTTTATCCCTGATGTCCTTACACAGCTCTCTGGTCTTGGCCATTGTGGAGAGGTTGGAGTCTGTTTGTTTGAGTGTGTGGACAGGTGTTTTTTATACAGGTAACGAGTTCAAACAGGTGCAGTTAATACAGGTAATGAGTGGAGAACAGGAGGCCTTCTTAAAGAAAAACTAACAAGTCTGTGAGAGACGGAATTCTTACTGGTTGGTAGGTGATCAAATACTTATGTCATGCAATAAAATGCAAATTAATTATTTAAAAATCATACAATGTGTTTTTCTGGATTTTGTAAGTAGGAAAACCTGCAAAATCGGCAGTGTATCAAATACTTGTTCTCCCCACTGTATCTCACAACATACAACCAGACAAACCAACAGGGCTAGTTATCTCACAACATGCAACCAGACAAACAGACAGGGCTAGTTATCTCACAACATACAACCAGACAAACCAACAGGGATAGTTATCTCACAACATGCAACCCAGACAAACCAACTCATTGATGTTCCATACAGGCAGTCAACTCCCAGAGTATTAAACCATTCAGAATGAATATTCCATTTGGTAATAATACTATCTGTTATAATAGATGGTTTAATAACTACAGATATGTTAATGCGGGGCGGCCTGAGTCTCAGCCCTCCAGTGTAGTGCTTATGGGGTTAGGACTCTTGAATAATGCAGAAGAGCATAATCAATGTGAATAAAATGTCATCCACAGTGGTGGTGAATATGTTGGCTTGGTTCACACACACACACGCACGCAGCCGTTTTCATCCTAGAGATGCCTCTGAGTATCCCCCATTTCCCCCAAGGCAACACACATCAGGAGATCCACATGGTTTCTCCTAAAAGACTGAGGAGACGGGCTTGGTGAAGCGATATGAGGTTACTAAAACAGAAAAACACACTTACTGTAGTTGTCCAGCTAACTAGGTCACAGCTTGGTTAAGTATGAAGAATAACTGTGCAAAGAGCGAGCACACACAGAGAGAGAGAGAGAGAGAGAGAGAGAGAGAGAGAGAGAGAGAGAGAGAGAGAGAGAGAGAGAGAGAGAGAGAGAGAGAGAGAGCGAGAGAGAGAGAGAGAAAGAGAGAGACAGAAAGAGAGAGACAGAAAGAGAGAGAGAGAGAGAGAGAGAGACAGAGAGAGAGAGAGAGAGAGAGAGAGAGACAGAAAGAGAGAGACAGAAAGAGAGAGAGAGAGAGAGAGAGAGAGAGAGAGAGAGAGACAGAGAGAGAGAGAGAGAGAGAGAGAGAGAGTCAGTCATGCTAGATAAGCTCCACATGAAACCCTGTCTTTGTCCTAATGGCACCCTATTCCCTATGTAGGGATCTGGTCAAATGTAGTGCACTTTATAGGAGATAGAGTGCAATTTGGGTTGGAGACACTGGCTGATCTGACCTTAGTATCCAATATACTCTTAGAAAAAAGGGTTATTCGGCTGTTCCCATAAAAGAACCCTTTCGAGTTCCAGGTAAAACCCTATTTGGACACAGAACACAGTGCACAAAAATATTTTCATAATCTCTCATCATATATCTATGAAAAATAACCTGTCCATCTGTCATCATATATCTATAAAAAATAACCTATCCATCCGTCATCATGATAAATAACCTGTCCATCTGTCATCATATATCGATGATAAAGCACCTGTCCATCTGTCATCATATATCTATGATAAATAACCTGTCCATCTGTCATCATATACAGTATATCTATGATAAATAACCTGTCCATTTGTCATCATAATAAATAACCTGTCCATCTGTCATCACATATCTATGATAAATAACCTGTCCATCTGTCATCATATATCTATGATAAATAACCTATCCATCTGTCATCACATATCTATGATAAATAACCTGTCCATCTGTCATCATATATCTATGATAAATAACCTATCCATCTGTCATCACATATCTATGATAAATAATCTGTCCATCTGTCATCATATATCTATGATAAATAACCTGTCCATCTGTCATCATATATCTATGATAAATAACCTGTCCATCTGTCATCAACACACAGTATATCTATGATAAATAACCTGTCCATCTGTCATCAACACACAGTATATCTATGATAAATAACCTGTCCATCTGTCATCATACACAGTATATCTATGATAAATAACCATATGAAAGATTTAAAGAGTAAATAATATCAAAGTGCCATAGTATTGCACATCATTGGGATCATAAAAAGAAAGCAAAGTCATTCACTGTGTATGTCAGATTGTTGTGTGCCTTTACACCGTTCCAAGAAATAAAGCCACAAGAAACCTGTGTTGGCATCAGCTGACCAATTAGATCCATCACTCTGCATGGCGGTCTATTTAAGTTGACCAATTAGATCCATCACTCTGCATGGCAGTCTATTTAAGTTGACCAATTAGATCCATCACTCTGCATGGCGGTCTATATAAGTTGACCAATTAGATCCATCACTCTGCATGGAGGTCTATATAAGTTGACCAATTAGATCCATCACTCTGCATGGAGGTCTATTTAAGTTGACCAATTAGATCCATCACTCTGCATGGCGGTCTATATAAGTTGACCAATTAGATCCATCACTCTGCATGGAGGTCTATATAAGTTGACCATTTATGCATACTCATTTATTTATAGCTAGCATGATGGCTGCCGCATGCTAGCTATGTGTTGGGGTTTCTTGCTACTATGCTGTTGCCGTAACATGTGTTACTTGATATGCGTTGTCAGTTTTCTGCTAGCCCACCAGCCCAGCCTCCACCTGTCTGGCTCTGTTTCTACTTCCTGCTAGCCCACCAGCCCAGCCTCCACCTGTCTGACTCTGTTTCTACTTCCTGCTAGCCCACCAGCCCAGCCCCCACCTGTCTGGCTCTGTTTCTACTTCCTGCTAGCCCACCAGCCCAGCCTCCACCTGTCTGACTCTGTTTCTACTTCCTGCTAGCCCACCAGCCCAGCCCCCACCTGTCTGGCTCTGTTTCTACTTCCTGCTAGTCCACCAGCCCAGCCCCCACCTGTCTGGCTCTGTTTCTACTTCCTGCTAGTCCACCAGCCCAGCCTCCACCTGTCTGGCTCTGTTTCTACTTCCTGCTAGCCCACCAGCCCAGCCCCCACCTGTCTGGCTCTGTTTCTACTTCCTGCTAGTCCACCAGCCCAGCCCCCACCTGTCTGGCTCTGTTTCTACTTCCTGCTAGTCCACCAGCCTAGCCTCCACCTGTCTGGCCTGCTCTGATCTTGTTCCTGTCAGGGAGATTGGTACAGTATATCAAGCTCACTGCTTAGCTATATTGATGCTTGCTCTGGCAGTGAGCAGAGCCTAACGCCAGGACCTAATCTAATGCATTGTCTGCACTGCACCTATCCAGTGTATGTGACAATAAAAAACATCTATCTATTAATGACCCGTGGGGAGAGAGGGAGATGAGTAGGATGTTAATATGAATATGATGAAGTGTAAAAACACACAGCAGTGTTACTTGGCAACCCAGAGACAAATTTCTTTCTACATCTTAGAAACAGTCAGAGATTTGAGCGGTGCTATTTTCCACTCTGTTTACAGTGAAACAGCAAAAAAGAACACAGCAGTGAGGAGAGATGTGGAGAACGAGACGTCAACAAACCAGGAACATGTGCTGGAGTGTAGGAGACAGGAGAGTTTGTCATTCCTCAATGGAAGGAAGTTGAGAGGGAGTGTGTTGGTAGGGAGGGTGGGAGGGAGGAGGCTCCGTCAGGCCCTGAGGTCACTTCCTGTGGAGCTGAGATCATGTGCAGCAGACAAGGTGACCTCCTTATCAACACCCATGATGCCATTCTTGGTAACCAACCAACTGAACGGTCAAACCCAGTTTAAATAACAGCAGCAAGTCCATGGGAATGAGATGGAAAAAGAATATATGCTGAAAACAAAGGAGACCATGCTACCTCATCCTAGGGAGAAAGGAGAGAGAGGGAGAGATGAGAGAAGGAGAGTAGTAGGCTTGGGCGATATACTGTTTATACTGTATACCAGGGTAGTATACATGATGACTATAAGTTAAGTATAACTATAAGTATAATTACATAATTCATGAGCTCGAGAAGAACAGAGGAGTTGATGCTGATTCGATAACCCTCACAGCTATCCTCCAATCACAACTATTATCCAAATATTGGAACTCTCTCACTTTTTTTCTCTCCACAGAACATATTGGTATCCAGTTGCTAAGCAACTGGTTTTCGTTTGTCCAGACGAAACCATTCTGTCAAGAGTTTGCTAGCGCACCTCTAAATTCAC
>CM042398.1:4401500-4404000 GCA_023634145.1 Thymallus thymallus | reverse complement strand
ACCAACCAGACAACCGGTCAGCCAGCCAACCAGTCAGCCAGTCAGCCAACCAACCAGTCAGCCAACCAGCCAGTCAGTCAACCAACCAACCAACCAACCAACCAACAAACCAACCAACCAACCAGTCAGCCAGTCAGCCAAAAAACAACCAACCAACCAACCAACCAGTCAGCCAACCAACCAACCAGCTAGTCAGCAAAGCAACCAGTTAGCCAGCCAGCCAGTCAGCCAACCAGCCAACCAGCCAGCCAGCCAACCAACCAGGCAGCCAGCCAGTCAGCATAGGACAGGCCTGCTCCAGTAATCTAGAGGTGCTGACCCAGTCAGCCAGACAGTCAGCATAGGACATGCCTGCTCTCCCTTCCATTAACCAGTAGGAGGCTGTCACTGCAGTGGAGAGGGAGACGAAGGAGGGGGAGGAGAGCAATTCCTACTGAAAATACAATGAATGAGAATTCCTACTGAAAATACAATGAATGAGAATTCCTACTGAAAATACAATGACTGAGAATTCCTACTGAAAATACAATGACTGAGAATTACTACTGAAATTAAAATGACTGAGAATGATTGCTGAAAATGTAATGACTGAAAATGATTACTGGAAATGATTACTGGAAACGATTAGTGGAAAAGATGAACCAAAAATGGATTACTGAAAAATGATTACTAAAATGATTACTGGAAATGAGTACTGAAAATGAAACGTGTGTAATTACAGTAGCCTACAATTTACAGTACTTAACACCAGGAAGCTGCTGACAATCACATCAGGATTAAACCATGTTATGTTCCAAATAGCAGTATTCTATAGCCTGGAATCCAAACAGAATACCACTCTGTTTCAGTTCTATAGCCTGGAATCCAAACAGAATACCACTCTGTTTCAGTTCTATAGCCTGGAATCCAAACAGAATATCACTCTGTTTCAGTTCCATAGCCTGGTATCCAAACAGAATATCACTCTGTTTCAGTTCTATAGCCTGGAATCCAAACAGAATATCACTCTGTTTCAGTTCTATAGCCTGGAATCCAAACAGAATACCACTCTGTTTCAGTTCTATAGCCTGTAATCCAAACAGAATATCACTCTGTTTCAGTTCTATAGCCTGGAATCCACACAGAATACCACTCTGTTTCAATATAGTTTCATTGAATCAGTGGTGAGACAATAGTGTCTCACCACTGATTCAACGAACCCGGACTGGATTCCAGGCTAAACAGTCCGCCTCTGAAGTGAATTGGATGTAAATGACTAACCAACGGGCAGCTCTAATGACTCCTTGGAGGCAGCAGAGAGTAGGAGGTATGGGTCATAGGTCAGGGGTCAAAGAGGTCAACAGCTAAAACAAACAGAGAAACCCATATCCTCTAAGGACAGACCTGGCTGTTACTGACCTGGCTGTAACTGGATGGATATAATTACAGGACTAATTATATCCATCCAGGGTGTAGTAGGTCACATGCCTTTCTAAATGTAGGGTGTAGTAGGTCACATGCCTTTCTAAATGTAGGGTGTAGTAGGTCACATGCCTTTCTAAATGTAGGGTGTAGTAGGTCACATGCCTTTCTAAATGTAGGGTGTAGTAGGTCACATGCCTTTCTAAATGTAGGGTGTAGTAGGTCACATGCCTTTCTAAATGTAGGGTGTAGTAGGTCACATGCCTTTCTAAATGTAGGGTGTAGCAGGTCACATGCCTTTCTAAATGTAGGGTGTAGCAGGTCACATGCCTTTCTAAATGTAGGGTGTAGCAGGTCACATGCCTTTCTAAATGTAGGGTGTAGCAGGTCACATGCCTTTCTAAATGTAGGGTGTAGCAGGTCACATGTGTTAGGAGGGCCAGGCAGATCTAAAGAAAGAAAAGGCAGAACCTACAGAAGGCTGTTTCAGCTCGACCAAAACGTTGTCAACAATGGTCCAGGGACAGAACACGGGAGGAAGCACCATAGGCCACTATACTGCCACTGCAGTATATGGGCGGGACCTGAACCCTGAACCCCAGTCTCCCACGTTCAGATCCCCTCTGTGACAACAATCACTGAGTGTCTATGGTTGTGTTTTGCTTTTAATGTAGTGATGTGTAGTATTGATGTGTATTGATGTGTATAGTGTTTATTGGTGTGTATTGATGTGTATAGATGTGTATAGTGTTTATTGATGTGTATTGATGTGTATTGATGTGTATAGATGTGTATAGTGTTTATTGATGTGTATTGATGTGTCTAGTGTTTATTGATGTGTATAGTGTTTATTGATGTGTATTGATGTGTAGTATTGATGTGTACAGCTCTGCTGCAGTAAGACTGAGTGAGGACCAGGGGATTCTACAGTGATGTTGACACCATGTGGGAGAGCACCTTTTATTCAAAATGTAATAAGAAATAGGCCTTTACATGTGGTCATTTTATATAAACTATTTATTAATTGAATTTACAGAAAATGTGCTATATTGTGATATGTATCGTTATCGGGATATGAAATGACCTATATCGGGATATG
>CM042398.1:4296500-4396500 GCA_023634145.1 Thymallus thymallus | reverse complement strand
CCTTATCACTGTCAAACACTCCCTAAAACACTTCAACCCCCCCCCCCCTTTCCTTCACCCAAATCCAGCTGGCTCATGTTCTGAAAGAGCTGCAAAATCTGGACCGCTACAAATCTGCTGGCCTAGATAATTATCCGCCACAATTGTTGCAACCCCTATTACTAGCCTGTTCAACCTCTCTTTCGTATCGTCTGAAATCCCTAGAGATTGGAAAGCTGCTGCGGTCATCCCCCTCTTCAAAGGGGGAGACACTCTAGACCCAAACTGTTATAGACCTATATCCATCCTGCCCTGCCTTTCTAAAGTCTTCGAAAGCCAAGTTAACAAACAGATCATCGACCATCTCGAATCCCACCGTACCTTCTCCGCTATGCAATCTTTCCGAGCTGGTCATGGGTGCACCTCAGCCACGCTCAAGGTCCTAAACGATATCATAACCGCCATCGATAAAAGACAGTACTGTGCAGCCATCTTCATCGACCTGGCCAAGGCTTTCGACTCTGTCAATCACTGCATTCTTATCGGCAGACTCAGTAGCCATGGTTTCTCAAAAGGATGCCTCGCCTGGTTCACCAACTACTTCACAGATAGAGTTCAGTGTGTCAAATCGTAGGGCCTGTTGTCCGGACCTCTGGCAGTCTCTATGGGGGTGCCACAGGGTTCAATTCTTGCTGGTGAATCTCTGATCCACCTCTACTCAGACAACACCATTCTGTATACATCTGGCCCTTCAATAAAGTACCTATCTATCTATCTATCTATCTATCTATCTATCTATCTATCTATCTATCTATCTATCTATCTATCTATCTATCTATCTATCTATCTATCTATCTATCTATCTATCTATCTATCTATCTATCTATCTATCTATCTATCTATCTATCTATCTTCTTTGGACACTGTGTTAACTAACCTTCAAACAATCTTCAATGCCATACAACACTCCTTCCGTGGCCTCCAACTGCTCTTAAATGCTAGTAAAACTAAATGCATGCTTTTCAATCGAACGCTGTCCACACCCGCCCACCGGATTATCATCACTACTCTCGACGGGTCTGACTTAGAATACGTGGACACCTACAAATACCTAGGCGTCTGGTTAGACTGTAAACTCAACTTCCAGACTCACATTAACCATCTCCAATCCAAAATTAAATCTAGAATCGGCTTCCTACTTCGCAACAAAGCCTCCTTCACTCATGCTGCCAAACATGCCCTTGTAAAACTGACTATCCTACCGATCCTTGACTTCGGCGATGTCATTTACAAATTAGCCTCCAACACTCTACTCAGCAAATTGGATGTAGTCTATCACAGTGCCATCCATTTTGTTACCAAAGCCCCATATACTACCCACCACTGCGACCTGTATGCTCTCGTTGGCTGGCCCTCACTACATATTCGTCGCCAAACCCACTGGCTCCAGGTCATCTATAAGTCTTTACTAGGTAAATCCCTGCTTTATCTCAGCTCGCTGGTCACCATAGCAACACCCACCCGTAGCATGCGCTCCAGCAGGTATATCTCACTGGTCACCCCCAAAGCCAACACCTCCTTTGGCCGCCATTCCTATTTGCACATCATCATCTGCACATCTATCACTCCAGTGTTAATGCTAAACTGTATTTTTTATTGCCTTACCTTCCTAATCTTACTACATTTGCACACACTGTATATAGATTCTCTATTGTGTTATTGACTGTACGTTTGTTTAATGTGTAACTCTGTGCTGTTTTTGTCGCACTGCTTTGCTTTGTCTTGGCCAGGTCGCAGTTGTAAATGAGAACTTGTTCTCAACTGAGCAACCTGGTTAAATAAAGGTGAAATAACAACAATTTGACGTGATGAACATCATATGACATGATATGATGACCACTACCCTGTGTTATAATCCCCCAGTAAGGACCAGCGGGGAGGAGGAGGAGGAGGAGGAGGAGGAGGAGGAGGAGGAGGAGGAGGAGGAGCGAAGAGCACCTTCTGGCCCGACTGATGCGATGCCTTCTGCAAGACAAGCTGCTCTGCTCTCCTCTGCTCTCCCAATGAGGAGGGGAAGAAAGCAGAGAGAGAGAGAGAGAGAGAGAGAGAGAGAGAGAGAGAGAGAGAGAGAGAGAGAGAGAGAGAGAGCAGGGGAGAATGAGAGAGAGAGAGAGAGAGAGAGAGAGAGAGAGAGAGAGAGAGAGAGAGAGAGAGAGAGAGAGGAGAGAGAGAGAGAGAGCACGGGAGAGAGAGAATGAGAGAAGAGGGAGGGAGGGAGGGAGGGAGGGAGGGAGGGAGGGAGGGAGGGAGGGAGGGAGGGAGGGAGGGAGGGAGGGAGGGAGGGAGGGAGGGAGAAGAGAGCACTAGAGAGAGAGAGAGAGAGAGAGAGAGAGAGAGAGAGAGAGAGAGAGAGAGAGAGAGAGAGAGATAGACAGAGAGAGAGAGGCGGTGGGCAAAGTGATAAACACATAGGAGAGATGTTAAAGGTCAAATGTAACATATTCCTGTAATACTAGTCTGCCTGGTAGGGGGAGGGGAGGGGGGGGGGGGGAGTGAGAATCATGGTAATGTTGTTTTAATTACAGGTGGACAGGTCATGTAATAAACAACATTATGTACATGACATTACAGGTGGACAGGTCATGTATTAAACAACATTATTTACATGACATTACAGGTGGACAGGTCATGTATTAAACAACATTATTTACATGACATTACAGGTGGACAGGTCATGTATTAAACAACATTATTTACATGACATTACAGGTGGACAGGTCATGTATTAAACAACATTATGTACATGACATTACAGGTGGACAGGTCATGTATTAAACAACATTATGTACATGACATTACAGGTGGACAGGTCATGTATTAAACAACATTATGTACATGACATTACAGGTGTATATGTATAGGTTGAGTGGGGCAGGGTGTCGTTGCTAGGTAAGCTATGTGGGTTGTGGATGAATATGGCACAGGCTATATCCATAGAATGGAATGTACCTAATGCAGTGATAAACGACCTTTGCCCATGCATTGGAGACGATCATGATGGTGCACCTGCAATGTTTCTCATTTCTGACAGGAACCACAGCTCAGATAGCTGTATTAAAAAGCATTGCGACTTTTCCCTTTCTCCCTCGCGTCGCAGAGACATCTGTCTGCATCAGCAGTATGTAGCCTTCAGAAGCTGGGTGACAGGCATCATTTTACCCCCCACACACTGATGTCAAACGCCAGAGTTTAGCCCCACTTTGTATGACCCCTTCCTCCCCTGCCCAATAATTACCCCCTATATTGTGACTCTGCTGAGCTGAGGTATAAATATTATTGTAAACAGGTGGCTGGGATAAGGGCAATGCGCCTACACGCTCTGCGGTATTCTAAATGGCTATTACGCAAAGGGAGACCACCGGCCATGTGAAATAAATGCATCCTATGCATTATCCCTATTGACTATATCAATTCGTTGTGGTGAATCTGTAGGATAATAATCCCTATATGATTATGAATATTATCTGCTTAGTCCCGTTCCCTATTCCCTTCCCATTGGAATGGGACCAAGCGCTGCTCAAGCAGATTTGCAGGCTAGGCTACGTTTCCTGCAAACTCTCACTCATTCTCACTTGCATAACAAGTTATGGAAAAGGAGGCTGTAAACCGGTTTCCCGTTTCGCTTACCTGCCCACCGTTTGGTTGGCAAGCTGTCGCATTCGATTGAATTGCTTCTTCATCTTGTATTTTCTGCGTTAACACCTATGGGGGAAAATACTCTGCATTTCTCTCAAAATAACGACCCGTACTCCGCAGCCGCACAATATAAAATCCACCCTCTCACATTTTCTTTCCCTCATCGCAATTGTTAAAACATTGAAAATGCGATGAATTACATGTTTTTACTGCATTTTTCCATCTCCACTTGCCCTGTACACCCAGTTCAGAGATGCTGGAGCAATTCGCCGCTAGGGGCAGCAGAGAGTGACAGCGTCATGACAAGTAGCTGCCGCGAAGCAAAGCAGTCTGGGAAGTGTAGTAAATCGTGAATTGTTCCAACACATCCCACTCAGCATCCATTAGTATGGATTACCAAGAGTATTGATAATGTTTCCAATTGAATTATCAATAAATTGCATGTTTACAGTTATATTGTAGATAGGACATGGGTTGGTATGGTATGACCAGTTTGGAGCCCAGATCAAGGGGGACAACATTCAATAGCCAACATGTAACAGTAAAGTCCTGATAAAACGTGTCTTATTTACATTGCTGTGTCAGACTTGGACTATTGTAAAGTGCCATTCTTGTTGCCATGCATGACGAGCAACTGAACAAGGATGTTATCCAGTTTACACTACCATCATGTGGTTTTATGTGTCAGTACAATTTTTCTTCCTAACAACTGTTTTCCAGGAGGCGTATTTAGAGTATGAGTGCTGATCTAGGATCAGATCCTCCCTGTCCATGTAATCTTATTAATTATGGTATAAAGTTAAACTGATCCTAGATCAGTACTCTGAGAGGCTATATGGAATAGGGCCCTGATCTTATTCAGAGCATTTACACGTGTGCAACTACCCAATCTCTTCAGTGAGGGGTGCTGTTTAGGTTTCGTTCTGGTAACTTCACAGGTAACCTGGTCCCTAGGCTCAAGATGAAGATATGGCTGGTGAATGAGATTACAGCAGTGCAGGCTGCTGAGGGGAGGAAAGCTCATAATAATGGCTGGAAAGGAGCAAATGTAATGCAATCAAACACTTGGAAACCATGGAAACCATGTGTTTGGTGTATTTGATCCCATTCCATCTATTACGCTCCAGCCATTAGCATGAGCCCATCCTCCCCAAGTAAGGTGCCACCAACCTCTTGTGGATTAACCAGTTTCTCAAGAGGCGGTGCCTGAGGGAATGCAGAGAGAGACCGTCCTCCAGTATGACCAGTGGTATCGGTGTCATGGTGTTCCTAAAGCTGATATGACACTGGACCGTTTGACTCCACATAAAAAGTGCCAGGCAGAGGCAATGTTTATTAATAAAACCCAAGTAGGTCTTCGGTAATGACCTTGAGTAGTGATTCAAAGATAATATGTTGCTCCCTATCTGACGTTATCGTTCTAGGAACACTGTTAATTTCACCAACAACAGGAAAAAACAACAACGTATATTTAATATAACTTGACTTCCATGTTCAAAACTCTGGAAAATATGTTTTATAGTTCTGTCATTAATTCATTGTATATTTATTGTAGAACGTTGAGAGTTGGTTTTGATATTATGCCACATCATTACATTTCTCACTCAAGAACATTAATTAAGTCTCTGTAATAGAATGTCACCCATCCACTCTCACAGCAAGAGTAGGTTTTATTACTCAATTAAGCTGAGTCATTAAGTGAAGTTCATTATTACACGTCTCCACCCTCCTCCAGGAACCAGAACAGCTGAGGCGGTTGGCTGGTTGGGACTGGGAGCTGCTAACCAACCAGTGAAACAGGAACAACCAGATAAGCAGAGGATACCATGAGAGAACACATGGAGGATGGAGACGTTGATAAAGCACATTCCAGAAACCTTGCTCCTTACAAAATTAACTAGGTAACACTTTACAGTAAGTTGCTCTGTAACACTTTACAGTAAGTTGCGATGTAACACTTAACAGTAAGTTACACTGTAACACTTTACAGTAAGTTGTGCTGTAACATTACAGTAAGTTGTTTTGTAACACTTTACAGTAACTTGTTCTGTAACACTTTCCATTAAGTTGCTCTTATACAGTGGTAGTAAATTAGTAATAACTACAACCCATCTACTCACATACATTCACTTAGTGACCCAGTATACACACTAGAACTCTAGAAACAGAACATGAACATATATATATACAGGTTATATGAGTATGCAACACCTCTCGTGTTCACCATGTAGCCTACACAACTATGTAGGCCCTATATCAGACCCTCCAATACTGTACATTCCTTGTCCATTATAAACTGTACACATTGTTCCCTTCCCAATACAGAAAGCAGAGCTAACTCTCCCTGGTGTTGGTATAGTGGGCCTCTACGTAGTGTCAGTGGTAACACAACACCTCAGGGTTCCCAGGCCCCAAGTCTCTCTTTACAGCAATCAATCCCCTCCTCCTGCTGCTCATCTTTACCTGCAAGTCGGTCATGCTCCTAAAACCTGCCAGGGACTCACATCAATTATTTGCTGAGGATACTGAAGGCCTTTGAGAGTGCACTTTCTCTCTGCGTCTCACTCTCTGTTTCTGTCTCCCTTTCTCTGTTCACATTGTCAGAATAAACCATGTGCCGGTGGGACATAAAAATACTTTGGCACATGCTGTGTTGGTTATCTAGTACTTCAAATGAAGTAACTGTAGCCTGTGCAAATACATGTGCTTGTAAAACAACTTACAACCAGAAATGCACAACAATGATCTCCATGAGAGGTGCTGGGATCGCAACCCTCACCGTTCTTTATTGAGCATTTGTTGCCAACAACATAGGGGGCAGTTATACTGTGAACAGGGGCAGTTATACGGTGAACAGGGGCAGTTATACTGTGAACAGGGGCAGTTATACGGTGAACAGGGGCAGTTATACGGTGAACAGGGGCAGTTATACGGTGAACAGGGGCAGTTATACGGTGAACAGGGCAGTTATACGGTGAACAGGGGCAGTTATACGGTGAACAGGGGCAGTTATACTGTGAACAGGGGCAGTTATACGGTGAACAGGGGCAGTTATACGGTGAACAGGGGCAGTTATACGGTGAACAGGGGCAGTTATACGGTGAACAGGGGCAGTTATACGGTGAACAGGGCAGTTATACGGTGAACAGGGGCAGTTATACGGTGAACAGGGGCAGTTATACTGTGAACAGGGGCAGCTATACGGTGAACAGGGGCAGTTATACGGTGAACAGGGGCAGTTATACGGTGAACAGGGGCAGTTATACGGTGAACAGGGGCAGTTATACGGTGAACAGGGGCAGTTATACGGTGAACAGGGCAGTTATACTGTGAACAGGGGCAGTTATACGGTGAACAGGGGCAGTTATACGGTGAACAGGGGCAGTTATACGGTGAACAGGGGCAGTTATACGGTGAACAGGGGCAGTTATACGGTGAACAGGGCAGTTATACGGTGAACAGGGGCAGTTATACGGTGAACAGGGGCAGTTATACGGTGAACAGGGGCAGTTATACTGTGAACAGGGCAGTTATACGGTGAACAGGGGCAGTTATACTGTGAACAGGGCAGTTATACGGTGAACAGGGGCAGTTATACTGTGAACAGGGCAGTTATACGGTGAACAGGGGCAGTTATACTGTGAACAGGGCAGTTATACGGTGAACAGGGGCAGTTATACTGTGAACAGGGCAGTTATACGGTGAACAGGGGCAGTTATACTGTGAACAGGGCAGTTATACGGTGAACAGGGGCAGTTATACGGTGAACAGGGCAGTTATACTGTGAACAGGGCAGTTATACGGTGAACAGGGGCAGTTATACGGTGAACAGGGGCAGTTATACGGTGAACAGGGGCAGTTATACGGTGAACAGGGGCAGTTATACTGTGAACAGGGGCAGTTATACGGTGAACAGGGGCAGTTATACTGTGAACAGGGCAGTTATACGGTGAACAGGGGCAGTTATACGGTGAACAGGGCAGTTATACTGTGAACAGGGCAGTTATACGGTGAACAGGGGCAGTTATACGGTGAACAGGGGCAGTTATACGGTGAACAGGGGCAGTTATACGGTGAACAGGGGCAGTTATACTGTGAACAGGGGCAGTTATACTGTGAACAGGGGCAGTTATACGGTGAACAGGGGCAGTTATACGGTGAACAGGGCAGTTATACTGTGAACAGGGCAGTTATACGGTGAACAGGGGCAGTTATACGGTGAACAGGGGCAGTTATACGGTGAACAGGGGCAGTTATACGGTGAACAGGGGCAGTTATACTGTGAACAGGGGCAGTTATACTGTGAACAGGGGCAGTTATACGGTGAACAGGGGCAGTTATACGGTGAACAGGGGCAGTTATACGGTGAACAGGGGCAGTTATACGGTGAACAGGGGCAGTTATACGGTGAACAGGGGCAGTTATACGGTGAACAGGGGCAGTTATACGGTGAACAGGGCAGTTATACTGTGAACAGGGGCAGTTATACGGTGAACAGGGGCAGTTATACGGTGAACAGGGGCAGTTATACTGTGAACAGGGGCAGTTATACTGTGAACAGGGGCAGTTATACGGTGAACAGGGGCAGTTATACAGTGAGGGGGACAGGGACAAATTGAAATGCGTCCAGAGGGAGCTGAAGTTGCGGATTGCTGAGGGGAAGAGAGGGTATAAGGACAAGTTGAGGCAGTGCCAGGTGAGAGAGGTGTGAAAGGGTATGAGAAATATCACTGGCTTCAAAAAGTAAAACAGTGGGCAGACAGAGGGGACCCAGGACAGAGCCAATGAGCTGAACCAATTTTTTAACAGGTTTGATACTGGCCCTGTCCACCTCCCTTCCAGCTCCCCAGGCCACACACCCTCACGGCTGTCCCACCCCCACTTTGCCCACAACATCTCTGCTGAGACAATCAGCGACCCCACCTCCACCCCTGCTACCTCTGGATTGATCCTCAACACCCCCTTTTCCCCCACCTCCCCACCTGGGTTGGCTTTCACCACCAACCAAGTGAAGAGAGAGCTGGATAGACTACATCAGTGGAAAGCGACAGGCCCTGATGGCATCAGCCCAAGGGTGCTTAGGGTCTGTGCTGACCAACTGTGTGGAATACTCCAGCGTCACTTCAACCTTAACCTGAGCCTGGAAAGGGTCCCTGTGCTGTGGAAAACATCCTGCCTCGTCCCAGTGCCCAAGAAGGCACACCCCACTGTCCTGAATGACTTCAGACCTGTAGCGCTAACATCCCACATCATGAAGACACTGGAAAGGTTAGTCCTCGCTCACCTCAGACCCCTGGTGTGTACATCACTGGACCTCCTGCAGTTCGCATACCAGCGCAACATCGGGGTGGATGATGCTATCATCTACCTTCTGCAGAGGGCCTACTCTCACCTGGACAACGCAGGTTGCACTGTGAGGGTTATGTTTTTTTACTTCTCCAGTGCCTTCAACACCATTCAGCCCCTGCTACTGGGTGAGAAGATGAAGAGGATGAAAGTGGAAGCACCCTTAGTCTCCTGGGTTACGGACTACCTGACCGGTAGGCCACAATTTGTGCGACTACAGAGCTGTGTGTCAGAACGGGCAGTGAGCAACACAGAGGCCCCCCAGGGAACCGTCCTGTCCCCCTTCCTGTTCACCCTCTACACCTCGGACTTCAGATATAACTCTGAAACATGCCACCTACAGAAGTTCTTGGATGACTCCGCAATTGTAGGGTGCATCAGGGGTGGGCAGGAGGAGGAGTACAGGAGCACAATCAATGACTTTGTGGTGTGGTGTGAGCAGCACCACCTTCAGCTCAACATCAGCAAAACAAAGGAGATGGTGGTGGACTTCAGGAGAACCAAGGCACAACTGACTGCAGTCCCTATACAGGGGATGGATGTGGAAATGGTTGGGTCATACAAGTTCCTGGGAGTCCATATGGACAACAGGCTGGAATGGGCTGGTAACACCGGGGCTCTGTACAAAAAGGGCCAGAGCCGACTCTACTTTCTGAGGAAGCTCAGGTCCTTCA
This sequence comes from Thymallus thymallus, assembly GCA_023634145.1. Classification (NCBI taxonomy): domain Eukaryota; kingdom Metazoa; phylum Chordata; class Actinopteri; order Salmoniformes; family Salmonidae; genus Thymallus; species Thymallus thymallus. The sequence goes on along the minus strand of CM042398.1, from coordinate 4,386,805 downwards.
ACGTGTGCAGTAAACTACTGCATACCTTCTACCAGATTGTGGTGGTGTGCTGAGGAGCCAACATAAAAGCCGGTGATGCTTCTCGGGTAAATAAGCTGATCAGGAAGGCTAGCTCTGTCCTGGGGATGAGCCTGGACACTCTAGAGGAGGTGGCCGAGAGACGGATCCTGGCCAAACTGCTGGCCATCATGGACAACGTCACCCACCCTCTGCATGCCATGGTTATGATGCAGAGGAGCACCTTCAGTCACAGACTGATCCCACCACGGTGTGCCAGAGAGCGCTACAGTAGGTCCTTCCTGCCGGCGGCTATTAGACTATTTAATGCCTCACCGGGGTGCCGTGCCATCTGGAACTGTTGGGGTGTTAGGACCTAGTTTAACAACTGTGCATCCATCCGTGAGTAACTCTGGTCCGTAATCACTCATTCACTCAGGACTTATTTATTAATTCAGGTCTGTATATACATACTCATGTACAGTTGTTATATCACGTGCAATATTGCAAGTAATTCTTGGACTTAACTTACGTAGTCATTCACTCAGGAATGCATATTAGTATCCTGTCAGTTGTATCTTTTTTCATTGCTTTTAGTATGTCGAATGTGCAATACGTGCATTTATCTGTAATTAAACCCTGCGCACTAAGGACTGTATTTTAAGGGAATTACTATTATTACCCTAAATTATATCATACACACATTTAGCTATTTAAGTATCTCTTCCTGTCATTTACCTGTACAGTTAATGTAACCATGCAAATATTCACTTACCTCTAAATGTAACTGTATATTTACCTGTACAGCTAATTTAACCATGCAAAATATTCACTTACCTGTTCATTTAACCAGTCTGTCTATTAAGTAAACTATTGTTACCCTCACTTATATCATACACATTTGTAGCTATTGAAGTATTTCTCTGCCATCGACCTGTATAGTATAGTTAACCATCCACCAATGTATAGTGTACATATTCAGCCATCCACCCATACTATGCAATGTCTTTTTATAGCTTTTTGCACCTCAGACTATTTTATACTTTTTCATACTGCTGCACTATGTATCATGTATCGTGTATCTGTCTTTTGTGTATTTTTGTTCTGGTATTCTTCACCTGCCCTATGTTTTGTTGTAGCTGCTTGACAAATAAATTTCCCCTCTGGGATCAATAAAGTACCTATCTATCTATCTATCTATCTATCTATCTATCTATCTATCTATCTATCTATCTATCTATCTATCTATCTATCTATCTATCTATCTATCTATCTATCTATCTATCTATCTATCTATCTATCTATCTATCTATCTATCTATCTATCTATCTATCTATCTATCTATCTATCTATCTATCTATCTATCTATCTAACAGGGGCAGTTATACTGTGAACAGGGGCAGTTATACTGTGAACAGGAGCAGTTATAGACCTATGGTAAAGGGTGAATATGGAGGCATGTTCAAATGTACTTCCTTTTCTTGTGATCTTAGGACCAACATTTCAACCATTATTAACCAAATCACCATGATAAAGGGCATGAATTGAGGAAATAAGACAAAGCCTTTTCCTCTAAGTCATTCCATAAACAATCCCTTTATTGCAGACACCAGAGGTCATGAACCAGCCCTGTTTCATTCAGGGACTTTGTTAGATGTCCTCCAGGGCAATGAGGACAAACAGGCATGAAAAGAAGGCACTGGACAAGTTCAAACTAAATAGCACTACAATATATAATGACAGAATGGACAAAGTGACGTTTCCATTAATTACGTGCAATAAATGGTATTTAATGAGAGCATGAGAGAAGAGAACATTAGACCTTACAATAACAAGCAGTAGGTAATGTATCAATTAGTGCGAAATGACGCACCATGCATAGCTATGCTGGAGCCATATGGCTCTGGACTTAGTGGGCTATGCCAATAGAATCCAAGGAAGTGTGGCAGCTACCATCGCCATCAATGAGAATATCACAAGCAGAAGGACCAAGCAACGTGCCGTTGTGCAAATCCTGATGCGCCGTCTCCTGCGGTTGGGTTGGGGGACAACAGGCATAGTGTCCAGGCTAACCGCATCTTCATCAGCCATGGGTCGGCCCTGGGCACTGATTATGAAAATCTGAGAGTTTCTGTGGTCGGGACAGATCAGTGATAGTGTCCATCGACTCTCACATCTCTCTGAAATCCACCTAAAGCGTCGCTCAATCCAGCTTAGTCCACTTGAATCAGACGGTGAGCTACTATGCCTTGACGCGTGTCGTGCGCCATGGTGTTGCGGTGGGTTACCAGGTGCTGGTGGAGGGACAGGGACAGGGACCTTCAAGGTCTGCCCGCCTTCTTCCTCTGCCTCTTTCCCCGGGGCGAGACAAACCCCGACCTCCTGTTGCTTTTTGATGAAAGTCAGGTGTCGGCAGACGGGACAGATGATGGTGTCTCTGATTACGCCGTCCCTGTTGATACTGACCAAGGTTTTGACCAGACAGTCGTGGCAGAAAACGTGTCCGCAGCTCAGGGTCCTTTCCGTGCTGGAGAGACTATCATAACACACGGGACACTCCGAGTCCTCCTGGCTCTGCGAGTCATCTTCCTCCGCTTGGTGTCTGTCGAATGGTGCCATCCTATAGCCTCTACATGCAGCCTGGCAGTGCTATCCACACCGGTGGTGCTCCATGAAATCACCAATAATCCTAATAACAGCTGTTGGAGACACCTCAGGATTTGACTATAGTTCCAGCAGCTAGAATAAAGCTGATTTCAGTAGGCTAGGATCCCGAACCTACCTGCCTGGAGGTATGTTGCACTGACTATGTGAAACCAAAACACGCGCCACTCCTCCCCTACAGGGCAGTGTCTCCCTCTCAGGGAGGGCTGTCAGCTATAGGCTACACCTGTGTTACTCGCTGCTCTTCTGGTGTACTCAGTGGCAAAAGCAGCCAAACAGGATTTGGAATATTTGAGAAAGAACACTGCAGATTTCATTCCAGTGAGTCTTGTCTCACCATTCTCCAAACCATGCTGTCTGACGCACAGAACAGATGAGCTACATGTTATTGAGGTTGATTTCATAGAATGCCATGTAATTATTTTGTAATTATTTTTATATTGGTGCGCATCCTTACGAAAAAGATTGCAGTCAGTGGGCAGTATAACTGCAGTACACTGCAATATAACTGCCGTTAGAGTGAGTATAACTGCAGTACACTGCAATACAACTGCCGTTAGAGTGAGTATAACTGCAGTATGCTGCAAATACTGTGTCCAAAATAACACTGTTTTTCTACTGCAGTAATTTTGCAGTGTAACTGCAGTTAGTTACAGTGTGGTATAAGTCATTGCAGTTATTCTGAAATTACTGCGTCCAAAATACCAGAGTTAACTACAGTTTTACTGCTGCTTCAAAACGGCAATATTTTTTGTAAGGGCATAGCCTAACATTGTGTTGCTACAACTATGAGCCTATTATAATCATCTTTAGGCTGCCTGTAAATGAGGATTTGATAGGCCTCTATGCGGCCTCTACGGAGTCCACTGCATGCACATCGTCTGACTGCACTGCATCACTCATTTATCAGCATAATAGCGCCACCTTGTGTTCAGGACAAGGTAAATCAGAGGTCCCAACCCTGGAGCGTCACATTTGACGTACGTGTGATTTCATCGCGTGACACCGCCTCGGAAGCTACGTTACTTCCGAGAGTCGCGTTGGCGTTTTCTCAACACAGACAGACAGACATTTCGATGAAGACAGTCCGGGACAGAAGATGTGGTGACTAACTGAATCTGGAGACAGACACACGGATTGGACATGCCCAGGTAAGGACATTGAATTACATATTTACTTTGGTTACTTTACCAAAAGCTAGTTAACCTACACAGGTGTTTTCGACTTTAGCAAGCAAGCTTTGAGCGACGAGCAGCCAGCGGCTCACCAAACGGTGAAAGGTGAAAATAGGTTGTTGAACGTGCCGTTTGATGCCATGGCTAGCCTTCCTAGCTAATCATTCTGTATTTGATTTGGCGACACTGTGGTATTGACGACCTATTGGTTTCCTTTTCTGGCTTACCAGTTACACATGTGTAAACAAACCGTCAGTATCGGACAGTGTTGACATGTTGTGTTTGTTGGTGGTTTGACAAGCCGGTTACTACTACTAGCCGGTCTCAGCAATGGAACCAGCTAGAGGTGATTAACGGTAGGACTCAGTGATTACCGGCCTCGTTGCCTGTGGTTACCCCGTCCTATTTATTCTGCATCACCTTGTCCTTCACTGACCGTACATGGTCAGCCAGCTACTGTAAACTAAATACAGTTGTTCTTAGCTGATGTAATAGTGTGGCATTTTTAGCCTAGAATGTTTCCGGCCACCAAATATTCATGGAATGTAAATGTTGAATTTCACCTAAGCTGTAGTTACAGTTTTGTTCTGTGGAGTCTAACCTGCTCCTGTGAAAGCCAATTTAATGATGTTAACCGGTAGCTACCAAATAGGGCATTCCCCAGGTTCTCACCACCACCATTCCTCCCAGGCTGGGCCTCCCCACAGGGAGTATGTCTGGTGGTCTGCTCCCTCAACTAGCCTATCCCAGCCCAGACCTCTGGTGGAAGTAGGAGGATTTTAGTTTCCTGGAAATAACATAACTCACAGAGAATTCGGTGTGAGCCTGCATAGTGAGTTACCCACTCTCACTCTGAGTAAAGAGCCAGACAGAGAAATGTCATATGCATCAGAGGAAAAGAGGAAGCCAAAAGGAGTTTGGAGACAGACAGGACAACCACACAGACTCCACTACCTTCCTCTTAGCTAGCTAGTTAGCCTGCCCTGCTCTAAACCATGGGTAAATATAACCAGGTGGTTCCTCTGCTATTGGCTTGGGGCCCAAATGGTACCCTATACCCTATATAGTGTGCTTCTTTTGAGCAGGGCCCACTGCTCTGGTCAAAAGTAGTGCACTTAATAGTGAATAGGGTGGCATTTGGGGCACAAGCCCATGTGTTCTGCACACCATGATGCCACCCAACATGCCTTTACTGGAATGGGTACAAAATCAGTCTGCCTTTTCCTGAAGCTGAGACTTCTGTGCAGAAAATCACTGTCAGTGAGTGAACCTGGTTGTCTTTCATATCCTAGCCAGCTGTTTGTAAAGAACACAACACACTACTGCCAGCTGTTTGTAAACGAACACAACACACTACTGCCAGCTGAGTGTAGCCTAAAGATTAGTCTCATTTATCACCATGGAAACAACATCTAGTCTGTTATTGAGACTCACATTCACGTCTTTTGCTTCTCTGTGATAAAGGGAAGAGTGGAGGGACTTAAGTTTTCAAACCTTCCTCTCTCACAGCTCTGACTGTTATTTCACCTCAATGGATGTGTAGTTCTCATGGTAGCCTAAACATTTAGTCATGTTAGCTATATTATCATTAGCCTAGTTCAGCCAAGATCATCATGTTAGCTATACTATCATTAGCCTAGTTCAGCTAATTTATCATTAGCCTAGTTCAGCTAATTTATCATTAGCCTAGTTCAGCTATACTATCATTAGCCTAGTTCAGCTATACTATCATTAGCCTAGTTCAGCTAATTTATCATTAGCCTAGTTCAGCTATACTATCATTAGCCTAGTTCAGCTATACTATCATTAGCCTAGTTCAGCTATACTATCATTAGCCTAGTTCAGCTATACTATCATTAGCCTAGTTCAGCTATACTATCATTAGCCTAGTTCAGCTATACTATCATTAGCCTAGTTCAGCTATACTATCATTAGCCTAGTTCAGCTATATTATCATTAGCCTAGTTCAGCCAAGATCATCATGTTAGCTATACTATCATTAGCCTAGTTCAGCTATACTATCATTAGCCTAGTTCAGCTATACTATCATTAGCCTAGTTCAGCTATACTATCATTAGCCTAGTTCAGCTATATTATCATTAGCCTAGTTCAGCCAAGATCATCATGTTAGCTATACTATCATTAGCCTAGTTCAGCTAATTTATCATTAGCCTAGTTCAGCTAATTTATCATTAGCCTAGTTCAGCTATACTATCATTAGCCTAGTTCAGCTATACTATCATTAGCCTAGTTCAGCTATACTATCATTAGCCTAGTTCAGCTATACTATCATTAGCCTAGTTCAGCTACATACTATCATTAGCCTAGTTCAGCTACATACTATCATTAGCCTAGTTCAGCTACATACTATCATTAGCCTAGTTCAGCTACATACTATCATTAGCCTAGTTCAGCTACATACTATCATTAGCCTAGTTCAGCTACATACTATCATTAGCCTAGTTCAGCTACATACTATCATTAGCCTAGTTCAGCTACATACTATCATTAGCCTAGTTCAGCTACATACTATCATTAGCCTAGTTCAGCTACAGACTATCATTAGCCTAGTTCAGCTACAGACTATCATTAGCCTAGTTCAGCTACAGACTATCATTAGCCTAGTTCAGCTACAGACTATCATTAGCCTAGTTCAGCTACAGACTATCATTAGCCTAGTTCAGCTACAGACTATCATTAGCCTAGTTCAGCTACAGACTATCATTAGCCTAGTTCAGCTACAGACTATCATTAGCCTAGTTCAGCTACAGACTATCATTAGCCTAGTTCAGCTACAGACTATCATTAGCCTAGTTCAGCTACAGACTATCATTAGCCTAGTTCAGCTACAGACTATCATTAGCCTAGTTCAGCTACAGACTATCATTAGCCTAGTTCAGCTACAGACTATCATTAGCCTAGTTCAGCTACAGACTATCATTAGCCTAGTTCAGCTAAGATCTTAGACTATGTTGACAGTATCAAAAACACTCTTAAATAAACAATCCAGTTATTTGCAACTAAATTGCATCACCATGCTTCAATCTCCACCCTGGTGTTATTAACTCTCCTCAGTTCCCTGAATGAGTCCCAGTAGTAAGCTAGTGGTGTAACGCCACAGTTCCCTGAATGAGTCCCAGTAGTAAGCTAGTGGTGTAACGCCACAGTTCCCTGAATGAGTCCCAGTAGTAAGCTAGTGGTGTAACGCCACAGTTCCCTGAATGAGTCCCAGTAGTAAGCTAGTGGTGTAACGCCACAGTTCCCTGAATGAGTCCCAGTAGTAAGCTAGTGGTGTAACGCCACAGTTCCCTGAATGAGTCCCAGTAGTAAGCTAGTGGTGTAACGCCACAGTTCCCTGAATGAGTCCCAGTAGTAAGCTAGTGGTGTAACGCCACAGTTCCCTGAATGAGTCCCAGTAGTAAGCTAGTGGTGTAACGCCACAGTTCCCTGAATGAGTCCCAGTAGTAAGCTAGTGGTGTAACGCCACAGTTCCCTGAATGAGTCCCAGTAGTAAGCTAGTGGTGTAACGCCACAGTTCCCTGAATGAGTCCCAGTAGTAAGCTAGTGGTGTAACGCCACAGTTCCCTGAATGAGTCCCAGTAGTAAGCTGGGGACTTCCTGCTGTTCAATCTCACACACAAACACACACACACACACACTGGACCAAACATGTGTGTGGGTTTAATCACAGGGTAGACATCCACCATCTGAAATGGCTTTGGCCCAACCACCGCTTCATTCATAACACTTCTGCTCAGGATTTTCACACAACTTATGTTCCGTGGAATTATGATTGGCGTTCAACATAAAAATGGCCATGAATAGAAGTTAATTAAGCTTTTTGAAAACATGTCCCGTCCGCTGTGCTCCCTGCCAAACAAACAGGGTTAGAAGTTTTAATGAGGAGGCCCTGGTCTGTATGAAGGGGCTCTGTGGGGCCGACTGGGTGCATCCTACATCTCCTTACTGAGGAGTTGGCCTACCAAATGGCTGGTTCTCACCCATGTGTTTCTGCTGGGTCAGAGTATCAGGCCCTTGTAGAGGTGGAGGGAGACTGAACTGAAGTCAGTCTTTTATTTTTTTTAACCTTTTATTTTACTAGGCAAGTCAGTTAAGAACAAATTTTTATTTACAATGACGGCCTAGGAACAGTGCCTGCCTCGTTCAACAACAGATTTTTTACCTTGTTAGCTCGGGGATTCGATCCAGCAACCTTTCGGTTACGGAACCAACACTCTAACCACTCGCTTGCCACCCTTGAGTAACTGTAATGACAGAAGTGGAGGTGGAGCATCCGACTTAAGGGAACTTAAGTTGGATGCTCTTGTGTAACTGTGATGACAGGATGACCACTGTAGGTTAGTTAGTTAGTTAGTTAGTTGGTTAGTTAGTTAACCATCCTGTCTGTTCAGAGCCTCAGGGCATCGGCAAGGGAAATTATTGGCTAAGCTGAAGAAAGAAGCCTCTGCACACTTTAGGATCCATTTAAATTTCAGTAGTTAAACTGACAAGAATACTTTGGTTTCAGACAGTCGGTGTCTTAGTTAGATCCATTCAAATTTCGACAAACTGTAGAGCTTCATCAGAGGCTCAGAGAGCATCAATGATTTGCCAATTGTCAGGTCAGGTCTGTTGAAGATACCCACTCTGACCCAATGTATTTGGATGACCTGACCTGACCTGACCTGAGTCAGGAGGGGAACAGAACAGTCAGTACCTGGCTCAGCTCAACTCTGTGTGGTTACTAGTGCCTCAGGAGATAATGACAGGCTTTTCCAACTACTGTATGGCATGGCTCACTGACTGGAAGGCATATAGTGCACTACTATGGGCCCTGGTCAACAGGAGTGTACTATAGGGGGAATAGTCTGCCATTTGAGATGCAGACGGACCCTCAGTAGTCAGTCCATGCACCAGACAGCCAGACTCCTGACAGCCAGACTCCTGACAGCCAGACTCCTGACAGCCAGACTCCTGACAGCCAGACTCCTGACAGCCAGACTCCTGACAGCCGCCAGACTCCTGACAGCCGCCAGACTCCTGACAGCCGCCAGACTCCTGACAGCCGCCAGACTCCTGACAGCCGCCAGACTCCTGACAGCCGCCAGACTCCTGACAGCCGCCAGACTCCTGACAGCCGCCAGACTCCTGACAGCCGCCAGACTCCTGACAGCCGCCAGACTCCTGACAGCCGCCAGACTCCTGACAGCCGCCAGACTCCTGACAGCCGCCAGACAGCCAGACGCCAGACAGCCAGACTCCAGACAGCCAGACTCCAGACAGCCAGACTCCTGACAGCCTAACAGCCTAAGAGCCAGACTCCTGACAGCCTAACAGCCTAAGAGCCAGACTCCTGACAGCCTAACAGCCTAAGAGCCAGACTCCTGACAGCCTAACAGCCTAAGAGCCAGACTCCTGACAGCCTAACAGCCTAAGAGCCAGACTCCTGACAGCCCAAGAGCCAGACTCCTGATAGCCAGACTCTTGACAGCCTAACAGCCTGAGAATAAGATTATGTACTTTTTGTTTTACAATGAATTAGTCCACTGCTTTTCTTGCTTAAGAATAAACCCTATATTTGGTTTTCTGCCATGTTTAGGCCTACTTTCAGGATATCTCTGTCATTAACTAGCTTCAGATGGTCATGTTGTTCTCCTCTTCAGGTTGTTCTACCATGGACACAGAGATGATACCAAAATTCACTTCAAAAGACGAGGAGATTGACTACTGGAAGGCCTTATCCCTCAAGTATAAGAAAAGGTATGTTCATGTCAACAGATCTTTGCTAATCATAGCTCATTTAACAACATTATTTATTATACGTGTTCAAACATTGAATTTCAGAAGATTAGATTCAAGGGTTTGTCATTGTATCTGTTGAACTACTCTCCTCCACATACATTTCCCAGATAGTGCCTAGCTTCAGTGTCACTTTCCACTTTGATGTGTCTTCTCAGTAATAGAATTATCCATGCACAGAAAACCACATGGCTTGCTCTCGGCTCTGTTACATGAAGCAAGTTTTTTATGTTTGCTCATAACGCTGGTAGATTAATAACAAGGTTATGTCATAACAGTCGTGATCATCTGACACATGGCCTGTTCCTCTATAGGCCTTTGTTAACGTTACCATCGACACAGGAAGCAATGGATTCATTGGCCTAGTTTTTCTTAGTGTGGGTAGTAATCATTAGTGCACACCGTAGCAAAACGAGTTGTAACGGAAAACGTTTTGCAAGGGAAATTTGTGTTTCTTATTGTACTGGTTCAGGTAGTAGCCTACCTCTCCTTTTCAGTCAGTTTTTTTCTGTTTGGTTCCTAATGAATACTACTCTGGTGTCACTTACAGATCTCCTATATCCAGCAGGGTGTTCTAGAACACAGAGAGCCTATATTCAGCAGGGTGTTCTAGAACACACAGAGCCTATATCCAGAAGGGTGTTCTAGAACACACAGAGCCTATATCCAGAAGGGTGTTCTAGAACACACAGAGCCTATATCCAGAAGGGTGTTCTAGAACACACAGAGCCTATATCCAGAAGGGTGTTCTAGAACACACAGAGCCTATATCCAGGAGGGTGTTCTAGAACACACAGAGCCTATATCCAGAAGGGTGTTCTAGAACACAGAGCCTATATCCAGCAGATGGTTCTAGAACACAGCCTATATCCAGCAGGGTGTTCTAGAGGAATTAACCTTTCTTTTTGTCACAGTCAGACCTATAGACTACTACCCTTCCTTCCTCCCTTCCCATAGGGATTGAACAGACTAGAGTAAGATCTTATGTCATAGATGAGACCGCTAAGATCAGTGGCGTGGACACACACACACACACACACACACTACTTACAAACAGCTTTGTACTGACTGCAATCACTCAGCTTTGCATCAAACAAGTTTAGATCTTCTGTTACATAATGGCAAGACACATACTGACAAGTTGCTCAAACTCTGTTACTCAGCCCGATATAGGCCTACAGTGTAAACTCTGCTACTCAACACGATATAGGCCTACAGTGTAAACTCTGCTACTCAGCACGATATAGGCCTACAGTGTAAACTCTGCTACTCAGCACGATATAGGCCTACAGTGTAAACTCTGTTACTCAGCACGATATAGGCCTACAGTGTAAACTCTGTTACTCAGCCCGATATAGGCCTACAGTGTAAACTCTGCTACTCAGCACGATATAGGCCTACAGTGTAAACTCTGTTACTCAGCCCGATATAGGCCTACAGTGTAAACTCTGCTACTCAGCACGATATAGGCCTACAGTGTAAACTCTGTTACTCAGCACGATATAGGTCTACAGTGTAAACAACTTGACAATAGCAGTATAGAATCATGATTTTATTAGTGTAGATCAGACTCCATTTACTCTCCTGAGTTTGCCTAGTTAATCATGTTCATTAATTATGACATATTCAATGACATTGTAGAATATTTACATCCCAAAACCACAAGTAATGATAGATAAAATAATTTAATCAAGATTGCAGTAATTATTTTTGTATAATTCTTTGTGATCTAAAAGAGAGTAGCTAGCTACCACAGGTGATGTTGGTATTAATCCTACTAACATGCTGAGTCTCCCTGTTGGTATTAATCCTACTAACATGCTGAGTCTCCCTGTTGGTATTAATACTACTAACATGCTGAGTCTCCCTGTTGGTATTAATACTACTAACATGCTGAGTCTCCCTGTTGGTATTAATACTACTAACATGCTGAGTCTCCCTGTTGGTATTAATACTACTAACATGCTGAGTCTCCCTGTTGGTATTAATCCTACTAACATGCTGAGTCTCCCTGTTGGTATTAATCCTACTAACATGCTGAGTCTCCCTGTTGGTATTAATCCTACTAACATGCTGAGTCTCCCTGTTGGTATTAATACTACTAACATGCTGAGTCTCCCTGTTGGTATTAATACTACTAACATGCTGAGTCTCCCTGTTGGTATTAATCCTACTAACATGCTGAGTCTCCCTGTTGGTATTAATCCTACTAACATGCTGAGTCTCCCTGTTGGTATTAATACTACTAACATGCTGAGTCTCCCTGTTGGTATTAATACTACTAACATGCTGAGTCTCCCTGTTGGTATTAATACTACTAACATGCTGAGTCTCCCTGTTGGTATTAATCCTACTAACATGCTGAGTCTCCCTGTTGGTATTAATCCTACTAACATGCTGAGTCTCCCTGTTGGTATTAATCCTACTAACATGCTGAGTCTCCCTGTTGGTATTAATACTACTAACATGCTGAGTCTCCCTGTTGGTATTAATCCTACTAACATGCTGAGTCTCCCTGTTGGTATTAATCCTACTAACATGCTGAGTCTCCCTGTTGGTATTAATACTACTAACATGCTGAGTCTCCCTGTTGGTATTAATCCTACTAACATGCTGAGTCTCCCTGTTGGTATTAATCCTACTAACATGCTGAGTCTCCCTGTTGGTATTAATACTACTAACATGCTGAGTCTCCCTGTTGGTATTAATACTACTAACATGCTGAGTCTCCCTGTTGGTATTAATACTACTAACATGCTGAGTCTCCCTGTTGGTATTAATACTACTAACATGCTGAGTCTCCCTGTTGGTATTAATACTACTAACATGCTGAGTCTCCCTGTTGGTATTAATACTACTAACATGCTGAGTCTCCCTGTTGGTATTAATACTACTAACATGCTGAGTCTCCCTGTTGGTATTAATACTACTAACATGCTGAGTCTCCCTGTTGGTATTAATACTACTAACATGCTGAGTCTCCCTGTTGGTATTAATACTACTAACGTGCTGAGTCTCCCTGTTGGTATTAATACTCCTAACGTGCTGAGTCTCCCTGTTGGTATTAATACTCCTAACATGCTGAGTCTTCCTGTGTCTGTTGGTATCTCTCATTTATCCATGGAACTACAGCCTGCAGTCTCTGCTCAGACTAAGGCCCTGTCCAGAAACAGCCTAGCCCCTACTCACTTGTGTAAGCTCCTATCCCCCAGATCTGAAATAGTTTGAAAAGTTAGCTATGTGGTAGTAACTCCACTTTCCCCTCTGAGTGTTAGCCATATTGCTAATGTTTAGCTATAGCTTTCCTCTTCTCACAGATCCTCACCAGTATCCTGGATAAGGCAAAGATGTTTCTGTTTTGGATGTGGTTTCAGTCTCAGAGCTGTGGTAGCTAGGACACTGTACTGTACTGAGGGGGTTAAAACCAGGAGGTTTGCTGGGACAGGAGAGGGGGAAAACAACAGAAGCGCTCATGGATGGATAAAATACATTGCACGTTTAGGTGGTTCTGTTTTCCCAGGCTCTGTAGAGCCAGACCCTGTCAGTGTTGACACAACACATTTTACAGTATAGGCCTAGTGTTTGTTCATGGGTATGTCACAAATGGCACCCTGTTCCCTATATAGTGCACTACTTTTGATCAGTGAGCCCTGATCAACGTCAAATCAAATTTTATTGGTCACATACACATGTTTAGCAGATGTTATTGCAGGTGTAGCGAAATGCTTGTGTTTCTAGCTCCAACGGTGCAGTAATATCTAACAAGTAATATCTAACAAGTAATATCTAACAAATTCACAACAATACACACTAATCTAAAGTAAAGCAATGGAATTAAGAATATATAAATATTTGGACGAGCGATGTCAGAGCAGTATAGACTAAGATACAGTAGAATAGTATAGAATACAGTATATACATATGAGATGAGTAATGCAAAATATGTAAACATTATTAAAGTGACTAGTGTTCCATTATTAAAGTGGCTAGTGATTTCAAGTCTATGTATATAGGGCAGTAGCCTCTAATGTACTAGTGATAGCTATTTAACAGTGGCCTTGAGATAGAAGCTGTTTTTCAGTCTCTGGGTCCCAGCTTTGATGCACCTGTACTGTTCTCTCCTTCTGGGTGACAGCGGGGTGAACAGGCAGAGGCTCGGGTGGTTGTTTTCCTTGATGATCTTTTTGGCCTTCCTGTGACATCGGGTGCTGTAGATGTCCTGGAGGGCAGGCAGTTTGTCCTGGTGATGTGTTGGGCAGACCACACCACCCTCTGGAGAGCCTTGCGGTTGAGGGCAGTGCAGTTGCCGTACCAGGCGGTGATACAGCCCGACAGGATGCTCTCAATGGTGCATCTGTAAATGTTTTAGGGCTATAGGTACCAAGCCAAATGTCTTCAGCCTCCTGAGGTTGAAGAGGTGCTGTTGCTCCTTCTTCACCACACTGTCTGTGTGGGTGGACCATTTCAGTTTGTCAGTGATGAGTACTTTAAGCATTCCACCTTCTCCACTGCGGTCCCGTAAATGTAGATAGAGGGGTGCTCCCTCTGCTTTTTTCTGAAGTCCACGATCATCTCCGTTGTTTTGTTGACGTTGAGTGAGAAGTTATTTTCCTGGCACCGCACTCCCAAGGCCCTCACCTCCTCCCTGTAGGCTGTCTCATCATTGTTGGTAATCAAGCCTACTACTGTTGTGTCGTCTGCAAACCTGATGATTGAGTTGGAGGTGTGCTTGGCCATGCAGTCATGGGTGAACAGGGAGTACAGGAGTGGGCTGAGCACACACCCTTGTGGGGCCCCAGTGTTGAGGATCAGAGAAGTGGAGGTATTGTTTCCTACCTTCACCACCTGGGGGCGGCCCGTCAGGAAGTCCAGGACCCAGTTGCAAAGGGCGGGGTTCAGACCCAAGGCCTCGAGCTTAATGGTGAGCTTGGAGGGTACTATGGTGTTGAATGGAGGGTACTATGGTGTTGAATGGAGGGTACTATGGTGTTGAATGGAGGGTACTATGGTCCCAGATCTGTTTGTGCTGTAATGTCAACTCCTTGTCATGCCAAACAGTGGTCCTTTGTAGCTCCGTTGGTAGATCATGGCATTTGTAATGCTAAATGTCATGTTATTATTTTATAGCACAAACAGATCTTGGACCATGCTAACATATCTGGCTACCAGGTTAGTATACCATGTCCTAGCTTCTCGTACATTAACCAACCCTTCTAATTCAATTCAATGGAGCCACCTGACTGAATGAATGGCATGGAAAGTCTGCATTCATTCAGCTCCAGCATGGCATTGGCCTTTGTCATGACAGATGAGTCAGGGGCCATGCAGGACCGTTCTAGTTGCATTACATCTATGACCAGACAGACAGTAAGTTCTAGTTGTTTTATGTCTATGGTCAGACAAATGATAGACTGATAGTCACATGGGACAAGAGAAAGTGCTATGCTACAATCCAGGAGTCCAGACCTTTCAGCTAGGCCTATCTGTAGATATTACTGCACTGTATTACTAAGTTGTATCTAGCACATTGTATATGGGTCAACAAGTTTGTACACAGTCCAGTGAGTCTAAATATAGACTGAATACAGACTGGGCTGAGATCTGAATATAGCTTAAAGACAGTGTTTCAGGTCTGATATAGCTTTATGACAGAGACAGTACCTCAGTCTGATATAGCTTTATGACAGGAGACGGTACCTCAGTCTGATATAACTTTATGACAGAGACAGTACCTCAGTCTGATATAGCTTTATGACAGAGACAGTACCTCAGTCTGATATAGCTTTATGACAAGAGACAGTACCTCAGTCTGATATAGCTTTATGACAGGAGACAGTACCTCAGTCTGATATAGCTTTATGACAGGAGACAGTACCTCAGTCTGATATAGCTTTATGACAGGAGATGGTACCTCAGTCTGATATAACTTTATGACAGAGACAGTACCTCAGTCTGATATAGTTTTATGACAGAGACCGTACCTCAGTCTGAGATAGCTTTATGACAAGAGACAGTACCTCAGTCTGATATAGCTTTATGACAAGAGACAGTACCTCAGTCTGATATAGTTTTATGACAGAGACCGTACCTCAGTCTGATATAGCTTTATGACAAGAGACAGTACCTCAGTCTGATATAGCTTTATGACAGAGACAGTACCTCAGTCTGATATAGCTTTATGACAGGAGACAGTACCTCAGTCTGATATAGCTTTATGACAGAGACAGTACCTCAGTCTGATATAGCTTTATGACAGGAGATAGTACCTCAGTCTGATATAGCTTTATGACAAGAGACAGTACCTCAGTCTGATATAGCTTTATGACAGAGACAGTACCTCAGTCTGATATAGCTTTATGACAGGAGACAGTACCTCAGTCTGATATAGCTTTATGACAGGAGACAGTACCTCAGTCTGATATAGCTTTATGACAAGAGACAGTACCTCAGTCTGATATAGCTTTATGACAAGAGACAGTACCTCAGTCTGATATAGCTTTATGACAGAGACAGTACCTCAGTCTGATATAGCTTTATGACAGGAGACAGTACCTCAGTCTGATATAGCTTTATGACAGAGACAGTACCTCAGTCTGATATAGCTTTATGACAGGAGATAGTACCTCAGTCTGATATAGCTTTATGACAAGAGACAGTACCTCAGTCTGATATAGCTTTATGACAGAGACAGTACCTCAGTCTGATATAGCTTTATGACAGGAGACAGTACCTCAGTCTGATATAGCTTTATGACAGAGACAGTACCTCAGTCTGATATAGCTTTATGACAAGAGACAGTACCTCAGTCTGATATAGCTTTATGACAAGAGACAGTACCTCAGTCTGATATAGCTTTATGACAGGAGACAGTACCTCAGTCTGATATAGCTTTATGACAAGAGACAGTACCTCAGTCTGATATAGCTTTATGACAGAGACAGTACCTCAGTCTGATATAGCTTTATGACAGGAGACAGTACCTCAGTCTGATATAGCTTTATGACAGGAGACAGTACCTCAGTCTGATATAGCTTTATGACAGAGACAGTACCTCAGTCTGATATAGCTTTATGACAGGAGACAGTACCTCAGTCTGATATAGCTTTATGACAGGAGACAGTACCTCAGTCTGATATAGCTTTATGACAGAGACAGTACCTCAGTCTGATATAGCTTTATGACAGAGACAGTACCTCAGTCTGATATAGCTTTATGACAAGAGACAGTACCTCAGTCTGATATAACTTTATGACAGAGACAGTACCTCAGTCTGATATAGCTTTATGACAGGAGACAGTACCTCAGTCTGATATAGCTTTATGACAAGAGACAGTACCTCAGTCTGATATAGCTTTATGACAGAGACAGTACCTCAGTCTGATATAGCTTTATGACAGGAGACAGTACCTCAGTCTGATATAGCTTTATGACAGGAGACAGTACCTCAGTCTGATATAGCTTTATGACAGGAGACAGTACCTCAGTCTGATATAGCTTTATGACAGAGACAGTACCTCAGTCTGATATAGCTTTATGACAAGAGACAGTACCTCAGTCTGATATAGCTTTATGACAGGAGACAGTACCTCAGTCTGATATAGCTTTATGACAGGAGACAGTACCTCAGTCTGATATAGCTTTATGACAAGAGACAGTACCTCAGTCTGATATAGCTTTATGACAGGAGACAGTACCTCAGTCTGATATAGCTTTATGACAGAGACAGTACCTCAGTCTGATATAGCTTTATGACAGAGACAGTACCTCAGGTCTGATGGAGCGTTATGACCTCAGCAGGTGTTTGTCATTAGAGGATACAGAAGTCTCCTATAGGCCTGCTGCTGTTCCATGTGTTCTGTGAGGGGTCAAGGGGTCTGGAGACAGGATATTATCAGGTAAGAGACCGGGCATGTTCAGACATGTTCCACTGACCACACAGGATAGGCCTAGGTCTGACTGTCCAGGGGATGTTACTGCCACTCATTAGTACCACAATTGATCATAAAACAACAGTCTTTCTCGTATGTCCTCCAGTTACCATGAGGCCCAGGAGGAGCTGGTGAAGTTGCAGGAGAGACAATGTGATAGTGAGTGTGTGTTCCTGTGTGTAACAGTCCACTCTCTCCCGTGGTCCCCAGTTACCAAGAGGCCCAGGAGGAGTTGCTGGAGTTCCAGGAAGGGAGCAGAGAGCTGGAGGCAGAGTTAGAGGCCCAGCTAGGACAGGCTGAACACCGCCTCAGAGACCTGCACACAGAGAACCAAAGACTGAAGAGCGAGTTGGACAACCTCAAGGTAACATACTCAGGAAGGGACACACACACACACACACACACACAGAGGGGTTAGAACCAAACACTGAAGTGGGGCATGGTAAATGTTGTACCTCTTGATGTTGGAATTTAACAAATATGTGAAACGGTTGGGAATTCAGTTCAGCAAACACCGTTCCAGAGGATTTGGTTTAGCAAACACCGTTCCAGAGGATTTGTTTTAGCAAACACTGGTCCTAAAGATTTGGATTAGCAAACACTGGATTACAGTGAGTGACTCTTTCCAGCATTCCACTGTAATAGGATGGCCTAGTCCCCAGGCAGTCAGCTGTAATAGGATGGCCTAGTCCCCAGGCAGTCAGCTGTAATAGGATGGCAGCAGGATCAACAGGAGAAAATAGACAACTAGAGGGATTACCCACACTGCTAATGCTAGCCAGGTATATCACTAGTGTTAGTCAGGTATATCACTAGTTGTATTTTGTGAAGTGCACCAGTCCCTCCTGCAGCAAAGAACCCCCACAACATGATGCTGCCACCCCCGTGCTTCACGGTTGGGATGGTGTTCTTCAGCTTGCAAGCCTCCCCTTTTTTCCTCCAAACATAACAATGGTCATTATGGCCAAACAGTTCTATTTTTGTTTCATCAGACCAGAGGACATTTCTCCAAAAAGTACAATCTTTGTCCCCATGTGCAGTTGCAAACCGTAGTCTGGCTTTTTTATGGCAGTTTTGGAGCAATAGCTTCTTCCTTGCTGAGCAGCCTTTCATGTTATGTCGATATAGGACTCGTTTTACTGTGGATATAGATACTTTTGTACCTGTTTCCTCCAGCATCTTCACAAGGTCTTTTGCTGTTGTTCTGGGATTGATTTGCACTTCTCGCACCAAAGTACGTTCATCTCTAGGAGACAGAACGCGTCTCCTTCCTGAGCGGTATGACGGCTGTGTGGTCCCATAGTGTTTATACTTGCGTACTATTGTTTTTACAGATGAACATGGTACCTTCAGGCGTTTGGAAATTGCTCCCAAGGATGAAACAGACTTGTGGAGGTCTACGATTTCTTTTTCAGAGGTCTTGGCTGATTTCTAGGATGTATATCACTGAGATAATAGAACGTGATGCTAACCAGGATGTATATCCAGGCTCCCGAGTGGCACAGTGGTCTAAGGCACTGCATCTCAATGCAAGAGGCGTCACTGCAGTACCTGGCAGCAACATGTGAATGTGCAGTAGACTAGAGAAGCTATAGTTCTATGAATGGGCCTGGCAGGACTGTGCGACGTGAGGGGCCTGTAGCTTGTTCTCCTGAATGATGGGCCTGTCTAGAGCGGAGGCATATAGCTGGTATAGCTATGCTGTTGACCCAGATCTCAGGCTGTCCTGATTCTGACAGCTAAGAGCCATTCTTCACCCCTCGCCAGGGAACAGAGGAGTTGAAGGGAGTTCTAGAGTCTATGAACACTATGAGAACAAATGTTAACTAGCAGTCTGTGTTGGCATGTCAACACTCTCCCTTCCACCGGTCACCTCTGTCTTCAATGCAACCATCTCCACACGCACTCATTCCCTCTTCCCCTCTCTCCCCCTGTAGGAGAAGTTGGAGCAGCAGTATGCTCAGAGCTATAAGCAGGTCTCCATGTTAGAGGATGACCTGGGACAGACCAGAGGAATCAAGGAGCAGCTTCATAAATACGTCAGAGAACTGGAGCAGGCCAACGATGACCTGGAGAGAGCCAAGAGGTCACTATATACCACAGTAGAACTAAACTAACATTACTAACACAGCCGTTACAATGTTTTCCTTGAGTTCAAGCCTAGGTTGTAGGCTTAGTGGATTTCACTTTGTGTTAACTAAAGCATGTTGGCTGGTAGCTGAGTCAGAATTCAGAGAGTCTCCACTCTATGTTAACCCAGTTATCCAACCCACACAGATACTGTACATTTAAAACTGCTTCTGCTACTAACAGTTGTCCTTCCCCTCTCCTCCCTCCCTCAGGGCGACCATCGTATCTCTGGAGGACTTTGAGGGCCGTCTGAACCAGGCCATAGAGAGGAATGCCTTCCTGGAGAGTGAGCTGGACGAGAAGGAGTCTCTACTGGAGTCAGTTCAGAGACTGAAGGATGAAGCCAGAGGTATGAAGACATTAAACACCTACCTAGCCTTTCTGTTATGTGTAATACTGCTGTAACTCTGCTCTACTGGTCTCAGTGCAGATACTGAAGGATGAAGCCAGAGTTACGGACGTGGACAACCCCTAACTGTCCCCTACCCTCCTCTAACTCCTAACTGTCCCCTAACCTCCTCTAACTCCCTCCCCCCTACCCTCCTCTAACCCCTAACTGTCCCCTACCCTCCTCTAACCCCTAACTGTCCCCTACCCTCCTCTAACTTCCTGTCCCCTACTAATCAAGGGCTTGATGATTAGTTGACCAGTTGAATCAGATGTACTGATAGTCCTGTAGTATATTAAGTAGGTGGAACTGTCTGGCTGGTACCTGAGGAGAGATTTGGGAAACACTGCCCTATCCATTTAGTTGAATCATGTCTGCAATGGTGTTTTGGATGCCCCAGACCTGAGACAGGAGATGGCAGTGAGGGAGAGGACTACAGACAGGATGTCAGCCCCCGGCTCTCCTACCATGGACATCGACAAGATGGACTCTGCTGTCCAGGCCTCCCTGTCCCTGCCTGCCACCCCTGTAGGGAAGGGCATGGAACACCCCTTCCTCAACCCTAAATCATCAGGTAGGTCAACAGCCATGTCTTCTAACAGACCTGGGTGGAAATGGTATTTGTTTTCTTTCAAATACTTTCCATGTGCTTTATTGAGGTGGTCAGGTCCAATGGAACCCATGGAAGAGTCTCAGAAGTCCCTCCTTGCAGTCTGTATTAAATGCTCAAAGTGTTTTGAAAGTATATAAGTACTATTTGAACCCAGGTCTGTTTTTTAGTTTTGGAGCTGCACCTCCATGTGAAACAGTTTCTATGTCTCTGTCATATGCTAAATACTCTCTCCCCGCTCGCTCGCTCTCTCTCTCTCTCTCTCTCTCTCTCTCTCTCTCTCTCCGCTCCCCACTCCTCTCTCTCCACAGTGTTAACAAATGGCTGTGGGCCTGGCGGCTCACCTCTGACCCCATCAGCAAGAATCTCTGCTCTTAATATCGTTGGGGACCTTCTTAGAAAAGTGGGGGTAAATATCAGTCCATTGCATTTAGATGTGTTTCTTGTAGCAATGTTTTCCAATTCCGTTGCTGTATCCATCCTCTATGAAGCGAATGTTGGCATATTATGAACACTCTTCTTGAGTGAACCCAACAGTTTGGCTTCCGTCTGTTCTCTTGACTTGACAGCAGAGTATATTAGAAAGGTGAAGGGGATTTAAAGGTTACAACAGAATCCACAGCTTGTGATTGGTCTAATGTAGGCCATGTTTGTCTGTCGTTAGGCGCTGGAGTCCAAGTTGGCTGCATGTAGGAACTTTGCCAAGGACCAGGCGGTGAGGAAAACCTACTCCACGTCGTCCACCAACATGATCACTGGGAACGGAAACCTCATCAACAGCAACGCCACCAAGTTCTCCCACTCACTACACACCACCTACTACGACAAAACGTGAGTTCTGTCTCTCCCAGGAGGATTCCCACTGGTCCATCTATCTCTCTGCTTGACTTCCTGTCTGCAGTGTTAGTGTGACTGACTCAGGGACAGTAGAAGAAGTGAGACTTCCTGTCTGCAGTGTTAGTGTGACTGACTCGGGGACAGTATGAGAAGTGAGACTTCCTATCTGCAGTGTTAGTGTGACCGACTCAGTGACGGTAGAAGAAGTGAGACTTCCTGTCTGCAGTGTTAGTGTGACTGACTCAGTGACGGTAGAAGAAGTGAGACTTCCTGTCTGCAGTGTTAGTGTGACCGACTCAGTGACGGTAGAAGAAGTGAGACTTCCTATCTGCAGTGTTAGTGTGACCGACTCAGTGACGGTAGAAGAAGTGAGACTTCCTGTCTGCAGTGTTAGTGTGATTGATTCAGGGACGGTAGAAGAAGTGAGACTTCCTGTCTGCAGTGTTAGTGTGATTGATTCAGGGACAGTATGAGAAGTGAGAGGCTGAATGGACTCTAACTCTATCACATCTTTAACCAGAGTTGGTCTAACCAGAGTATGTAGAGAATACCCAAATACCTTTCTATTTGATATTGTGAATGAACTAACCTCTGTCCTCTTGGTTTCTCTCTGTCTGTGTTCCATGTCTGTTGTGGTCATATGTCTAGTGTTTTCCCCCACAGGGCTGTGAATGGACTGGACCCCTGCACCTTGACTGCCCTGGCGTCGCCTCGGACTGTCTCCCCTCCTGGCATGATGCCTCTCACCGTTTAGCGTGGCACCACCCCCACCTCACCCCAATCTCTGCACAAGCTCCTGTACACCCCGCAGAACAATGAGAGGAGAGAACACTTGAAGAACCGTTACTGTGTGTGTGTGTGTGTGTGTGTGTGTGTGTGTGTGTGTTTTAAGAGCTGATTTGTTAGAATGTGTGGTAGAGACACTGAATGATTGAAAAGGCCTTACTCACTCACCTATGGGTGGGGTTGGATGCTGAGTGTGTGTGTCTAACACAGTGGATGTGTGTCTCTGCCTGAGCTGTTCTTTGTTCATGTGGATGATGTTTGTAACCTCTGTGCTCTGGAGTGTCTCCTTTTTGGCTTCATTACTTTGTTAGTTCCATTCTATAACAGCAATTGTAGCTGACAAAAGGTCCCCAACGGACCGCAGCTTCCTTCCTCTTAACCTTTCTTTTCTTGTCTGAATGAATTGTACAATTACAAATACTTTATATTTACAATGTTGTTTAAAAATGAAAAGGGACTTTTTGCAAAGTGAAATGATTTCATCGTTACTGTATGC
Organism: Thymallus thymallus; assembly: GCA_023634145.1. Classification (NCBI taxonomy): domain Eukaryota; kingdom Metazoa; phylum Chordata; class Actinopteri; order Salmoniformes; family Salmonidae; genus Thymallus; species Thymallus thymallus. The sequence goes on along the minus strand of CM042398.1, from coordinate 4,363,995 downwards.
ATGCTTTAAGATGCAATATTTCCTGTTTGTTTGTGTTTATTTTATGGGGTCAGATGGAGTTGATGACCCTTCACCCCCATATCCAGAAGAATGACTGAATGAATGTTTACTGTGATCAGAACCATGTTTTCTAATCGGGCTGCATCTCAATAGTCCAGTTATTAGCATCCTCTATCCATCTCCTCTCCTTATCTCAATAGAGAAAACAGGACCGGTGAACGCAATATGGATGGGGTTCATAGCGCTCCCTCTCTATCTCTACCAGAAATTAGCTTTCACCTGTCCAATTCCCTTCATCAGTGCAGATTAGGGAAAGGAGAGAAGATCACTTCATATTATTGAGATGCACCACCCTATTCCCTGTTGTGCAAAAGTAATGCACTACATAGGGAATAGGGTGCCATTTTGGACTCAGACTGCAAAGTCCTTACTTTATACAAGCCTTGGATGGATGGCCAGTGATGATCAGGGAAAGAAGTTTGCTGTCTGTATTTCCATGTGGTTGGTACTATGTTATATTAAATGCATCCCCTTCCCCCTATTCTGATGCGTAACTATAGAAACAAAGAAGTCAACCCTTCCCCTGTTCTGATGAGTAACTATAGAAACAAAGAAGTCAACCCTTCCCCTGTTCTGATGAGTAACTATAGAAACAAAGAAGTCAACCCTTCCCCTGTTCTGATGAGTAACTATAGAAACAAAGAAGTCAACCCTTCCCCTGTTCTGATGCGTAACTATAGAAACAAAGTCAACCCTTCCCCTGTTCTGATGCGTAACTATAGAAACAAAGAAGTCAACCCTTCCCCTGTTCTGATGAGTAACTATAGAAACAAAGAAGTCAACCCTTCCCCTGTTCTGATGAGTAACTATAGAAACAAAGAAGTCAACCCTTCCCCTGTTCTGATGCGTAACTATAGAAACAAAGTCAACCCTTCCCCTGTTCTGATGCGTAACTATAGAAACAAAGAAGTCAACCCTTCCCCTGTTCTGATGAGTAACTATAGAAACAAAGAAGTCAACCCTTCCCCTGTTCTGATGAGTAACTATAGAAACAAAGAAGTCAACCCTTCCCCTGTTCTGATGAGTAACTAGTATCAGACACAACTGTTGCTTATAGAAACAAAGAGTTCAACTCTGAGCACAGCAGTGCGTCAGACAAAACCGTTACTTATTCACATTTATATATAATACTGTACTGTGCACCTGTTGGTGTTCGAGTCTTATCCAGCTAACATCCTGTCTACAATTACCTGCAGAACTGAATATCCAGCAACAATAATGCAGCAGTCCAAGCATCTAACAGGTATAGGGTGAAGTTGCCATAGATACTGAACCTGGGTCAGTTTTTAATTTACCCCAATAATGGTTAGGGTTAGAATTGGGGGGAGGGGAAGCTGATCCTAGATCTGTACCTAGGGGAAATGTGTGTGCGTGTGTGTCTCTCTCTCTCTCTCTGTGTCTGCCTGTCTTCATCTGGGGTTCATAGCGCTCCCTCCTATCACAGTCTTAAAATTAAAAGCCTTAAGGCCAGTTTCCCAGACACAGATTAAAGCTTTTTTTGGTGACCTGGCCAAATTCACATAGAAATGTTACTAGATCTGTTTATTTTCATTGAAAGCAAGTTTAAGAAGATGCTAGATTTGTTGTTTTTCTATGCTTCCCGTTTTGTTTTTGGGTCTTTTTACTTTTGGCTTTATACACCAGCTGAAAATGCAATATTTGTGGTTATGGAAAATATATTTCACAGCGGTTTAGATACTACAATGATTTGCTACGCTATACTTGCTTGTTTTGTCACAAACTGAAATTAGGCAAACTATTTGAATTTTAGCAACCAGGAAATGGCGGAGATAGTGCATCTTTTAAGGCTATTCCCGGACTAAAAAAAAAACACTTTCAATCGAGATTCTCCATTAAGAATAATCTTTGAATCCAGGACTAGGCTTCATCTGAGTCTGGGAAACTGGCCCTAAAACTATCCCACCTCTTCCAGCTTCTATTCTAGAACTATCATTTGGAGTATTTGCGTACTCCCATTGTCTATGATGTCATCCACCTTTACCACGTCATTCTGAGCTCTATATCGACCTGTTGCTATGTCCCCATGTATACAGGTTTGTAACTAAGCATTGTAACTCTTGCCTAACAACACGTTTGTACATACATTACAGTTCTATTTATTTAAGATTTCTTTATGGCATGTGTTTAAAATGAAGAACCTGAATTTTACTATTGTACATCAGTCCAAGATCACATATCATGATGATGTACAATCGGTCGTCCAATCTGTTAGATTAAATAAAATGAAATAAAGATATTGGAAAGTAAGTATAGAAATATCAACATTATTTGTGTTGCACATCACTCAAGATGCAGCGTATTCGTCTTATGAAAAAGTTAAAACCTAAATGTACTGGTGTTGCAGGGGCAATGTTTTTCTGACTTCCTGGTTGAGATAAAGTGACTTTGAGCAATTCATCCATAGAGGATAGAAAGGCCATAATATAGGAGTTAGCCTCCCACTGTTATTGGCCACAAACACACACGCTGTCTCTTTCCAGATGGACACACCCCCAACACACATACTGTACAGATCAGCTAAACACAGTGGGACAATTGCAACAAAAAAATAAAGGGAAATGTCCAGAATACTGTTGGCAGTTATCAAATAACACGTTCTTGTAAACAAGCTATTGTCATTCTGTGTGCGCGCACGTGCAGTCTCGCTCTCTGGTTGCTGTCATGTTGAAACTTGTATAGTCTTTGGTGAAATTACTTTTTTACAAGCCGAGGAGTGACGCATGACCAGAGGAAAGGCTAAGGATAACTCGGCCAAATATCTGTCTATTGCAGCAGGTGGCGGTGTTGCGTTTCTTTCGCTCACCAAGCGAAATGACTTTGTATAAAAGTCAATGAGTGTCGAATTTGGTAAACATACATTTGAATGGCTTATTTGCTACGTGAGGTTTATTTTATCAAATATTAGTTTAGTAATACTTTGTTTGTTAAACGTGTACGGATATAAGTAGGAAACGTGACATCCCGGCAAATTTGAGAAAAAAACTCGAAGTTGTCTCGAGATGTCTATGCATATTCATGATCTAGTGAACAATTGATCAGCAACAATGGGCGTGACGGGTAGAAGTAGTCACTACAGGTGTGATCAAGCCAAAGTTATCTGAAGCTGACTGGAAAGTGCTATGCCCTGACCACTTATTCAGAAGAAAATCCTATGTGACAGAGTCTAATTTACATAAGGTTGACTTACCAAACACATTCTACACATTTACAAACTACTTGTTTAAAGTGTTATTACTGAAGCTTATATATCAATTAACCTGACGATGATCCACATTATAGTTAGACAAATAATGTAAGTGTGGTATACAGCAAAACACAACTATATCATATTTTTTAGGATGCAAACCAGTAATATGAATCGCTGTTGATCCATCCTGTTCTGATCTAATGATGGCTGTAGGATCTTCTACAGCCTAGAATCTAGGCCTTTCCCTATCATGAAGGACAGAACTTTAGCTGTGCACCTCACTGACGACCACTACTGTATGGGGGTAGGATAAGGTGGTAGTATGTCCGGGGAGTTGGGGTAGGATATGGTGGTAGTAAGAATGGTGGTAGTACGTTGGGGTAGATTATGGTGGTAGTACTTTGGGGTGGGATATGGTGGTAGTACGTCCGGGGAGTTGGGGTAGGATACAGTGGTAGTACATCTGGGGAGTTGGGGTAGGATATGGTGGTAGTACGTCAGGGGAGTTGGGGTTGAATATGGTAATAGTAAGTCCGGGGAGTTGGGGTAGGATATAGTGGTAGTAAGTCCGGGGAGTTGGGGTAGGAAATAGTGGTAGTAAGTCCGGGGAGTTGTATTTGTATATTTTTTATCCAACTTAAAAGAGTTAAATGTGGGACTTTTTAAAAAATTTATTTTACTTCACCTTTATTTAACCAGGTAGGTCAGTTGAGAACAAGTTCTAATTTACAACTGCGACCTGGCCAAGACAAAGCAAAGCAGTGCGACAAAAACAACACAGAGTTACACATGGGATAAACAAACGTACAGTCAATAACACAAAAGAGAATCTATATACAGAGTGCAAATGTAGTGCAAAATGCAGTAAGGTTAGGAAGGTAGGACAATAAATAGACCGTAGTGGCGAAATAAATTACAGATTAGCATAATCACTGGAATGATGGAATGTGCAAATGATGATGTGCAAATAGAGATACTGGAGTGATAGATGTGCAGATGATGATGTGCAAATAGAGATACTGGAGTGCAAAATTGAGCGGAAGTTAAAAAAATAAATATGGGGATGAGGTAGTAGGATGGGCTATTTACAGAAGGGCTGTATACAGGTGCAGTGATCGATAAGTAGCTTTGACAGCTGATGCTTAAAGTTAGTGAGGGAGATAGGAACCTCTAGCTTCAAGGATTTTTGCAATTCATTCCAGTCATTGGCAGCAGAGAACTGGAAGGAATGGCGGCCAAAGGAGGTGTTGGCTTTGGGGGTGGCCAGTGAGATATACCTGCTGGAGCGCATGCTACGGGTAGGTGTTGCTATGGTGACCAGCGAGCTGAGATAAGGCGGGGATTTACCTAATAAAGACTTATAGATGACCTGGAGCCAGTGGGTTTGGCAACGAATATGTAGTGAGGGCCAGCCAACGAGAGCCTACAGGTCGCAGTGGTGGGTAGTATATAGGGCTTTGGTAACAAAACGGATGGCACTGTGATAGACTACATCCAATTTGCTGAGTAGAGTGTTGGAGGCTAGTTTGTAAATGACATCGCCGAAGTCAAGGATTGGTAGGATAGTCAGGATAGTCAGTTTTACGAGGGCATGTTTGGCAGCATGAGTGAAGGAGGCTTTGTTGCGAAATAGGAAGCCGATTCTAGATTACATTTTGGAGGTGCACCCATGACCAGCTCGGAAACCAGATTGCATAGCAGAGAAGGTCCGGTGGGATTCGAAGAAGTCAGTGATCTGTTTATTAACTTGGCTTTCGAAGACTTTAGAAAGGCAGGGCAGGATGGATATAGGTCTGTAACAGTTTGGGTCTAGAGTGTCTCCCCCTTTGAAGAGGGGGATGACCGCGGCAGCTTTCCAATCTCTAGGGATCTCAGACTATACAAAAGAGAGGTTGAACAGGCTGGTAATAGGGGTTGCAACAATTTTGGCTTTTTATGTTAAAAGAAGGCCTACATTTGTCTATGACTCTGTAGCTTTTACAGCAAGCTTCATTAGAGCCTCCATATGCCTATTTTGACATTTTCGTCTGGCCCTCACAGCTGCTGCCACAATGGCATCTTTAGCCATTTTCTTGCGGGCTGTTGGCTTCTCAGAGTGATAAGGCCGTTTGTTCGTCTTTTTGTTCTCTGAGCAGAGCTCTGTACCTTTGGCTCGACAATTTTACATTTCTGCACAGCCGTACATTAACCGGACTCTCCTTTGTCTTCCGGGAGTAGTGCTGAATGGCCGACACCTGCATGGCCTTCAGGTTGTATTTGACAACTTGATAGGGCTCGTATGTCTCTACACTTAGGTTGGAAGCTTTGGCTTGCAGGATGTTGCACATTACACTGAACGCAGACTTCATTTCTCAGAAAGGCATAGTAGAACATGACCAATGCGCGCAATGTGTCCAGACTGACATCCAAGACTGAGAGCCACCGGTGTGGAACATAGCACTCTGGCCACGAAAAATGTATTCCAAATATGCTGCAAATTTCTCTGAGGCCGTCTTTCATGTCAGCTGACCATTTGTGGTCTGTGTGTAGGTCTGACAGCAAAGCCTCAACCCAACACTCAAAAGGACAACATAATTTCTTGATGGCATTATGAAGGTGGTGACACGAGTCCCCATCAATGTCAAGGAGTTGAGGGACACGGCGGTCTCTGATCTTCTTCTCCAGTCCATGAGAATGGACACCAGATTATCCCATGGGAGAGTCATTCTTTCAAAAAGCCCATCCAGTGCATTGAAGAGAGATTCTGCTGTTACAGATATGAGCTCCAGAGCTGCAAGGTGTTGTACAACCATCCTCTCGTGTTTCTCGGACCAGTAGCTAACAAGCACTCCTATTAACCTTTTGTTTGTCTTGCTGCTGGCCTCATCAATGTTGAGGGAGAAGGGGACACTTCTTATTTCCTCTAGTACTTCATCTTGGATAGTCTTCACACCATGGGTGAGCTTGTATGAAGCATCCATTGAAAGTTCAGCAAGGGCTTTTGGATCTTTAGCCAGATCTTGCACCAATTCAATAATCTCTGGTGTGATTGACAGAGGAAGAGAATTCTCTGCAACAAATCCAAGAATGAGAGCCTGGAAAACAAAATTTGATTAAACACCATGCATCCTAAATAAAATAATTTCCCAAAGTACTAAGTTTATTATCATTAGCATCACTGATTATCATTATTTTAAAGGTGTAGCCTAATCTGCAATTTGTTCATAACAGTATTTGTTATTTTAATTTATTTTTAATATTTCCCCCCTTGGAAGCAATCTCATTTGCTGCTATTATAGCAAATTGGTAGATCTGTTTAAATTCAGTCCATTTTTAGTTATTTCAGTTAATAACCAGCTGTAAAAAAAAATAAACGAAGAAGAGTTGACTGAAAAAGTCAGAAAACACTTACCTGTGCAACACGATTGCATAAAGGATGAAGTGATCACGGTTTCTCTGGGTTGTTGTGTGGAGCCACACCAATGATATTATCTGCTGCTGCTGCTATCTCTATGCACATGTTCTGTTGTTGGATCTTCCACGCTTTCACGTGTTTTGGATGCTCCATATGTTGCCGGAGTGCAATCTTTCCACTTGTGCCATAGTTAATAGGGTGGTTGCAAATAGCCTTGCCTGGCTGAAGCAATTCAGTGAAAAGGTGTTTCCTTCAACTTGAACAGTCTCCAGCAACCAGCTCCAATTGAATCGATTCTTGACCCCCTCATCAATAGACTTTAATTCAGGTGTATGCTGCAAATCAAGAATAATGGACATTTTCTTCAGAATAACAATAGTCAATTCCTTCATTTGGTCTGACAGAGAAAAGCTGGATAAATTATTTATAGTGCTATAATTACATAATGTAATCAATATCGAAATAATGTATTTATGTTAACATGTTTTGTTGTGTGACTATCAGATTCGCTGAGGCGGGAAGCGCGAGCGCAGAACGACTTCCAGCTCCGCGCACTGCCACAAAACAGCCTTAACCCGACTATCAAATAAACCCATGAAAATCAGGGTTATTTGGGAAATCGCGTTACTACGAACTATGTAAACCCTTTAATCGAGCTACTACCCAAATCTACTTATTCACTGATAGAACCGCTGCAAACGAGGGACACGTAGGAAAAGAGCCGCAGGCAGTGTGCGTCCTCATTTCACCGCTGAACTAAGCAATTCTATACAATACAGTCAACATGGACTGGTGGTACCCAGTCCATGTACCCATGTACCCCCTGCACCTCATCCCACATTTTTTTACGGATCTGCACGATTCACATGGGTCACATTGTCAAGTCGGAAAATCCGGAATTCCGGATTCATCTGGAAAAATCACATCCCTGAAGTATGTTAGGGTAGGATATGGTAGTAGTACTTCCGGGGAGTTGGGGTAGGATATGGTGGCAGTACATTGGGGTAGGATATGGTGGCAGTACATTGGGGTAGGATATGGTGGCAGTACATTGGGGTAGGATATGGTGGCAGTATGTTGGGGTAGGATGAGGTAGTAGTACAGATTGCAGCCCCTCTCACTCAGTGGAGGCAGACACGATTCTAGGCCCCTCTTGGCATTGGTGAAGTTAGGGGTTGTATTTCATGTCAGCCTCTCCTATATCACTATTCTCAACATGTATCTCAACATGAGTTTGTAAATAAACCCTTTAAATGTTTGTCTGACTGTGTTATAATAGGGCTCTGAAACCCATAGCCCAATGGCTTCAGACTCAGGATTTCTCACCATTTATATTTACTAAGAGCAATTTCTGTTTTATGACAGGTAGTGTCCATTTATTTACAGTAATTGTGTGTTGATTAATTATTGCTTTATTCCATGGAAAAACAGAATATGTATAAAAATGGCAAATATAACGAAAGCAAAATCAAACAGAGATTTACGACTATTTAACTATGTTAATAATTGCGGAAACATGCAAACTTCAAACATTTGACCAGTTAAAGATAATGAATACATGACAATGAACTACATAAATATGTTATTAACAACAAGTCATACAAAAGTCAAGAGTGGCAAACAAAGTGTGTGTGTATATGTGTGTTACAGCATGATGGACAGAGAAGTCTGAGTGGACACGAGGAATGTGTCACCTTTGACCCTGACCCAGTCCACTCAAATCAGGACTCCAGGACTCAACAGCCTTGGTTTCTCAAGTGACTGCCTTGCCTGGTTCTCCAACTTCTTCTCAGACAGAGTTCAGTGTGTCAAATCGGAGGGCCTGTTGTCCGGTCCGCTGGCAGTCTCTATGGGGGTGCCACAGGGTTAAATTCTTGGGCCAACCCTATTCTCTATATACATCAACGATGTTGCTCTCGCTGCTGGTGACTCTCTGATCCATCTTTATGCAGACGACACCATTCTGTATACATCTGGCCCCTCTTTGGACATTGTGTTAACTAACCTTAAAATAAGCTTCAATGCCATACAACACTCCTTCCGTGGCCTCCAACTACTCTTAAATGCTAGTAAAACTAAATGCATGCTTTTCAATCGAACGCTGCCCGCACCCGCCCACCGGACTATCATCACTACTCTCGACGGGTCTGACTTAGAATACGTGGACACCTACAAATACCTAGGCGTCTGGTTAGACTGTAAACTTCCAGACTCACATTAACCATCTCCAATCCAAAATTAAATCTAGAATCTGCTTCCTATTTCGCAACAAAGCCTCCTTCACTCATGCTGCCAAACATGCCCTTGTAAAACTGACTATCCTACCGATCCTTGACTTCGGCGATGTCATTTACAAAATAGCCTCCAACACTCTACTCAGCAAATTGGATGTAATCTATCACAGTGCCATCCGTTTTGTTACCAAAGCCCCATATACTACCCACCACTGCGACCTGTATTCTCTCGTTGGCTGGCCCTCACTACATATTCGTCACCAAACCCACTGGCTCCAGGTCATCTATAAGTCTTTGCTAGGTAAATCCCCACCTTATCAGAGCTCGCTGGTCACCATAGCAACACCCACCCGTAGCATGCGCTCCAGCAGGTATATTTCACTGGTCACCCCCAAAGCCAACACCTCCTTTGGCTGCCATTCCTTCCAGTTCTCTGCTGCCAATGACTGGAACGAACTGCAAAAATCCTTGAAGCTAGAGGTTCCTATCTCCCTCACTAACTTTAAGCATCAGCTGTCAGAGCTGCACCTATAGCCCTTCTGTAAATAGCCCACCCTACTACCTCATCCCCATATTTATTATTTTAGCTCATTTTGCACTCCAGTATCTCATCTTTGCACATCATCATTTGCACATCTATCACTCCAGTGTTAATTCTAATTTGTAAATCATCTCGCCACTATGGCCTATTTATTTTCCTACCTTCCTAGCATTTTGCACTACATTTGCACACTCTGTATATAGATTCTCTATTGTGTTATTGACTGTACGTTTGTTTATTCTCATGTGTAACTCTGTTGTTTTTTGTCGCACTGCTTTGCTTTGTTTTGGCCAGGTCGCAGTTGTAAATGAGAACTTGTTCTCAACTGGCCTACCTGGTTAAATAAAGGTGAGAAGAAAAAAAAAACTTTGTACAAGGTCTTAATATGCAATAGTTTCAGGTAAAATTCTAAACTCCCAATGGAAACAATACATTAATACCATAACCACTGTTCGCTCCGGTATCGAACGTAACATCACTACTTAACTTCACCCAGGGCATTGTGGAGCTGCATGACGCTCGTAGGTACCCCGTCTAACTTTTAGTGGATAGCTGCCAGTTGTAAATGGTTTAGACAGGGCTTTACTTACTTCAATCCAAGTGCAATACAGATTCACAGAATGCAGCCAATGTAAAAGCTAAACATATTATTTTCTACCTTCAGCCGTGGACGACATTTATGTCAGTTGTTAGATTTTAGCAGGTGAATGATTCCTTTTCTAATGATTATGCTAGCTAGCTATGGCTCCATCCAGAAGAATCACGCTAGCTAACTTAAAAATAGCTTGCAAAACAACTTTGCATCATTTCGGTAGATAGCATCAGACTACAACGTTAGAGTTGTATGCTAGCTAGCTATGGCTCCATACAGAAGAATCACACTAGCTAACTTAAAAATTGCTTGCAAAACAACTTTGCATCATTTCGGTAGATAGCATCAGACTACAACGTTAGAGTTGTAGTAAACTCTTAATAACAGTGATATGAACAATAGATTCCAAAAACGTATTACAAAGAAGAAGAAAAAGCTTGCTACCTAGCAAGAAAATAAATCAATTTTAATTTACCCGCCCCCATGACAGCTGGGCTTCTTTGTTGGACATCCGCAATAAGGACAAGCACAAGCAGATTGCGCGTCGTGTTTCTCAACAAGTTCTACCAGGAAAGTCACTGCGGCAAGTGAGCCGAAACGAAGAAGCACGGTCAAGCCAAAAATAGTTTCAATTATTGTGAGACTATGAGATGTATTTTCCTAATACATCTCACACATTACACAATTTCAGGGTGGAATACTTTAGTCATTACAAATGTCTTTATCAGTCCACCCTTTGACTAAATATTTCACACTGAACCATCATTCTTTAATTGAAAATACAACATCATTCATCATCCCATTAAATGTATATACAACATCTGTTCGCCTAGATAAAGTCTTATTTCTACTTCCAGTTATATTTCTTCATTCAAGATTTTCACTATAACCTTCACATTAGAACTAAGAAAAGTTTCATCCAATTGTAGGTTCTCAGGGTCGAATCAGTCGTCAGTATCCTCATCGTCCACCAAGCCTGGTGGATTGTATTCCTCCTTCCACTGATCAGAATCGGAATTGGTCCATATCTCGCCGTCTGCTGGGACACCTGCATTTTCCAACGCCTTGCTCACCTATCCTCTGACACAGGGGATAAGACTACATCCACATAATACAAGCATGCCCATTCAAGCAATAGCAGCACCCAAGATGGTGGCTACTATTGTTTTCCATTTACCAAATATTTCATCAAACCATCCTGTCACGTATGTATTTATTCCTGAGTTCTCAGCCCATTCTTCACTTAGAGAATGTCAATCCAGCAAGAGCTCTGGTGACCGTACCATCCGGTGCCGTGTTGTTAGGGATAAATGTACAACAATGGCCCCCCACCATTCTACAGACACCACCCTTTTCTGCCAGCAACATATCTAGAGCCAACCTATTTTGCCAAGTCATGAGCGAGGTGGCGGATAATTGGTCTGAGACCCCCTTCACTGCATCCTTAGTCTCATTTACGAATCGTTGCTGATTATAATAGATATAATTGATCCAATCCACATTTTTATTGATCGTAACCCACCAAAACAATGTCGTTGTGAAACCTTCTCCTACTTGATTCATATATTCATCAGAGACTCCCCTAAGAATTCCAATCACATCCATCCAGATAGGGCTATTCTCATCCTTGTCAAAACCCCTCCTACGTCTGATTAAACCTTTCCTTGGTTTCTGGTGACTAATTCTAACTGGCTGAAACAATAGGACCGGGGTGCAGGTACCTACCCACCCTTTTTGCAGTGTCTCCCTTATACGTCCTTTACTGGTACACGCCCACCACACATCTGTTACCGGGGCTGTAAGGGTTCGTAGTTTCTCCTGTGCCTCTGAACTCAGATCAGTAACATTAACTACTGACCTACTTCCATTAGAATCACCCAAATCTCTTGTCCATTCTTGTCTATAACACTCCCCTGGAGTCAGAGTGAACTGAGGTGGGTTAGCAGCCTCTTTCAATCTCGCCAACCCTATCCCTGTACAGTTAACCTCTTTTTTTGCTTAGTTAATTTGGAACTATACAGATATCCTAACCCTAGTCATCCGTGCAAGCCCCATACTTTTGTTTAATATCCTCTTGGCTTACTGCCTTTACAGTTATTACCATATCTACCAGACACTTTGGTATGTCCAGACTTAATATTTTCCCAAAATATGTTTAAACACTGTAGCCCAAGGGCAACTAGCAGTATGTCCCGTACAGAGGTATAGTGCAAAAGTATGAACACCTTTCTTTCGACTACATGCTCCCCACTTAGTGGAGAGGTTGTCAATAGTTATTTTGAAACCCACATCCTGCCCCTCTCTGGCCACTATGTTATAATATTTATCTCCAGTGGAATCCTTATGCTGAGTCGTCTGTCTTTTAATTCTTTCCCACGGTAGGGTTTAATTTTTATTTTTGGTGAGTGGTGGATCTGGATGTATCAAAAATAAGACTGATGCAGCTCAGGGTCCCCCATATTCCCAAGATCCGCCAACCCTCTCCTGCCCTTAGTCAGTCTGCTGAGTACCACCCCATACTCACACCTCTAGGAACACACTACAGTGATGATAGGTCGGGGTAGGGAATCTTCGTTAAGGAGGTAACCCCCGGACCCTATTGGTACTCGGTTTTGCTCCTTAACTCTGTGTGTGTTCAGCAGTGTTTGTATGTGTTCCTACCTTCTTGCAGTGGGCAACGTGGACCCAGGTCACTCTTTCTGCTATTCTAATTGGCAATAGGCAGTTTCCAACAAGACCTGGAAGGGGCCTTCCCAACGGGGCTGCTTCCAGTCTTTCCTTTTCAATGATTGGACCCGCACCCAATCACCTGGTTGGATAGAGTGGGTCACTCTCTCCTTTAGTTCACCTGTGGGTCACAAAATCTTTGACATACGGGTGTGATTAGCAAACAATCTTCTCATGTATTCAGCCAGAGTATTCTCAGTGTCTCTCTCTGCCTGCTCTGGTCCTCCTAACTCTGCATTCTATATGGTCTCCCAAACCCTCCTCAAAAGGGAGATAATCCCTTGATGATTACTTTGTGCACATATAACACACCTTGAACAAAAAGTTTTTTTTAAAAGTAATTTGTTCTTCCGTACACTACAGCATTCTTCCTAATTGTTTCCACCATCCCCCCTGTTGATACATGGCTTTGCCCATGTATCAAAATTGCTGCATCTCCAAACAATGATATTGGTAAGATCGGTAAATTATCCTTCTGCCAAACATCATCTTGGAGGATTGCCCCTCTCTTTTTCCATATTTCTAATTCCCTCTGTGTGAAGAGCAGAATGTAGCACCCAGGCTCTACAGTAATTAAAACTCATCATCCGTTTATAAATCTTGGTGCTTCCAAAATCGTCTCTTTTCTAGAGGGGTTCAGAGTTCGCCCTTCTCAAGGTATAGTATGTCTCGAATACACAACCTCAGTTTGCTACAATTGTAGTTTCCTTTTGCTTACTTTATGGCCTTGTTCTGCCATATACTTTAACAACTACAGTTTATCCCATCCACATCCTACACCAGTAGGGTTAGCCACTAAAATATCGTCTACATAAATCAAAATGTCTGTTTCCTCTGAGGCTCTAATTTTACAAGATTTCCTCCCCTAAAAGGTAAACCCAAACCACCCTTGGTTAACGGGATGTACAGGTATGCTAAAAAACAAATTTAGCCAAATCTATCACAGTAAACTAAATATTTTCCCATCTCACTTGACTATGCAGGGTGTGTAAATCTTATACACATAGAGCTCTATCACACTCTGATTCACTCCCGGGAGATCTGATACCATTCTCCAATCATTACTGGGAGCTGCTTTCTTTACTGGAAACATTAAAAATTCCACTATGCTTCATCTCCTTCTCTGATTACTCCCCCTTTGACCAATTGTTCAAAAGTGGGAGTAATTCCTTTTTATTTCCTCAGACTTCATAAAATATTACTTTTAATACAATCTATACTTAAACTTCAAAACAACCTATACCAAAATTACTCCTTTAATTAATCCTTCATCAACAAATCCTTAGGACCTTTACTTAGAAGGTATGGCTTCCAGCTCTGTAAAAACTTCTAAAAGTATCTTTTAAAATATATATATTTTTTAAGTGTTCTGATAAAAAAAATTCACGGTGTAGTTTTTCGTCGAAATTATATGTCACTTCCGTGTCCGGTCAGCCATCGTCACGTTCGGAACAACGTCTTCACTGTACGGTATGTTTCATTTTCAAATTGCATCTAACCAGCAACATTTTAATGTTTGCATTGTATATTCCATTGAGACAGACGATAAAGTTTGATATAAAAGACCTGGAACTGGGTTTGGTCGACGATATCCGCAGCAGCTGGGCTCTGACCTTGCTGTGTTGGCTAGCAGCCCGCTAGCTAACTGCTAGACCTTCATCTGACTCTTGCTCTTTTGGACGTAAAATATGATTTTGTATGTTTAAAATATAACTAAGTAAGTTGATATAGCTAAATATAAAACATCCACTTAGTTAAATTGTTGGATTGTACTGTAGTAACTAGCAAATCTAACGACTATTTTCTAATTAGCCTAGTTTGACAAATGGCTAAAACGTTAACTAGCTTGCTATCTTTCAGCAAACTGTCAGAACTTCTTTAGGGTTTTTGTGTTGGTTAGGACTCAAATCAATTATCTAGATAATAGCTACATCTCTAACATTAGCCACTACGTGACCGTGATATTGAGGAGTCAGGCTAGCTAACTTCTGAAGTCAAATTAGCACCTGTGACTTCTTCATAACATAACGTGTCATGCATTGGCGTGCAATAGGACGTGCACGTACCATCCATCCCCTCATGTCTTATAATTGTTTTGTTCTTTAATGTTATGATCTGTGTCTCTTTTGTGGGTTTTAACAGCTAGATTGAATATTTCATGACTTATTTATCCTTTTCCAACCTTTGACAGACACAGACAGAATGGCTGGGAAACGTGCAGCATTGAAAGCCATTGACTGGTTGGCCTTTGCTGAGAGGGTTCCCCCCAACCAGAGGGCCATGTTCAACAACCTCAAGACACGCTCAGACGCCATCGGTGCCAAGTACGTAGCCTACCCCGAGTTAGCGTTTAGGACATGACTAGCACTTCAGAGCCAGCCAATGGAGGTCAAACTTTCACTTGCATTGATGCCAATGGGAAACTGAGTAAAATGTTTTTTGGATTCTCCCTTCTAGCTTTTGATATGCCAATGTGAAAGTCATGTAGTTGGAATTGATTTACAAGATATTGTCAACCAAGACACAGGTTGCTGCAAAGACAGTGGGTCCCATGCATGTTAGTGTAAATGAAAAGCCCCACAATTATTGTTTTCTAAGTGAAATCAATGAGCTGTTGTTGAAGGCTGTATCTGTCTACAGGCTGTCCTCTCTGCCAGAGAAGCCTGTCACCGTCGACTGGAGCTTCTACAAGACCAATGTGGCCAGAGCCGGCATGGTGGCTGAGTTTGAATCCAAGGTGAGGTCCAAGGCCTGTGATGAGTTTTATATGATCTCTACCTGGGGAAAATGAAGTTACACTCTTAACTGTACTGAACAAAAATATAAACATTCCATGCAAAAATGAGAATGGTTTTACTGAGTTACAGTTCATATAAGGAAATCAGTCAATTGAAATAAATGAATTACGTCCTAATCTATGGATTTCACATTATTGGGCAGGGGTGCAGCCATGCCCCCCCACTGGGGAGCCAGGCCCAGCAAATCAGAATGAGTTTTCCCTACAAAAGGGCTTTATTACAGACATAAATACTCCTCAGTTTCATCAGCTGTCTGGGGGGCAGGTCTCAGACGATCCCGCAGATAAAGAAGCCTGATGTGGAGGTCCTTGGCTTGTGTGGTTACACATAGTCTGCGTTTCGGAGGCCGGTTGGACGTACTGCCAAATCCTCTAAAATTACGTTGGATGTGGCTTATGGTAGATAAATTACAATTGAATTATGTGGCAACAGCTCTGTTGGACATTTCTGAAGTCAGCATGCCAATTGCACGCTCCCTCAACCTGAGACCGCTATGTAGTGTGACAAAACTGCACATTTTAGAGCAGCCTTTTATTGTCCCCAAAGTGCACCTGTCAGGTGGATTGATTATCTTGGTTGGTTATCTTGGTTGGTTATCTTGGTTGGTTATCTTGGTTGGTTATCTTGGTTGGTTATCTTGGCAAAGGAGAAATGTAAACTAACAGGAATGTAAACAAATTTATGCACCATTTTTATTTTTGGCGTCTGGAACATTTCGGTGATCTTTTATTTCAGCTCATGAAACATGGGACCAACACTTTACATGTTGCGTTTATATTTTTATTGAGTGTATTTGTCTGGTATGTAGTATTCTGTCCACTGTGTTGCGTGCTGTAACACTGGTTCAGTTACAACATAACTAAGTTGTTTCAGAGTAGAACATGTTATTGTCGATCCCTATCATACATCGGTGTGATTATTATGATGAAAAACTTTCTTGGACCAGGGATGGGTTCTCGAACTTCATGCTTCAATCAATTAATCAAATGTGTTTATATTAGAGTTGTCAAGATACCAGTATTGCAATACCAGGAAGTAAGAAAGTAAAGGAAACAACATTAAATGGACAACATGTTGGAAACAGTCCTGATGTTGGAAACAGTCCTGATGTTGGAAACAGTCCTGATGTAGCCTTATGTTGTCTCCCAGAGTTATGTATCAGTATCTCTATTTGCACATCATCATTTGCACATCTATAACTCCAGTGTTAATGCTAATCTGTAATTTATTTCACCACTATAGTCTATTTATTGTCCTACTTCCTAACCTTACTGCATTTTGCACTACATTTGCACTCTGTATATAGATTCTCTATTGTGTTATTGACTGTACGTTTGTTTATTCTCATGTGTAACTCTGTTGTTTTTTGTCGCACTGCTTTGCTTTGTCTTGGCCAGGTCACAGTTGTAAATGAGAACTTGTTCTCAACTGGCCTACCTGGTTAAACAAAGGTGAAATAAAAAATAAATAAAAATGTGTTTATTTTGCAAGCTATAACACACAATAATTTACATACAGTAGGTTTTAAAGGACCATAGAGTTTAGTCTGCTTCGTGTTTTCTTTTTTGCCTCGGAAAATCTCATTTATATAGTCCTTTCTATAACATTAGTCCCAAAGTGCTTAACAGTTAGCATTGTTCTGTTCTCATTCCTCTCCCCACCTCTCTTCCTGTCCTCCTCATCTCTCCTCCTGTCCTCATCTCACCCCTCGCCTGTCCTCCTCAGTTCTCAGCCCTGACCATCCCTGAGCCAAAGGACACAGCCACAGCCGCCATCAACACACAGGAGGCTGAGGCGGTGAGTAGTAGCTCTGGATTAAAAGCTACTGTGCAGAATGACCCTTCACTGTCCTGCTGTAGGATGACTCTTCACTGTCCTGCTGTAGGATGACTCTTCACTGTCCTGCTGTAGGATGACTCTTCACTGTCCTGCTGTAGGATGACTCTTCACTGTCCTGCTGTAGGATGACTCTTCACTGTCCTGCTGTAGGATGACTCTTCACTGTCCTGCTGTACTGTTTCAGAATTACTCTTCCAGTGTAGTGATTCAGGATGACCCTTCACTGCTCCAGTTCATTTCTGTATTTATATTACAGCTGCGAGCTAATTAATAATACACATTTAGTGTATTTGACTCAGACACTCTGTTGTATTGTCCACTGGCCTGGACACTTTGACGTTGTATTGTCCACTGGCCTGGACACTTTGACGTTGTATTGTCCACTGGCCTGGACACTTTGACGTTGTATTGTCCACTGGCCTGGACACTTTGACGTTGTATTATGTTAAGTGCCTTGCTCAAGGACACATCGGCAGTTATTATTATTTATATTTTTTTTCACAGTTTCGGCTTGGGATTCAATCAAGCAACCTTTCGGTTACTGGCCCATCTCTCTAACCCCTAGGCTACCTGCCTCCCCAAAATGTTGTATTGTTCACTCTCCTGGACCTAGGTTCCCTATGGGCCAGTAGATCAGAGTTTTACTGGCCCCTTGTACATTTTAACTGGCCCTGAAAGAAAGAGAATGGAAAAACTTTCATAAAAATGTATTTATTGATACATTATGATTTGCCGGAACATCAAACAACTGATTTATCAATTCACTGCAAGCTCCTTCTGTCTGCCTCCTTGAGCCACCTCTTCACTATTGGCATGGGGTTGAAGTGCTCCAAGTCGGAACCCTCCAAGCTAATGAAGAGCAAGCTCGTCAGCATGTGAACACTCATGTTGCTCCTCCTGTCAGTCTATTTCATGTTTTTTCCAGTAAAGATTTTGGTTCCAATGCAAAATTTTGGGTCAAAATAATTTTTGGGAGGTGAGGGCCACACAAAGAGAGGGTGAGGGCCGCATACGGCTCGCGGGCCGCCAGTTGCCCATCCCTGCTCTAACTGATGACACTCAAGCAGACGTGCTTTGTGTTTACCATCATTTATTAGCAAAGTTACAGTAACATATTAGCTAGCTATCTGAGTAACTTACCTTCGACATGCTACATCAGTGAGGTACTGAGAGCCAACGTCTTCTCCATTTTTCTTGAGAAGAGCAGTCATAAAGGTGCCAGCTGATAGGCTGTCCGCCACCCGCTTTGCCAGCAAATATTGTGTGCATCTAAAGCCTGTTTTCTGTAGTTATGGGTCCCCTTGAAAAATGCCCCCGCCCGGTCGGCTTTTTAAGGGCAATTGCCGGCGAACGAAGTAGTACATGCCATCAGCAGCATCGCCTTTCTCGACCCAGGTGTTCTGTGTTTTCCATGACACTAGGAACCCCCTCTTTCTTACATTAGCCTCGTACTCGGTTGACATATTTAACTGACGTTAACGGCTGAGGTGAAAATGTGAAATGTTAGTTAACATTCAAGCGCATCGCGCCACTCTGTCTGACGTATGCCGAGGCAGCTGACTTCTGATGAACAACATACTTTTTTACTGGTCCCGGGCCATTGGGCCATTGCTTATGTCGAACCCTGCTGGACACTGATGTTGTATTGTTCACTGTCCTGGACACTTTGATGTTGTATTGTTCACTGTCCTGGACACTTTGATGTTGTATTGTTCACTGTCCTGGACACTTTGATGTTGTATTGTTCACTGTCCTGGACACTTTGATGTTGTATTGTTCACTGTCCTGGAGGTAGTGATGATAAATGGGCTCAGAGTTCCAAGTATTTCACTACACCTGCAATAACATCTGCTAAATGTGTATATTTTAAGAGGCAAAGCCTCGATCTGTTCTTGATGCTTCCTCCATTATTATTGGTTATCTTTCTTTGTTTCAGAACAAAGCTGCTGTTGCCTACGTCCAGGCTTCCAAAGCTCGCATCAGCCAGTACGAGAAGGAGGTGGGTCACACACACACCACTCCAAACCACACACACACCACTCCAAACCACACACACACCACTCCAAACCACACACACACCACTCCAAACCACACATGCACACCACTCCAAACCGCACATGCACACCACTCCAAACCACACATGCACACCACTCCAAACCACACATGCACACCACTCCAAACCACACATGCACACCACTCCAAACCGCACATGCACACCACTCCAAACCGCACATGCACACCACTCCAAACCGCACATGCACACCACTCCAAACCGCACATGCACACCACTCCAAACCGCACATGCACACCACTCCAAACCGCACATGCACACCACTCCAAACCGCACGTGCACACCACTCCAAACCACACGTGCACACCACTCCAAACCACACACCACTCCAAACCGCACATGCACACCACTCCAAACCACACACCACTCCAAACCGCACGTGCACACCACTCCAAACCACACGTGCACACCACTCCAAACCACACACCACTCCAAACCGCACGTGCACACCACTCCAAACCACACGTGCACACCAACTCCCCTACACCCGGATTTTCCTAGAATTTCTCTTTAATATTTTAGGCTATTAGTACACACTTCTACATTGTAAAAATACATTTTACAAACACTTTTTTGGTTACTACATGATTCCATATGTGTTATTTCATGGTTTTGATGTCTTCACTACTATTGTACAATGTAGAAAATAATAAAAATAAAGAAAAACCCTGGAATGAGTAGCTATGTCCAAACTTTTGACTGGTACTGTAGTTCTATTCTCTCTGATCCACCTTAATCTCTTCCACTATTTAGAGACATGTAGTTCTCTTCTCTCTGTTGATCCACCTTCCTCTCTTCCAGCTGGAGAAGTTCCAGAACATGATTCCCTTCGACCAGATGACCATCGAGGATCTGAACGACACGTTCCCCGAGACCAAGCTGGACAAGGAGAAGCACCCGTACTGGCCCCACAAGCCCATCGCTGAGCTGTAAACTAGCCCCTAGCGCTTTCTAAATAATAATATACTTTCCTCTGATGAAAGGTTGTATAGTGTCCTATGTATAAAGTAAAGTCCTGTTTCATCTACAAAGACAGTTTGTGAAATGACTGCTTATTGTTATTGAGCAACTGTGAGTAAGGTCATCTGGTCCTTTGAATGGAAATAAACAAAATAATATTCAATTTCCATGTTTAATGTTTATTTAACAAAGGATTTAAAGGTTTATAGTGGTTTATGTTCATCAACTCCTGTGAAATGATTTTCCACAATCATTTAGGATGTTTCGAGTAAGGGTCTATCCTGATTGGTTAATAATCATTTAGGATGTTTCGAGTAAGGGACTATCCTGATGTTTGGTTAATAATCATTTAGGATGTTTCGAGTAAGGGACTATCCTGATGTTTGGTTAATAATCATTTAGGACGTTTCGAGTAAGGGTCTATCCTGATTGGTTAATAATCATTTAGGATGTTTCGAGTAAGGGACTATCCTGATGTTTGGTTAATAATCATTTAGGACGTTTCGAGTAAGGGAATATCCTGATGTTTTGTGTTGATTCAGTAATACAGCGGCTGAAATAAGTATTGAACACGTCACCATTTTTCTCAGTAAATATATTTCCAAAGGTGCTATTGACATGACATTTTCACCAGATGTTGGTAACATAATAATAATATGTAGGTAGGTAATATAGGTATTAGGTAATAATAATGGGTAATATTTACTGAGAAAAATGGTGACGTGTTCAATACTTATTTCACCCGCTGTATATAGGACTGTTGTATTAGACTAAGGCCGATGTACTGTGCGTTTCTGTCGGAAACTGTTGTCCAAGTGAGTTCCCTCCAGAGAAGATCCCACAGTCTCCTTCTGGGAAGCAGTAAGGGATTCTGCTGGTGCTTTGCGTTGATTCCATAACATACAGACGTGCTCAAATTTGTAAGTATCCCTTCACAAAAAACGAAGAATGACAATTTTCTCAGAAATAACTTGAAACTGACAAAGTAATTGGCATCCACCATTGTTTATTCCATGTTTAATAGAAATCAGACTTTGCTTTTGATTTTTTATTCAACAAAATTGATATAGTCTTATGCAGTCAGTAAGTCTATCAATGTCCTCCCCATGAGCCTCACAGAGCACATCCCAGTCTGTTGTTTCAAAGCAGTCCTGTAGGGCCTCATTCGCCTCCAGGGATGATCTCCTTATGGTCCTAGATGGTCTTGTAGCCTTCACCTTTACCATGCTTTTCTATTATCGTCTTTCTGATCTCCTCAGACAACTCTCTCCTTTGCTTTCTCTGGTCCATGTTCAGTGTGGTGCAACAATGATACCAAACAGCACAGTGACTACTTTTCTCCATTTAAATAGGCTGAATTACTGATTACAAGATTGGTGACTTGTGATACTAATTAAAGAAACTAATTAGTTTGAAATATCACTATAATCCAATAATTTATTATTTTTTCTAAGGGGTTCCAACAAATGTGTCCAGGCCATTTTAGAATATCTTTGTATAATAAGCAATAATTCATCTCTTTTCACAGCTTCTTTGCTTTATTCTATGACATACCAAAGGCATGCAAGTATACAGTGGGGAGAACAAGTATTTGATACACTGCCGATTTTGCAGGTTTTCCTACTTACAAAGCATGTAGAGGTCTGTAATTTTTATCATAGGTACACTTCAACTGTGAGAGACGGAATCTAAAACAAAAATCCAGAAAATCACATTGTATGATTTTTAAATAATTACTTTGCATTTTATTGCATGACATAAGTATTTGATCACCTACCAACCAGTAAGAATTCTGGCTCTCACAGACCTGTTAGTTTTTCTTTAAGAAGCCCTCCTGTTCTCCACTCATTACCTGTATTAACTGCACCTGTTTGAACTCGTTACCTGTATAAAAGACACCTGTCCACACACTCAATCAAACAGACTCCAACCTCTCCACAATGACCAAGACCAGAGAGCTGTGTAAGGACATCAGGGATAAAATTGTAGACCTGCACAAGGCTGGGATGGGCTACAGGACAATAGGCAAGCAGCTTGGTGAGAAGTCAACAACTGTTGGCGCAATTATTAGAAAATGGAAGAAGTTCAAGATGACGGTCAATCTCCCTCGGTCTGGGGCACCATGCAAGATCTCACCTCGTGGGGCATCAATGATCATGAGGAAGGTGAGGGATCAGCCCAGAACTACACGGCAGGACCTGGTCAGTGACCTGAAGAGAGCTGGGACCACAGTCTCAAAGAAAACTATTAGTAACACACTACGCCGTCATGGATTAAAATCCTGCAGCGCACGCAAGGTCCCCCTGCTCAAGCCAACGCATGTCCAGGCCCGTCTGAAGTTTGCCAATGACCATCTGGATGATCCAGAGGAGGAATTGGAGAAGGTAATGTGGTCTGATGAGACAAAAATATAGCTTTTTGGTCTAAACTCCACTCGCCGTGTTTGGAGGAAGAAGAAGGATGAGTACAACCCCAAGAACACCATCCCAACTGTGAAGCATGGAGGTGGAAACATCATTCTTTGGGGATGCTTTTCTGCAAAGGGGACAGGACGACTGCACCGTATTGAGGGGAGGATGGATGGGGCCATGTATCGCGAGATCTTGGCCAACAACCTCCTTCCCTCAGTAAGAGCATTGAAGATGGGTCGTGGCTGGGTCTTCCAGCATGACAACGACCCGAAACACACAGCCAGGGCAACTAAGGAATGGCTCCGTAAGAAGCATCTCAAGGTCCTGGAGTGGCCTAGCCAGTCTCCAGGCCTGAACCCAATAGAAAATCTTTGGAGGGAGCTGAAAGTCAGTATTGCCCAGCGACAGCCCCGAATCCTGAAGGAGAAGGTCTGTATGGAGGAGTGGGCCAAAATCCCTGCTGCAGTATGTGCAAACCTGGTCAAGAACTACAGGAAACGTGTGATCTCTGTAATTGCAAACAAAGGTTTCTGTACCAAATATTAAGTTCTGCTTTTCTGATGTATCAAATACTTATGTCATGCCATAAAATGCAAATTAATTACTTAAAAATCATACAATGGGATTTTCTGGATTACAGACTTCTACATGTTTTGTAAGTGGGAAAACCTGCAAAATCAGCAATGTATCAAATACTTCTTCTCCCACTGTACATGATAAAATAGCTTTTAATTTCATCACTTTTCAGGAGGAATGAAGCATTATTTCAATGAGCTGTAAGGGTACCAACAAATATGAGCACGTCTGTATAACTGTTGGACACCATATTGACAATGTTTAACAATGCACCCAGTGTCCCAAATAGCACCATATTCTCTATATAGTGTCCTACTTTTGACCAGAGCCCTAATGTATGGGCCAATAGAACCCTATTCCCTATATAGTGCATTACTTTTGACCGGGGCTCTGGTCAAAAGTAGTGCACTACATAGACAATAGGGTTCTATTTGGGATGTAGCCACTAATGAGACTGAGTATACATTAGAACAAATCTCTCCCCTCCTACAACTGGAGTGGCTTCATCCTCTGGTGAGTTGACTCTTATTTGGAGAAACTGAATTATTTGTCTGTCAATCCAACTCACAAGTCATGGGAAAAGGCCTTGTTTCCTGTCCTCTGTGTTTTCTCATGTCTTCAGGTAGGTAGCCTTGGTCTTCTGCTGAGATGTGACGGGCCTAGTTCAGAAACAACCCCCACCCATACTCCCTAGACCTTCTCAATCCTTTCAAATCTACATCTGTCTTCCAAATGGTATCCTAATCCCTATACTGTGTAGTGCACTATTCTTGACCAGAGCCCTGTGGGTCCTGATCTAAAGTATCACACTAAATAGGGAATAAGGTGCCATTTAGGACACAGCCTATAAGTGCTAGGGCAAACCCCTCTTATGTTCTGATGACTATAGGATGATCCAGTGATGTCTCAGTGTTCTGATGACTCTAGGATGATCCAGTGATGTCTCAGTGTTCTGATGACTATAGGATGATCCAGTGATGTCTCAGTGTTGTGATGACTATAAGATGATCCAGTGATGTCTCAGTGTTCTGATGACTATAGGATGATCCAGTGATGTCTCAGTGTTGTGATGACTATAAGATGATCCAGTGATGTCTCAGTGTTCTGATGACTATAAGATGATCCAGTGATGTCTCAGTGTTCTGATGACTCTAGGATGATCCAGTGATGTCTCAGTGGTCTGATGACTATAAAATGATCCAGTGATGTCTCAGTCGTCTGATGACTATAAGATGATCCAGTGATGTCTCAGTGTTCTGATGACTCTAGGGTGATCCAGTGATGTCTCAGTGTTGTGATGACTATAAGATGATCCAGTGATGTCTCAGTGTTCTGATGACTATAAGATGATCCAGTGATGTCTCAGTGTTCTGATGACTCTAGGATGATCCAGTGATGTCTCAGTGGTCTGATGACTATAAAATGATCCAGTGATGTCTCAGTCGTCTGATGACTATAAGATGATCCAGTGATGTCTCAGTGTTCTGATGACTCTAGGGTGATCCAGTGATGTCTCAGTGTTGTGATGACTATAAGATGATCCAGTGATGTCTCAGTGTTCTGATGACTATAGGATGATCCAGTGATGTCTCAGTGTTGTGATGACTATAAGATGATCCAGTGATGTCTCAGTGTTCTGATGACTATAAGATGATCCAGTGATGTCTCAGTGTTATGATGACTCTAGGATGATCCAGTGATGTCTCAGTGGTCTGATGACTATAAGATGATCCAGTGATGTCTCAGTGGTCTGATGACTATAAGATGATCCAGTGATGTCTCAGTGGTCTGATGACTCTAGGATGATCCAGTGATGTCTCAGTGGTCTGATGACTATAAGATGATCCAGTGATGTCTCAGTGGTCTGATGACTATAAGATTATCCAGTGATGTCTCAGTGGTCTGATGACTATAAAATAATCCAGTGATGTCTCAGTGGTCTGATGACTATAAGATGATCCAGTGATGTCTCAGTGGTCTGATGACTATAATATGATCCAGTGATGTCTCAGTGTCTGATGACTATAAGATGATCCAGTGATGTCTCAGTGTTCTGATGACTCTAGGATGATCCAGTGATGTCTCAGTGTTCTGATGACTATAAGATGATCCAGTGATGTCTCAGTGTTCTGATGACTATAAGATTATCCAGTGATGTCTCAGTGTTCTGATGACTCTAGGATGATCCAGTGAGGTCTCAGTGGTCTGATGACTCTAGGATGATCCAGTGAGGTCTCAGTGGTCTGATGACTCTAGGATGATCCAGTGATGTCTCAGTGTTCTGATGACTATAAGATGATCCAGTGATGTCTCAGTGGTCTGATGACTCTAGGATGATCCAGTGAGGTCTCAGTGGTCTGATGACTCTAGGATGATCCAGTGATGTCTCAGTGTTCTGATGACTATAAGATGATCCAGTGATGTCTCAGTGTTCTGATGACTATAAGATTATCCAGTGATGTCTCAGTGGTCTGTAGCTCATCCTTCATGACTTGACTTGGACAGCACTCCTGTACTTCACATGTAGTGTGTGTGTGTCATAGTGTTGTTCCTCCTTTGTTATGACTACAGTATAAATCTAAATTTCTTCATGGTTGAAAACATGTGGACTCCAGGGCCTTCTACACGAGGCTTAGTCTCAGTGCATTATTCTGGGTTCTCTGTCAGACTGGTAGACTGGCTGCTGATGTTAGGGGTTTGGTCAGTGGGTTGAGGCCTGCCTTTCATTCAGTCAGTGTCAGCAATGTAATATGGTGATGGAGCAATGTGGGCTAATATGCCATAATCGCCTGACTGTTGCAATAGAACACCCTCAGCCAAGATGAAGCATGTTTCAGATTAACCAAGTTGTCCACAGTGAAACCTAACCTTATTTAAGAATGTTAATTGAAACTAATTGGAACAAACACTTGTATATTATATTCATAACTTGTTTTCCCCTTCCTGTGTTCTTACTGTATGTTCTGACTGTTCTTACTGTATGTTCTGACTGTTCTTACTGTATGTTCTGACTGTATGTTCTTACTGTATGTTCTGACTGTGTTCTTACTGTATGTTCTGACTGTATGTTCTTACTGTATGTTCTGACTGTTCTTACTGTATGTTCTGACTGTTCTTACTGTATGTTCTGACTGTGTTCTTACTGTATGTTCTGACTGTTCTTACTGTATGTTCTGACTGTGTTCTTACTGTATGTTCTGACTGTGTTCTTACTGTATGTTCTGACTGTGTTCTTACTGTATGTTCTGACTGTTCTTACTGTATGTTCTGACTGTGTTCTTACTGTATGTTCTGACTGTTCTTACTGTATGTTCTGACTGTATGTTCTTACTGTATGTTCTGACTGTGTTCTTACTGTATGTTCTGACTGTGTTCTTACTGTATGTTCTGACTGTGTTCTTACTGTATGTTCTGACTGTATGTTCTTACTGTATATTCTGACTGTTCTTACTGTATGTTCTGACTGTGTTCTTACTGTATGTTCTGACTGTGTTCTTACTGTATGTTCTGACTGTATGTTCTTACTGTATATTCTGACTGTTCTTACTGTATGTTCTGACTGTGTTCTTACTGTATGTTCTGACTGTTCTTACTGTATGTTCTGAATGTGTTCTTACTGTATGTTCTGACTGTGTTCTTACTGTATGTTCTGACTGTGTTCTTACTGTATGTTCTGACTGTGTTCTTACTGTATGTTCTGAATGTGTTCTTACTGTATGTTCTGAATGTGTTCTTACTGTATGTTCTGACTGTGTTCTTACTGTATGTTCTGACTGTGTTCTTACTGTATGTTCTGACTGTGTTCTTACTGTATGTTCTGACTGTTCTTACTGTATATTCTGACTGTTCTTACTGTATGTTCTGACTGTTCTTACTGTATGTTCTGACTGTTCTTACTGTATGTTCTGACTGTGTTCTTACTGTATGTTCTGACTGTTCTTACTGTATGTTCTGACTGTTCTTACTGTATGTTCTGACTGTGTTCTTACTGTATGTTCTGACTGTGTTCTTACTGTATGTTCTGACTGTTCTTACTGTATGTTCTGACTGTGTTCTTACTGTATGTTCTGACTGTGTTCTTACTGTATGTTCTGACTGTGTTCTTACTGTATGTTCTGACTGTTCTTACTGTATGTTCTGACTGTTCTTACTGTATGTTCTGACTGTGTTCTTACTGTATGTTCTGACTGTTCTTACTGTATGTTCTGACTGTGTTCTTACTGTATGTTCTGACTGTGTTCTTACTGTATGTTCTGACTGTTCTTACTGTATGTTCTGACTGTGTTCTTACTGTATGTTCTGACTGTGTTCTTACTGTATGTTCTGACTGTGTTCTTACTGTATGTTCTGACTGTGTTCTTACTGTATGTTCTGACTGTGTTCTTACTGTATGTTCTGACTGTGTTCTTACTGTATGTTCTGACTGTGTTCTTACTGTATGTTCTGACTGTATGTTCTTACTGTATGTTCTGACTGTATGTTCTGACTGTGTTCTTACTGTATGTTCTGACTGTGTTCTTACTGTATGTTCTGACTGTGTTCTTACTGTATGTTCTGACTGTGTTCTTACTGTATGTTCTGACTGTGTTCTTACTGTATGTTCTGACTGTGTTCTTACTGTATGTTCTGACTGTGTTCTTACTGTATGTTCTGACTGTGTTCTTACTGTATGTTCTGACTGTGTTCTTACTGTATGTTCTGACTGTTCTTACTGTATATTCTGACTGTTCTTACTGTATATTCTGACTGTTCTTACTGTATGTTCTGACTGTGTTCTTACTGTATGTTCTGACTGTTCTTACTGTATGTTCTGACTGTTCTTACTGTATGTTCTGACTGTGTTCTTACTGTATGTTCTGACTGTGTTCTTACTGTATGTTCTGACTGTGTTCTTACTGTATGTTCTGACTGTGTTCTTACTGTATGTTCTGACTGTGTTCTTACTGTATGTTCTGACTGTGTTCTTACTGTATGTTCTGACTGTGTTCTTACTGTATGTTCTGACTGTGTTCTTACTGTATGTTCTGACTGTGTTCTTACTGTATGTTCTGACTGTGTTCTTACTGTATGTTCTGACTGTGTTCTTACTGTATGTTCTGACTGTGTTCTTACTGTATGTTCTGACTGTTCTTACTGTATGTTCTGACTGTTCTTACTGTATGTTCTGACTGTGTTCTTACTGTATGTTCTGACTGTTCTTACTGTATGTTCTGACTGTGTTCTTACTGTATGTTCTGACTGTTCTTACTGTATGTTCTGACTGTTCTTACTGTATGTTCTGACTGTTCTTACTGTATGTTCTGACTGTGTTCTTACTGTATGTTCTGACTGTGTTCTTACTGTATGTTCTGACTGTTCTTACTGTATGTTCTGACTGTGTTCTTACTGTATGTTCTGACTGTGTTCTTACTGTATGTTCTGACTGTGTTCTTACTGTATGTTCTGACTGTGTTCTTACTGTATGTTCTGACTGTGTTCTTACTGTATGTTCTGACTGTGTTCTTACTGTATGTTCTGACTGTGTTCTTACTGTATGTTCTGACTGTGTTCTTACTGTATGTTCTGACTGTGTTCTTACTGTATGTTCTGACTGTGTTCTTACTGTATGTTCTGACTGTGTTCTTACTGTATGTTCTGACTGTATGTTCTTACTGTATGTTCTGACTGTGTTCTTACTGTATGTTCTGACTGTGTTCTTACTGTATGTTCTGACTGTGTTCTTACTGTATGTTCTGACTGTGTTCTTACTGTATGTTCTGACTGTGTTCTTACTGTATGTTCTTACTGTATGTTCTGACTGTTCTTACTGTATGTTCTGACTGTGTTCTTACTGTATGTTCTGACTGTTCTTACTGTATGTTCTGACTGTATGTTCTTACTGTATGTTCTGACTGTGTTCTTACTGTATGTTCTGACTGTATGTTCTTACTGTATGTTCTGACTGTATGTTCTTACTGTATGTTCTGACTGTGTTCTTACTGTATGTTCTGACTGTGTTCTTACTGTATGTTCTGACTGTTCTTACTGTATGTTCTGACTGTGTTCTTACTGTATGTTCTGACTGTATGTTCTTACTGTATGTTCTGACTGTGTTCTTACTGTATGTTCTGACTGTTCTTACTGTATATTCTGAATGTGTTCTTACTGTATGTTCTGACTGTGTTCTTACTGTATGTTCTGAATGTGTTCTTACTGTATATTCTGACTGTGTTCTTACTGTATGTTCTGACTGTTCTTACTGTATATTCTGAATGTGTTCTTACTGTATATTCTGACTGTGTTCTTACTGTATGTTCTGACTGTTCTTACTGTATGTTCTGAATGTGTTCTTACTGTATATTCTGACTGTGTTCTTACTGTATGTTCTGACTGTTCTTACTGTATATTCTGAATGTGTTCTTACTGTATGTTCTGACTGTATGTTCTTACTGTATGTTCTGACTGTGTTCTTGCTGTATGTTCTGACTGTTCTTACTGTATATTCTGAATGTGTTCTTACTGTATGTTCTGACTGTTCTTACTGTATGTTCTGACTGTGTTCTTACTGTATGTTCTGACTGTTCTTACTGTATATTCTGAATGTGTTCTTACTGTATGTTCTGACTGTTCTTACTGTATGTTCTGACTGTTCTTACTGTATATTCTGACTGTGTTCTTACTGTATATTCTGACTGTGTTCTTACTGTATGTTCTGACTGTATGTTCTTACTGTATGTTCTGACTGTGTTCTTACTGTATGTTCTGACTGTGTTCTTACTGTATGTTCTGACTATGTTCTTACTGTATGTTCTGACTGTGTTCTTACTGTATGTTCTGAATGTGTTCTTACTGTATGTTCTGACTGTGTTCTTACTGTATGTTCTGAATGTGTTCTTACTGTATGTTCTGAATGTGTTCTGACTGTGTTCTTACTGTAGGTTCTTACTGTATGTTCTTAGTATGCTTGTACAGTGTGTTCTTCCTGTATATTCTTACAGTGTTCTTCCTGTATATTCTTCCTGTATATTCTTCCTGTATGTTCTTACTGTGTGTGCTTACTGTATGTTCTTACTGTATGTTCTTACAGTGTGTTTTTACTGTATGTTCTTACTGTGTGTGCTTACTGTATGTTCTTACTGTATGTTCTTACAGTGTGTTTTTACTGTATGTTCTTACTGTATGTTCTTACAGTTTGTTCTTACTGTATGTTCTTACAGTTTGTTCTTACAGTGTGTTCTTACTGTATGTTCTTACAGTGTGTTCTTACTGTATGTTCTTACAGTGTGTTCTTACTGTATGTTCTTACTGTATGTTCTTACTGTACATCTTTTCTTTGGCGCCGCCCTGAGTGGTCGCCTTTTAAGCAGCTCCCGTTGTCCGTGCATTAATTGTTGTTTTAGTTCGTTTTCTTTCGTCTTTTTTCTTTAGTTTTATTTTTTATTTTGCTACAGTCGAACTATAACAGTTCAGGATTATGGATTTTATGGATTTTATCGCAGCTGAACGTCGACAGGAGTCGTCAACTGTTATTGTTTACAACCGAGCCCAGCTCCTGGATTTAGCCCACACAGCGCTGCTGCTCCCCAGGGAAAAGTTTGATATTCCGGACGAATTGAAAAGACGACGCCGTGGACGCAGGGCGGGATTGAAATGTAAGGCAAAGCGGAGGAGGTTCAAGTACAAGCCGGTTATACCGTCTATTATTATGGGCAATGTGAGGTGTCTACATAACAAGATGGATGAGTTGGCGGGACTTGTTCGTGGACAAAGGATTTATCGGGAAGCTAGCCTAATGTGTTTTACTGAGACATGGCTGAACGACATCATACCCATACAGAACGTCACTATCGACGGTTTCCAGACCATCACAGCGGACAGGGATCGCGTCTCTTCCGGTAAGAGTAAGGGTGGTGGTCTGGCTTTATTAGTTAACAACAGATGGTGTCATCCGAACCATATTACTCTTAAGGAAAAGTTTTGTAGCCCGGACATTGAACTGCTAGCCGTTAGCCTGAGACCCTACTATCTACCTAGGGAATTCACGGCGGCCATTGCTGTTATTGTTTACATCCCGCCCTCTGCTGACGCAAACGCAGCGTGTGACGTCATCCACTCTGTTATCGCGAGGTTACAGACAGCGCATCCCAGTGCTTTCCTTGCAATTTCGGGGGATTTTAACCATGCATCTCTCTCTTCAACGCTGCCCACGTTCAAACAGTTCGTGAAGTGCCCAACCAGGAATAATAAAACTCTGGACTTGTTATATGCTAATGTGAAGGATGCATACAACTCCACTGCACTCCCTCCCCTCGGTAGATCGGATCACAACCTTGTCCACCTCACCCCACTCTACAGGCCTATGGTCCAACAGCAGCCTGCAACCACCAGGACTATTAGGAGATGGTCCCCGGAGGCGAATGAGGCCCTACAGGACTGCTTTGAAACAACAGACTGGGATGTGTTCTGTGAGGCTCATGGGGAGGACATCGATGGACTCACTGACTGCATAACAGACTATATTAATTTTTGTGTAGACAACACTGTACCCACCAGGAAGGTACGCTGTTTCCCAAACAATAAACCCTGGGTCACCAGCGACCTGAAGGCCCTGCTGAATGAGAAGAAGAGGGCCTTCAAGGAGAAGGACAAGGACAAATTGAAATGCGTCCAGAGGGAGCTGAAGTTGCGGATTGCTGAGGGGAAGAGAGTGTATAAGGAGAAGATGGAGGACAAGCTGAGGCAGAGCCAGGTGAGAGAGGTGTGGAAGGGTATGAGAAATATCACTGGCTTCAAAAAGTCAAACAGTGGGCAGACGGAGGGGACCCAGGACAGAGCCAATGAGCTGAACCAATTTTTTAACAGGTTCGATACTGGCCCTGTCCACCTCCCCTCCAGCTCCCCAGACCACACACCCTCACGGCTATCCCACCCCCACTTTGCTCACAGCACCTCTGCTGAGACAATCAGTGACCCCACCTCCGCCCCTGCCCCCCCTGGACTGATCCTCAACACCCCCCTTCCCCCCACCTCCCTACCTGGGCTGGCTTTCACCACCAACCAAGTGAAGAGAGAGCTGGAGAGACTACACCAGTGGAAAGCGGCGGGCCCTGATGGCATCAGCCCAAGGGTGCTGAGGGTCTGTGCTGACCAACTGTGTGGAATACTCCAGCGTCTTTTCAACCTTAGCCTGAGCCTAGAAAGGGTCCCTGTGCTGTGGAAAACATCCTGCCTCGTCCCAGTGCCCAAGAAGGCACACCCCACTGTCCTGAATGACTTCAGACCTGTAGCGCTAACATCCCACATCATGAAGACCCTGGAAAGGTTAGTCCTCGCTCACCTCAGACCCCTGGTGTGTTCATTAATGGACCCCCTGCAGTTTGCATACCAGCGCAACATCGGGGTGGATGATGCAATCATCTACCTTCTGCAGAGGGCCTACTCTCACCTGGACAACGCAGGTTGCACTGTGAGGGTCATGTTTTTTGACTTCTCCAGTGCCTTCAATACCATTCAGCCCCTGCTACTGGGTGAGAAGATGAGGAGGATGAAAGTGGAAGGACCCTTAGTCTCCTGGGTCACGGACTACCTGACCGGTAGGCCACAATTTGTGCGACTACAGAGCTGTGTGTCAGAACGGGCAGTTAGCAACACAGGGGCCCCCCAGGGTACGGTCCTGTCCCCCTTCCTGTTCACCCTCTACACCTCAGACTTCAGATATAACTCTGAAACATGCCACCTACAGAAGTTCTCGGATGACTCTGCTATTGTAGGGTGCATCAGGGGTGGGCAGGAGGAGGAGTACAGGAGCACAATCAGTGACTTTGTGTTGTGGTGTGAGCAGAACCACCTTCAGCTCAACATCAGCAAAACTAAGGAGATGGTGGTGGACTTCAGGAGAACCAAGGCACAACTGACTGCAGTCCCTATAAAGGGGATGGATGTGGAAATGGTTGAGTCATACAAGTTCTTGGGTGTCCATATGGACAACAGACTGGAATGGGCTGGTAACACCGGGGCCCTGTACAAAAAGGGCCAGAGCCGACTCTACTTTCTGAGGAGGCTCAGGTCCTTCAACGTGTGCAGTAAACTACTGCATACCTTCTACCAGTCTGTGGTGGCCAGTGCCATCTTTTTTGCAGTGGTGTGCTGGGGAGCAAACATCAAAGCCGGTGATGCTACTCGGGTAAATAAGCTGATCAGGAAGGCTAGCTCTGTCCTGGGGATGAGCCTTGACACTCTAGAGGAGGTGGCGGAGAGACAGATCCTGGCCAAACTGCTGGCCATCATGGACAACGTCACCCACCCTCTGCACGCTATGGTTATGACGCAGAGGAGCTCTTTCAGTCACAGACTGATCCCACCACGGTGTGCCAGAGAGCGCTACAGGAGGTCCTTCCTGCCGGCGGCTATGAGACTATATAATGCCTCACCGGGGTGCCGTGCCGTCGGCAACATAGATCTGGAACTGTTGGGGTGCTAGGACCTAGTTTAATAATTATGCATCCATCCGTGAGTAACTCTGTTCCGTCAGCACTCATCCACTCAGGCCATACGTATTCATACAGGTCTGTATATACATACCCATGTACAGTTGTTATATTATATCACATGCAATATTGTAAGTAATTATTGGACCTAGGCATTCACTCAGGAATGCATATTAGTATCCTGCCAGTTGCACCTTTTCTCATTGCTTTTAGTATATCAAATGTGCAATAAGTGCAGTTGTCTGTAATTAAACCCTGCGCACTAAGGACTGTATTTTAAGGGAATTACTATTATTACCCCAATGATATCATACACACATTTAGCTATTAAAGTATCTCTTCCTGTCATTTACCTGTACAGTTTGTGTAAACATGCAAGTATTCACTTATCTGTAAATATAACTGTATACCTAACTGTACAGCTAATTTAACCATGCAAAATTTTCACCTACCTGTTCATTTACCCAGTCTGTCTATTAAGTAAACTATTATTACCCTCGCTCATATCATACGCATTAGCTACTGAAGTATTTCTCTGCCATCAACCTGTATAGTATAGTTAACCATCCAACATCCACCAATGTATAGTGTACATATTCAGCCAACCACTCATACTATGCAATGTCCTTTTATAGCTTTTTTTTGCACTCCAGATATCCTGTATTTCTATACTTTTTCATACTGCCGCTCTATGTATCATGTACCGTGTATCTGTCTTTTGTGTACTTTCGTTGTGGCATTTTGCACCTGCCCTGTGTTTTTGTTGTAGCTGCTTGATAATGAAATTTCCCCCCCGGGGGATCAATAAAGTACCTATCTATCTATCTATCTATCTATCTATCTATCTATCTATCTATCTATGTTCTTACAGTGTGTTTTTACTGTATGTTCTTACTGTATGTTCTTACAGTGTGTTTTTACTGTATGTTCTTACTGTATGTTCTTACAGTGTGTTCTTACTGTATGTTCTTACAGTGTGTTTTTACTGTATGTTCTTACTGTATGTTCTTACAGTTTGTTCTTACTGTATGTTCTTACTGTATATTCTTACTGTATGTTCTTACTGTATGTTCTTACAGTGTGTTTTTACTGTATGTTCTTACTGTATGTTCTTACAGTGTGTTCTTACTGTATGTTCTTACTGTATGTTCTTACAGTGTGTTCTTACTGTATGTTCTTACTGTATGTTCTTACTGTATGTTCTTACTGTATGTTCTTACAGTGTGTTTTTACTGTATGTTCTTACTGTATGTTCTTACAGTGTGTTTATACTGTATGTTCTTACTGTATGTTCTTACAGTGTGTTTTTACTGTATGTTCTTACTGTATGTTCTTACAGTGTGTTCTTACTGTATGTTCTTACAGTGTGTTCTTACAGTTTGTTCTTACAGTGTGTTTTTACTGTATGTTCTTACTGTATGTTCTTACAGTGTGTTCTTACTGTATGTTCTTACAGTGTGTTCTTACAGTTTGTTCTTACAGTGTGTTCTTACTGTATGTTCTTACTGTATGTTCTTACTGTATGTTCTTACAGTGTGTTTTTACTGTATGTTCTTACTGTATGTTCTTACAGTGTGTTTTTACTGTATGTTCTTACTGTATGTTCTTACAGTGTGTTCTTACTGTATGTTCTTACTGTATGTTCTTACAGTTTGTTCTTACTGTATGTTCTTACAGTGTGTTCTTACTGTATGTTCTTACAGTTTGTTCTTACTGTATGTTCTTACTGTATGTTCTTACAGTGTGTTTTTACTGTATGTTCTTACTGTATGTTCTTACAGTGTGTTCTTACTGTATGTTCTTACAGTGTGTTCTTACTGTATGTTCTTACTGTATGTTCTTACTGTATGTTCTTACTGTATGTTCTTACAGTGTGTTTTTACTGTATGTTCTTACTGTATGTTCTTACAGTTTGTTCTTACTGTATGTTCTTACTGTATGTTCTTACAGTTTGTTCTTACTGTATGTTCTTACAGTTTGTTCTTACTGTATGTTCTTACAGTTTGTTCTTACTGTATATTCTTACTCTATGTTCTTACAACAGACATGAATACATCTTTCCAGCAGGGGGCTGCATTTGTCTTTAATACAGCTGGTTGGCTAAATAGTATTGGTTTACTATCAAATACTTTAGCTGCGCTTGATTGAGCTTGCCTGGTGCAATTTAAGCAATAGAATAGTCCCAAAAGTGCAAACTCCTGCCATCTGGCACTCCAGGTAAGCTCAACCAAACAGTAAAATCAAATAAAACAAATACCATTTGAACCCAGGTCTACTATGAAAGCATGGTCTACTGCCTTTCTCCAGCTCACTGCAGGTTGATGGGGAACCAGGACAGAGAGAGTCTTCCTCCCCAGCAGTGAGGAGTCTGGGATTAGCACTTCACCGTGAGTCCAGGCTCTGCTTGCTCATTAGGCCACAATAGGGTCCGCATTGTCTCTCTCTCGCACTCTCTCTCTAGCTCTGTCTTGTTGCATGGTTTTTAAACCTCACTGAAAAGGTCCAATGAAAATGCCAGTGAGGAGGGAGGGAGGATTTTATTCTGGTTGTTTAACTACGAATCAGTATTATATTGCATTACATGTTTTACTATAATGTGATTCATCTTATTAAGTGAAAATATATTTTATCCAGGGGCCTTTCCAGCTTCCAGCTAAGTCACTACATCACTTATTCATGTGCAGACAATGAAAAATAGCCTTTTTATTTCTGTGCAGCTTGCAGCTGTGGCATTTGAGATATTTCATTTTATGAGATTATTTGTAATTGAGTGTATTGCCGGAACAGTTAGTGTCACGACTCCCTCCAAGCTGCCCCCTCTCCTGGTTTGGGCGTGCTTTGGCGCTCTTCGTCATCCGCCTTCTAGCCACTGCCGATCCTCTTTTCCATGTTCCATTTGTCTTGTCTGGTCATTCCTCACACCTGGTTCTCATCCCATCATTATCTATGTTATATATATATATGTAACGAATGCCCCGCACAGAGTACCGGTCCCTCCTCCTCTCCAGCGATCATCCTCGCCGGGCTGAGAAAATCGCCAGACCTTTCAGCTGCTCAGTTGTGCTGTCTGGTAACTTCCCCGATCATGTGTCCACAGCCCTGATTGACTCCGGAGCGGCGGGGAGTTTCATTGACCGGACTTTAGTTGATGCTCTCCGGCTGCCGTTGCGCCGTTTGAGGTCCTCCCTGCCAGTTCAAGCTCTGGATGGTCGGCCGGTGGGTTCCGGTTCCATTACTCACGTTACCCGTCCAGTCACCCTCACCATACACGGCTGCCATCGAGAGAGGCTGGAATTGTTGGTGATCTCGTCGTCCATATATCCGGTCATTTTGGGACTTCCCTGGCTCCAGTAGCACAACCCTACCATCAGCTGGAGCGCACTGAGGATTCTGGGATGGTCGGATAAATGTAGGAAGACCTGTATTACAATGACGGTAGGGGCTACATCAGTGGAGAGTCCGGAGAGCGCCCTCACGGGGAGCATTCCGCCAGAATATAAAGATCTACGCGGGGTGTTCTCCAAAGAAAAAGCCAAATGTCTCCCTCCACACCGTGCTTGGGACTGTGCCATCGACCTGATGCCTGGTGGCGTGCCTCCCCGAAAACATATCTATCCGCTCTCTATGGTTGAAACGGATAATATGGAGACGTATATCCGAGAGGCGCTGGAGCAGGGGCATGTTCGCCATTCTACGTCCCCTGCTTCAGCTAGCTTTTTCTTTGTGAAAAAGAGGGACGGGGAATTAAGGCCGTGCATTGACTATCGCGGACTGAATGAGGTGACAACAAAGTTCCGATATCCAATGCCCCTATTTCCTGCGGCCATAGAGCAGCTACGGGGAGCGCGTTTCTTCACCAAGCTAGACCTCCGGAGTGCATACAACCTTATACGAATCCGGGAGGGAGATGAGTGGAAGACCGCATTTAGCACGGCGTCAGGTCACTATGAATACCTAGTGATGCCATACGGACTCGCCAAAGACCCAGCGGTATTCCAGTCTTTTCTGAATTAGGTATTTCGGGATATGTCGGGGAGGTATGTAGTCGTATATATATCGATGATATTCTAGTGTACTCCCCGACGTTCTCAGAACACGTGACGCACGTTCGTGCTGTACTCCGCCGTTTACTACAGAATCAGCTGTATGTCAAGGAGGAAAAATGCGCCTTCCACCAAACGGCCGGGTACCGTATTTCTCCGGAGGGGGTGAAGATGGAAGAGTTGAAGGTGGAGGCAGTCAGGTCATGGCCAGTCCCTCGGGACATAAAAGGACTCCAAAGCTTCCTTGGTTTCGCCAACTTTTACCGGCGGTTTATCAAGGGCTATAGCTCCATCGCAGCGCCACTCACGTCGTTGTTGAAAGGAAACACTCAACGCCACGCCTGGACCCCGAGTGCCGAGAAGGCATTTCTCGACCTGAAGGGCCGATTCACCACCGCTCCTCTGCTATGCCATCCAGACCCGCTTAAGCCCTTCACGGTCGAGGTAGACGCATCGGAGGTCGGGGTAGGGGCAGTCCTCTCCCAGCAGCAGGGGAACCCTCCCCTGCTATACCCCTGTGCTTACTTCTCCAAAAAGCTGAGTGCTGTGGAGAGGAACTACGACGTGGGTGACAGAGAGCTACTGGCGGTAAAGTTGGCATTGGAGGAGTGGAGACACTGGCTATGAGCCGTTCACTGTCCTGACGGATCATCGGAACCTGGAGTACGTCAGGGCAGCCCGGCGCCTTAACCCCCGACAGGCCCGCTGGACTTTGTTTTTTGAGCGCTTCCAGTTCACCCTGACCTATCGACCGGGAACAAAAAACGACAGGGCGGACGCACTCTCCCACATCCACGACCGGGGGGCAGAGACAAGGCAGGACGTCCTGATCCTGCCTCCATCATGTATTGTGGGACCCGTCTCCTGGGACATCGACACGGAGATCCAATGAGCAGGGAGACGGGTTCCTACCCCAGCAACCTGCCCTCCGGGGAAGGTTTACGTTCCGATGAGAGTGCGGGGAAGGCTGGTAACCTGGGCACACACAACACCTGCCACCGGGCACCCAGGTATCAGTCGGACCCTGGAGGCGCTCCGGGAGAAGTATTGGTGGCCGGGCATGGGGAGGACTGTGCGTCATTATGTACTGTCTTGTGTGGTGTGCGCACAGTCCAAGGCGCCAAGAACGGCTCCAACAGGAAAGCTCCATCCCCTACCAGTACCTCAGCGGCCTTGGACTCACATCGCGGTAGACTTCCTCAAAGATCTACCGCCAGCAGAGGGGAAAACCACCATCGCCGTCGTAGTAGACAGGTTCTCAAAGATGCGCTTCATGCCACTACCCGGCCTCCCCTCTGCTCTCCAGTTCGCTGGGGTGCTCTTTCAACAGGTCTTCCGACAGTATGGACTTCCGGAGGACAATGTGTCTGACCGGGGTCCCCAGTTCACCTCTCGTGTGTGGAAGGCTTTCATGTCCAAACTGGGGGTCGCGGTCAGTCTCACATCCGGGTACCACCCTCAGGCGAATGGGCAAGCGGAGCGCACCAACCAAGAACTGGGGAGGTTCCTTCGGGCGTATTGCATGGAACAGCCAGGTGAGTGGACCCGTTTCCTTCCCTGGGCAGAAAACGCTCAGAACTCCCTGCGCCACGCCTCCACTGGTCTGACCCCCTTCCAGGTGGTACTGGGTTTTCAGCCCCGTTTGTGCCCCTGGGGGAAGGGTTCTGGTGAGGTTCAGGCAGTGGAGGAGTGGTTTGGGAGGGCTGAGGGAGTCTGGTCCGCTGTTAGGGTCCGCCTGCAGCAGGCGGTCCAGCAGCAAAAGACACAGGCGGACAGGCGGCGGAGTGAGGCTCCAGTGTTCCACCCAGGGGATAAAGCCTGGCTGTCCACGAGGAACCTCCAGCTCCGGTTGCCCAGTCATAAGCTAGAACCCCGGTATGTGGGACCATTCACGATCCTTCGGAGAGTGAACGAGGTCACCTATAGGTTGAAACTCACACCACCTTATAACAACCTGTATCCCTCTTTCCATGTCTCTCTCCTCAGACCGGTGGTTCCTGGTCCACTAGGGGGGTCCGGACCTGCAGTGGCGCCTCCACCACCAACGGAGGTAGCTGGGGGTCTGGCATATCGAGTGGACAAGGTGCTGGACTCTCGGCTATGGCAGGGTCGGATCCAGTACCTGGTGGACTGGGCGGGATACGGCCCTGAGGAGCGTAGCTGGGTTC
This sequence comes from Thymallus thymallus, assembly GCA_023634145.1. NCBI lineage: Eukaryota > Metazoa > Chordata > Actinopteri > Salmoniformes > Salmonidae > Thymallus > Thymallus thymallus. The sequence continues at coordinate 4,323,907 of CM042398.1, read as the reverse complement.
GGGCGGCGGACATCTGCGATCCGTCGCTTACCACAGAGTTCCATGCTCACCGTCCGGATCGACCAGCACCTCGCCCCCGGGGTCGTCCAGGGCGTTCTAACCGGCGGTCGGGGGAAGATGGTAGCAACACCCTGATGACCCACACCTGTTCCTCATCGGTCATCAGGGTCACTATTTAACTCTGTGTGTTTCTGTTCAACCCTTGCGGGTTATTATTTCATTGTGTATTGCTGTCTGTCGTTCTCTATTAAAATCCTCGTTACTTTCATTCTCTCTCTCTCTCTCTCTCTCTCTCTCTCTCATTCTTAGCCTCATCACTCACTTCCACTCCTCCCAATATCACAACATATCCTCTGTTTTCCCCTTGTCGGTGTGAGTTATTGTTCCTTTGTTCCAGACCGATATTTTGAGGGTATTTGTTTTATACCCTTTCCTTTGCCGGGTTTTGTTTAATCAGGTGTTTACCTGTTATTTTCTCTGGCACGGTTGCATCCAGTGTTTACTGTGTTTTTCCTACGGTGGATCTACTTTCTGTCATTAAAGATTCCTCCAGTCTCCTGCGCCTGGCTCCACTATTTCAAACACACATATTATCTTAGTACTAGAATTAGTTATGTGACACACACACACACGCACACACACACACACACACTAACACACACACACACACACACACACACACACACTCACACTCACACTCACACACACAATGTCACTGGTGGTCACTCACACTTAGAGATCTCTATATTGACCAATCGCATAGAGTAGATTAGAATATAATAGATTAGAATATAATAAATTAGATTAGAATAGAACAGAACAGATTAGAATGTAATAGATTATATTAGAATAGAATATATTAGAATAGAATCGACTAGAATGTAATAGAATAGATTAGAGTAGAATAGGATAGAATATTTAGAATAGAAGGTGATTTTACAGTATCCATAGTTATAGTTTGGACAGTGTCCTCTGTCGTGGAGCAGGTTCTGTCTCTAGTCTGCCTGCTAACAGGTGATCCAGAGCCTATGGCTTCCCCTACTGAGAAGTGAAGACAGAGAGTTCAGCCTGTCCCTGCCTCCTCACACGTACACCAGCCCACGTTCACATCACCCTCACCCTCCCTGGTCGTTAGCTTAGTGTGGTGGTTGTGGAGGCCAGGTTTCAATATTGCTCCACACACCACAACCCTCCATTCCTCCATCAGTAATTCTACTTTAATTAATTCCCTGCCAGATGGATATTGCTGTGTTTTTGTTGTTTCAATTAAATTATGTTTTAATGATGTGTTTTATTACGAAGTCAGATTGGATTGGTGGTGAACTGATCTGCTTTGCTACAGTGCTGCGTTGAAGGAGGCAGGAATGCTGATAACTCTAGAAGGTTTACAGTTCTCAAGCAGTAGCCATGGAGATAGCTCTCACACAATGGTGGCCTTTTCTCATTTCTCATTGAGTCACTGTGGGACTGTGGTGTGATATTAGGAAAGACCTGCTTCCCCTTTTCTCTGTTCTGTTTATTATGGGATTAAACCATAGCGATTGACCCAGACTCACATTATTACTGACTGGCCAGAGTATTACATAGAGTTTTAATATAAAGTCAAAGCTTTTCGTGATTGGATGTAAAAGGGATGACTCACGTAAAGTAGTTAGGTTTCATTCATGGACTATTTTGTGTCCAAGCACACACACACACGCACACGCACACAGAGTGACTAGTGGACAACCACTGTTGGTGCTGGTCTGACTAGGGGACAACCACTGTTGGTGCTGGTCTGACTAGTGGACAACCACTGTTGGTGCTGGTATGACTAGGGGACAACCACTGTTGGTGCTGGTCTGACTAGGGGACAACCACTGTTGGTGCTGGTCTGACTAGGGGACAACCACTGTTGGTGCTGGTCTGACTAGGGGACAACCACTGTTGGTGCTGGTCTGACTAGGGGACAACCACTGTTGGTGCTGGTCTGACTAGGGGACAACCACTGTTGGTGCTGGTCTGACTAGGGGACAACCACTGTTGGTGCTGGTCTGACTAGGGGACAACCACTGTTGGTGCTGGTCTGACTAGGGGACAACCACTGTTGGTGCTGGTCTGACTAGGGGACAACCACTGTTGGTGCTGGTCTGACTAGGGGACAACCACTATAAAGTCTGTTATGACCAAGTTTACTCTTCTATAAAATGGCTTCGGTGGGGTAACTGGTATTACTAAAAACCTTTGGCAACCATGACATTATAAAGAGGTGTATTCTACCTGTAAGATTGATGGGAAGATTATTCCATGTATTTTCAGGGCCCTCCATAATTATTGGGACAGTGAAGCATTTTGTATTATTTTGGCTCTATACTCCAAAGGTTTGGATATAATATCAAACTATGACTATGAGGTTAAAGTGCAGACTGTCAGCTTTAATGTGAGGGTATTTTTATCCATATCGGGTGAAATCTTTAGAATTTACAGCAATTTCTGTACATAGTCCTCAAAAGTATTTGGACAAATTCACTTGTATGTGTATTGTAGCTGGTCCCATATTCACAGCACGTAATGACTACATCAAGCGTGTGACTCAGCAAATTTGTTGGATGCATTTGCTGTTTATTTTGGTTGTGTTTCAGATTATTTTGTGCCCAATAGAAATGAATGGTAAATAATGTATTGTGTCATTAAGTCATTTAAGTTCCATTGTTTGTGAATTAACTGTTGTTTAAGTACGTTTTTCGTCAGTTTTTCGTCAGTTTTTTTTGCAACAGTTAACTATAATAGTTTAATAGTTCAGGATTATGGACTGCTACTGTTTTACGAAGGTTTTAGCGGTCCTTTTTATCACTGAGGCACTTTTTATTTTTCACAGCGCAGAACGTTCACACGAGTACTCAATTATTTAAATACTCCTGGATTTAGCACATGCAGCGCTATTGCACCCCACGGAAAAGTTTGATATTCCGGACGAGTTGAAAAGACGACGGCATGGACACAGGGCGGGATTGAAGTGTAAAGTAAAGCTTAGGAAATACAAGCCGGCTATACCGTCTATCATTATGGGCAACGTGAGATCGCTGCATAACAAGATGGATGAGCTTGAGGTGCTGGTCCATGGACAAAGAGACTACCGGGAAGCGAGCCTATTGTGCTTTACAGAAACATGGCTGAATGATAACATCCCCATAGAGAACGTAACTATCGGCGGTTTCCAGACCATCAGAGCGAACAGGGATAGCGTTTCTTCCGGGTAAGGGACGGTGTAATCCAAAACATATTACTCTTAAGGAACAGTTTTGTAGCCCGGACATTGAGCTGTTAGCCGTTAGCCTGAGACCCTACTATTTGCAGAGGGAATTCACAGCAGCCATTGCAATTATTGTTTACATCCACTCTGTTATCTCGAGGTTACAGACAGCGCATCCCAGTGCCTTCTTTGCCATGCATCTCTCTCTTCAATGCTGCCCACAATCAAACAGTTTGTGAAGTGCCCAACCAGGAATAATAAACTTCTGGACTTGTTATAGATAGATAGATAGATAGATAGATAGATAGATAGATAGATAGATAGATAGATAGATAGATAGATAGATAGATAGATAGATAGGTACTTTATTCATCCCCCGGGGGGGAAATTTCATTGTCAAGCAGCTACAACAAAACACAGGACAGGTTCAAAATGCGAAAGTACACAAAAGACAGATACACGGTACATGATACATAGAGCAGCAGTATGAAAAACTATAGAAATACAAGATATCTGGAGTGCAAAAAAAAGCTATAAAAAGACATTGCATAGTATGGGTGGTTGGCTGAATATGTACACTATACATTGGTGGATGTTGGATGGTTAACTATACTATACAGGTCGATGGCAGAGAAATACTTCAGTAGCTAAAAATGCGTATGATGTGAGCTAAGGTAATAATAGTTTACTTAATAGACAGACTGGCTAAATGAACATGTAAGTGAAAAGTTTGCATGGTTAAAATTAGCTGTACAGGTAAGTATACAGTTATATTTACAGATAAGTGAATACTTGCATGGTTACACAAACTGTACAGGTAAATGACAGGAAGAGATACTTTAATAGCTAAATGTGTGTATGATATAATTAGGGGTAATAATAGTAATTCACTTAAAATACAGTGCGCAGGGTTTAATTACAGACAACTGCACGTATATATGCTAATGTAAAGGATGCATACAACTCCACTGCACTCCCTCCCCTCGGTAGATCGGATCACAACCTTGTCCACCTCACTGCTCTCTACAGGCCTTTGGTCCAACAGCAGCCTGCAACCACTTGGACCATTAGGAGATGGTCTCCGGAGGCGAACGAGGCCCTACAGGACTGCTTTGAAACAACAGACTGGGATGTGCTCTGTGAGGCTCATGGGGAGGACATTGATGGACTTACTGACTGCATAACGGACTATATACATTTTTGTGTAGACAACACTGTACCACCAGGAAGGTACGCTGTTTTCCAAATAATAAACCCTGGGTCACCAGCGACCTGAAGGCCCTGCTGAATGAGAAGAAGAGGGCCTTCAAGGAGGGAGACAGAGTCAAATTGAAATGCATCCAGAGGGAGCTGAAGTTGCGGATTGCTGAGGGGAAGAGAGGGTATAAGGAGAAGATGGAGGACAAGCTGATGCAGAGCCAGGTGAGAGAGGTATGGAAGGGTATGAGAAATATCACTGGCTTCAAAAAGTCAAACAGTGGGCATACGTTGGGGACCCAGGACAGAGCCAATGAGCTGAACCAATTTTTTAACAGGTTCGATACTGGCCCTGTCCACCTCCCCAGGCCACACACGGCTGTCCCACCCCGACTTTGCTCACAACACCTCTGTTGAGACAATCAGCGACCCCACCTCCGCTCCCTCCGGACTGATCCTCAACACTCCCCTTCCCCCCACCTCCCCACCTGGGCTGGCTTTCACCACCAACCAAGTGAAGAGAAGAGCTGGAGAGACTACATCAGTGGAAAGCGGCGGGCCCTGATGGCATCAGCCCAAGGGTGCTTTGGGTCTGTGCTGCAGTTGGTCAGCACAGACCCAAAGCACCCTTGGGCTGATGCCATCAGGGCCCGCCAGCGTCTCTTCAACCTTAGCCTGAGCCTAGAAAGGGTCCCTGTGCTGTGGAAAACATTCTGCCTCGTCCCAGTGCCCAAGAAGGCGCACCCCACTGTCCTGAATGACTTCAGACCTGTAACACTAACATCCCACATCATGAATACTGTGGAAAGGTTAGCCCTCGCTCATCTCAGAACCCAGTGCCTTCAACACCAGTCAGCCTCTGCTACTGGGTGAGAAGATGAAGAGGATGAAAGTAGAAGCACCCTTAGTCTCCTGGGTCAAGGACTAGCTGACCGGTAGGCCACAATTTGTGCGACTACAGACCTGTGTGTCAGAACGGGCAGTGAGCAACACAGGGCCCCCCAGGGAACAGTCCTGTCCCCCTTCCTGTTCACCCTCTACACCTCAGACTTCAGATATAACTCTGAAACATGCCACCTACAGAAGTTCTCGGATGACTCCGCAATTGTAGGGTGCATCAGGGTGGGCAGGAGGAGGAGTACAGGAGCACAATCAATGACTTTGTGTTGTGGTGTGTGCAGAACCACCTTCAGCTCAACATCAGCAAAACAAAGGAGATGTTGGTGGACTTCAGGAGAACCAAGGCCCAACTGACTGCAGTCCCTATACAGGGGATGGATGTGGAAATGGTTGGGTCATACAAGTTCCTGGGAGTCCATACGGACAACAGGCTGGAATGGACTGGTAACACTGGGGCTCTGTACAAAAAAGGCCAGAGCCGACTCTACTTTCTGAGGAGGCTCAGGTCCTTCAACGTGTGCAGTAAACTACTGCATACCTTTTACCAGTCTGTGGTTTTTGCAGTGGTGTGCTGGGGTGCCAACATCAAAGCCGGTGATGGTTCACGGGTAAATAAGGTAAATAAGCTGATCAGTAAGGCTAGCTCTGTTCTAGCCTTGACACTTTAGAGGAGGTGGCGGAGAGACAGATCCTGAACAAACTGCCGGCCATCATGGACAACGTCACCTACCCTCTGCATGCCATGGTTATGACGCAGAGGAGCACCTTCAGTCACAGACTGATCCCACCACGGTGTGCCAGAGAACGCTACAGGAGGTCCTTCCTGCTGGCGGCTACTACACAATTTAATGCCTCACCGGGGTGCCGTGCCGTCTGCAACATAGACCTGGAACTGTTCGGGTGTCAGGACCTAGTTTAACAATTATGCATCCATCCATGAGTAACTCTGGTCTGTAATCACTCATTCACTCAGGACTTATTTATTCATTCAGGTCTGTATATACATATTCATGTACAGTTGTTATATCACATCATGTGCAATATTGTAAGTAATTCTTGGACTGAACTTACTGTCAGGCTTTCTCTGGTTCTGAACCCAAACACAGATCGGACAAGGTAGTGGGTGAGAAAAAAGGTGAGTATTTATTGATAACAATATAATACTGAGGATGGTTCGGCAGATGTGCAGACAGGGGAGTACAGATGATGGGGGGCTGAAGGTGTAGTTTAGTGTTCCACAGATGGTAGACGGGTCCGGTAGCCAGGCAGAAGAGACAGGAATTCCAGGTGACATACTGAGGCAGAGAGATCAATAAATCCGATGAGCAGGCAGACTGAGAATAACAAGGCAAACTGAAGATAGTAAAATAACTCTGGTCTGATGCAGCACAACATACAGAGTGTGACTAACGATTCTGCAGGGACTGGATGTCAGGTCTCGGCTTAAGTAGGGTTGTAATGATGATCAGGACCAGGTGTGATGATTACTGACGAGGAACAGGTGAGAGCAGATTCAGGTGACCCTGGAATTCCTGCCTTACACTCGTTGCCCAGCAACCGGAATAGGGCGCGTTCAGGAACACAACACAAAACAGACACAGACAGACAGGAAAACAGGCTCACTGGGACGGGGTCGTGACACTTACGTAGTCATTCACTCAGGAATGCATATTAGTATCCTGTCAGTTTGTCACGACGGGGTTGCATACACAGCCCAAGGTCTGTCAAGATTGGGTGCATGGAGAGACCAAGACGCAGAACAGGGATTGTAGGACGTGTTTTTACAAACAAAACGTAGCACACTTACTTGACCGGTGACTTTTGAAATAATGACCCACACCCCGGTGTGGAACATACAAACCTATGTAGGATCCCTAATTAGAGACGATGCACTGAAGCTGCCTTTAATTAGGGATCCAACACAAACCACCACCAGAAACAGAAAGAATAGACCGTGGGGCAAACGTTGGGGCAAACGGCTACGGCCATGGAGCTGGGCAATTAACCGGGCCCGGACTGGGCACCGGTGGGGTAAACGGCTCCGGCCATGGAGCGGGGCAAATAACCGGGCCCGGACTGGGTACCGGTGGGGTAGACGGCTCCGGCCATGGAGCGGGGAAAACAACCGGGCCCGGACTGGGCACCGGTGGGGCGGACTGCTCAGGCACTGGAGCGGAGCAGACGGCCGGACCCGGAATGAGCACCGGTGGAGCGGACTGCTCAGGCTCTGGAGCGGAGCAGACGGCCGGACCCGGAATGGGCACCGGTGGAGCGGACTGCTCAGGCACTGGAGCGGAGCAGACGGCTGGACCCGGATTGGGCACCGGTGGAGCGGACTGCTCAGGCACTGGAGCGGAGCAGACGGCCGGACCAGGATTGGGCACCGGTGGAGCGGACTGCTCAGGCTCTGGAGCGGAGCAGACGGCTGGACCCGGAATGGGCACCGGTGGAGCGGTAGGTTCCAACCACGGAGTGGTGCTGACTTCGGGAGGTTCCGGGATACTGACCTTCGCTGGAGGTTCCGGGATACGGACCTTCGCTGGAGGTTCTGGGTTGCGGACCTTCGCTGGAGGTTCCGGGCTGTGGACCTTCGCTGGAGGTTCCGGGATGCGGACCTTCGCTGGAGGTTCTGGGCTACGGGCCTTCGCTGTAGGCTTCGGGCTACGGACCTTCGCTGGGGTTTCCAGGCTGCGGACCTTCGCTGGAGGTTCCGGGCTGCGGACCTTCGCTGGAGGTTCCGGGCTGCGGACCTTCGCTAGAGGTTCCGGGCTGCGGACCTTCGCTGGAGGTTCCGGGCTGGGGAGGCGCACGGTTGGGTGCGTGGAGCCGGCACAGGAAGCACCTGGCTGGGCGCACGCACTGGAGGTCGGGTGCGGGGAGTAGAGCAAAGGTCCGGACCCGGACTGGACATCGGTGAAGCGGACTGCTCTGGCATGGGGGTGGAGTAGACGACCGGACCCTGACTGGGGATGCTCACCTTGGGCACCACTAACTCCAGCTCCCTCCTCTCGCTCTCACACTTCTCCATCTTACGCCAGCCTAGCTCCCATATACTCTCATACTCCTCCCTCAGTCTGAGTCTGTCTCGACACAAACCACCACCAGAAACAGAAAGAATAGACCTGTCAGACTCTGACCATGGCTACATAGAGAAGCAATATGCTTCTCTATGGCCAGAGCCTGACACAGTTGTATATTCTTTCATTGCTTTTAGTATATCGAATGTGCAATACGTGCATTTATCTGTAATTAAACCCTGCGCACTAAAGACTGTATTTTAAGGGAATTACTATTATTACCCCAAATTATATCATACACACATTTAGCTATTTTAAGTATCTCTTCCTGTCATTTACCTGTACAGTTAATGTAACCATGCAAATATTCACTTACCTGTATACATTTTATCAATTGTCTGAGTAAAAAAATTAATTACTTACCAATTTAGTGTAAATGATAACCATTGAACATTTCTCTTTTGCAGCGTCGTTTCATTAACATTATATTTTCTTGACAAATGTTATTTGAATACAAGCTGGGAGGGGGAGCGGGAGCAGGCGTGACAGATTTAAGGACACATTGATGCTGTTCCTATATTTTAAGGGTAACAATGAGGGTGACAGTAAGCACGTATTTTAGGCCATCTGTCAGGATATATTTTCATTTAATAAATGACTGGTGCTGGTATGAGGGATAACCACTGTTTGTGCTGGTAGCATGACAGTCAAGTTGCTCAGTCATTTTTCTGCAATGTGAATTTTGCATTAAAATCTTCAGTATTAGATGCATGTTTTGTATATTATTATGCTTTAAATTGGTCTACACATCAGCACAACACAGAATTGTATTTGATGAAATACTGCTACTGATTGTAGTTTGTAGTTGTAGTTACCATGTGAAGTGTTGTCAGTGGTCTACATATTGTAATGTTTACCATGTGAAGTGTGGTCAGTGGGCTACATATTGTAGTGTTTACCATGTGAAGTGTTGTCAGTGGTCTACATATTGTAGTGTTGACCATGTGAAGTGTGTTCAGTGGGCTACATATTGTAGTGTTTACCATGTGAAGTGTGGTCAGTAAGCTACATATTGTAGTGTTGACCATGTGAAGTGTTGTCAGTGGTCTACATATTGTAGTGTTGACCATGTGAAGTGTTGTCAGTGGGCTACATATTGCAGTGTTTACCATGTGAAGTGTTGTCAGTGGTCTACATATTGTGCATCATTCCCACAGACCCAGTACAATTGAGTTATAACAGTTCTCCTGGTACCAGGTGGACACTGAGTCATGGACTTGGCCCGGTAGTGTGATGTGAAGGCCTCAGACCATGCCTGCATCTCAAATGGCTCCCTATTCCCTATATAGTGCACTACCCATAGGGGTCAAAAGTAGTGCACTATATAGGCTCCCTATTCCCTATATAGTGCACTACCCATAGGGGTCAAAAGTAGTGCACTATATAGGCTCCCTATTCCCTATATAGTGCACTACCCATAGGGGTCAAAAGTAGTGCACTATATAGGGAATAGGGAGCCATTTGGGATGAAACTCAAGGTTCACTCATGTGTGGCCTAGATATGTGTTCCTTCCAGCAGCTGCTGGCAGAGAGAGGAGTGGAGGCTGGGTGATTATCCCCAGGTGTTGCTCCTGCTGAGACTTCCTGTGGGTGTGGTTGTGTGTTAGTGTGTGTGCATGCCAACGTGTATAAGACCACTAGGACCCAACTGGCCAGTAGACTTGACACGGCACCTCCGTTTATAGAGCTATTAGACAGGACCTCAGGGAGGCTATTAGACAGGACCTCAGGGCTGCTATTAGACAGGACCTCAGGGCTGCTATTAGACAGGACCTCAGGGCGGCTATTAGACAGGACCTCAGGGCTGCTATTAGACAGGACCTCAGGGCTGCTATTAGACAGGACCTCAGAGTGGCTATTAGACAGGACCTCAGGGCTGCTATTAGACAGGACCTCAGGGCGGCTATTAGACAGGACCTCAGGGCTGCTATTAGACAGGACCTCAGGGCTGCTATTAGACAGGACCTCAGAGTGGCTATTAGACAGGACCTCAGGGCTGCTATTAGACAGGACCTCAGGGAGGCTATTAGACAGGACCTCAGGGCTGCTATTAGACAGGACCTCAGGGCTGCTATTAGACAGGACCTCAGAGTGGCTATTAGACAGGACCTCAGGGGGGCTGTTAGACAGGACCTCAGGGGGGCTGTTAGACAGGACCTCAGGGCTGCTATTAGACAGGACCTCAGGGCTGCTATTAGACAGGACCTCAGGGCGGCTATTAGACAGGACCTCAGGGCTGCTATTAGACAGGACCTCAGGCGGCTGTTAGACAGGACCTCAGGGCTGCTATTAGACAGGACCTCAGGGGGCTATTAGACAGGACCTCAGGGGGCTATTAGACAGGACCTCAGGGGGCTATTAGACAGGACCTCAGGGCTGCTATTAGACAGGACCTCAGAGTGGCTATTAGACAGGACCTCAGGGGGGCTGTTAGACAGGACCTCAGGGGGGCTGTTAGACAGGACCTCAGGGCTGCTATTAGACAGGACCTCAGGGCTGCTATTAGACAGGACCTCAGGGCGGCTATTAGACAGGACCTCAGGGCTGCTATTAGACAGGACCTCAGGCGGCTGTTAGACAGGACCTCAGGGCTGCTATTAGACAGGACCTCAGGGGGCTATTAGACAGGACCTCAGGGCGGCTATTAGACAGGACCTCAGGGCGGCTATTAGACAGGACCTCATTATTACCTTGTTACTGCCAAACGAATGGAGCCTAAACACACAGTAAGAATGTGTTTGTCATAGCTCAGGCTTGTTAGGACTTCCCTCCAACATATCATAGTATTGTCATTATAGTGCCCCCTCCAAATGAAGCCTAGGCTTATGATAATAATGTATCCATTATGTAGCTGCTGCACAAATAATATGGCATCATTTGGCATCATGGTTTTCATTGATGTGGACAGAGATTTTGAAGTCAGTAGAACCTCTAGAACTATAGTCATTAGAATGTTATTATATTCTAATTCTAGTACTTCTAATTCTATGGTAGCACTTCTGTAATGTTGACGTTGCCCTCTGGCTAGGCAACACTGTACTGTATGATGTGCATGCCTAGACATGCTGTGTGTGGATAGTCTGCTAATCTTCCTTGGTGCACATGCAGCTTTTTTCCCTCTGTCTTCGTCCCAAATGGCACCCTATTCCCTCTGTAGTGCACTGCTTTTGACAGAATACATAGGGCTCAATAGGGTGCCATTTGGGAAGCAGCCTTTCACTCTGGCCTCTCTGGAGCCCTGTGTAAACCAAGTAAAGCAGTCTCCTTTAGAAATGGAACACTGAGGCCAGATGACCTGAAACACTGAGGTTAGATGAACTGGAACACTGAGGCCAGATGACCTGAAACACTGAGGTCAGATGAACTGGAACACTGAGGTCAGATGAACTGGAACACGGAGGCCAGATGAACTGGAACACTGAGACCAGATGAACTGGAACACTGAGGCCAGATGAACTGGAACACTGAGGCCAGATGAACTGGAACACTGAGGCCAGATTTTGGACTGTGATGAATGGTAGTGGACTGTGATGAATGGTAGTGGACTGTGATGAATGGTAGTGGACTGTGATGAATGGTAGTGGACTGTGATGAATGGTAGTGGACTGTGATGAGTGGTAGTGGACTGTGATGAATGGTAGTGGACTGTGATGAATGGTAGTGGACTGTGATGAATGGTAGTGGACTGTGATGAATGGTAGTGGACTGTGATGAATGGTAGTGGACTGTGATGAATGGTAGTGGACTGTGATGAATGGTAGTGGACTGTGATGAATGGTAGTGGACTGTGATGAATTGGTTCGTCTGCTAGCTAGAAAGAAGAAGTAGGAAATTGCACCAAAGGTAGAGGTTGGTCCAAGACTAGGCCACGTCCCAAATAGCACCCTATTCCCTATGTAGTGCACTACTGATAGGGCTCTGGTCAAACGTAGTGCACTATATAGGGAATATGGTCCCATTCGGGGCAAGGCCTAGAACTGGCTAAATAATATAATTATATGATTTATAGAAATAGCAGAGATATGGTACTTATATAACTACACGATTCTGACAGAAATAGCAGAAAGCAACGCTGTGATTATGAATGTGACAGCTGATGCGGTTTTTCTTCAGGAAACCACAGTCTTTATAAGTTTCCAACAAACCCCTAATCAACAGTTCTGGAGGCATGCGGTCCATGTGCTTCCTGCTCGGGAAAATAGCACGTTGTTGTTTGGAATTATAGTGATTTGGGAACGGGAGGTTGGGATTGCTCGGCAGGCTGTGTGTGTGTGTGTGTGTGTGTGTGTGTGTGTGTGTGTGTGTGTGTGTGTGTGTGTGTGTGTGTGTGTGTGTGTGTGTGTGTGTGTGTGTGCAGGCATCTGGACAGCAGCAGAATGTGGGTTAATTGCTGAGTGGAGCTGCTTTGATAGACCGCAGGGTTAATGGGCAGTGTGTTTTTATATTGCGTGTTCCTGTGTGTGTGTGTGTGTGTGTGTGTGTGTGTGTGTGTGTGTGTGTGTGTGTGTGTTTGAGGGGACCGTAATAGATTGAGAGCGAAGAGGTCAGAGGCTGGTGCTGACCTCAGTCAACCAGGCGATATGGACTACATCCCAAATCGCACCCTATTTCATACATAGTGCACTCCCTATGATCAAAAGTAGTGCACTATATGGGGAATAGGGTGCCGTTTGAGACGCATGTATCCCTCGCTCCCATCCAGGTAGTGTGTGAATGGATCATCTGTACTTGTCCTCAGTAGGGCCCCTAGACCACAATGCTCTGGGTCTCCTATAGGGTCCATACAGATAACAGGTAGTCTCCTATAGGGTCCATACAGATAACAGGTAGTCTCCTATAGGGTCCATACAGATAACAGGTAGTCTCCTATAGGGTTCATACACATAACAGGTAGTCTCCTATAGGGTTCATACAGATAACAGGTAGTCTCCTATTATCTAACAGACACAGTGGCTGTCCACTGTGTTATCTGCCCACTGTGTCTGTTATCTGTCCACTGTGTTATCTGTCCACTGTGTCTGTTATCTGTCCACTGTGTTATCTGTCCACTGTGTCTGTTATCTGTCCACTGTGTTATCTGTCCACTGTGTTATCTGTCCACTGTGTCTGTTATCTGTCCACTGTGTCTGTTATCTGTCCACTGTGCCTGTGATCTGTCCACTGTGTCTGTTATCTGTCCACTGTGTTATCTGTCCACTGTGTCTGTTATCTGTCCACTGTGTTATCTGTCCACTGTGTCTGTTATCTCTCCACTGTGTTATCTGTCCACTGTGTCTGTTATCTGTCCACTGTGTTATCTGTGCACTGTTCCTGTTATCTGTCCACCGTGTTATCTGTCCACTGTGTCTGTTATCTGTCCACTGTGTTGTCTGTCCACTGTGTCTGTTTTCTGTCCACTGTGTTATATGTCCCCTGTGTTATCTGTCCACTGTGTCTGTTATCTGTCCACTGTGTCTGTTATCTGTCCACTGTGTTATCTGTCCAATGTGTCTTATCTGTCCTGGTCCCTTCCTTTATGCAAATTATTTCACAGCTATTCTTTCAAAATAATATTTATTTATTTATTGTAAGGCACATATTGATGCAATCTGTCAATGGTGCCACCGCTCAATGATTTTAGAGGGAGGAATAATTGTAATTGTTTCTCTGTCCAGATCTGTCTATACTTGTAATGTGTCTGACTATATCCAGAGGTGGTCAGGAAGATCTGATCCCAGTCAGATCACAATGTGTCTTTAATCATCTATATTGAGCAAAAATGTGTGCACAATCAGAATGTGGACAAGATATGGTTCTAAGATTCAGGTCGCAGTTGCAAATGAGAACTTGTTCTCAACTGACCTACCTGGTTAAATAAAGGTGAAATAAAAAATAAAAAAAATCTTTACAAAAGACGCAAGTTAGAAGCAGGTATAAACATAGCTAGAGTGTGTGTGTGTGTGTGTGTGTGTGTGTGTGTGTGTGTGTGTGTGTGTGTGTGTGTGTTTGTGTGTGTGTTTAGAGCTACACTGCCAAGTATGTGAACCCTTTGGAAATACCTGGATTTCTGCATAAATTGGTCATTTGATCTGATCTTCATCTAAGTCACAACAATAGACAAACACAGTCTGCTTAAACTAGTAACACACAAACAATTATATGTGTTCATGTCTTTATTGAACACACCGTGTAAACATTCACAGTGCAGGGTGGAAAAAGTATGTGAACCCTTGGATTTAATAAATGGTTGACCCTCCTTTGACAGCAATAACACCTTAACTAAACGTTTTCTGTAGTTGCGGATCAGACCTGCACAACGGTCAGGAGGAATTTTGGACCATTCCTCTTTACAAAACTGTTTCAGTTCAGCAATATTCTTGTAATGTCTGTTGTGAACCGCTCTCTTGAGGTCATGCCACAGCATCTCAATCGGGTTGAGGTCAGGACTCTGACTGGGCCGCTCCAGAAGGCGTATTTTCTTCTGTTCAAACCATTCTGTTTTTGATTTACTTCTGTGTTTTGGGTCGTTGTCTTGTTGCATCACCTAACTTCTGTTGAGCTTCAATTGGCGGACAGATAGCCTTACATTCTCCTACAAAATGTCTTGATAAACTTGGAAGCTGTCTGAGGTCCTGTCTAATAATAGCAAGCTGTCCAGGCCCTGAGGCAGCAAAGCAGCCCCAAACCATGATGCTCCCTCCACCATACTTTACAGTTGGGATGAGGTTTTGATGTTGGTGTGCTGTGCCTTTTGTTCTCCACACATAGTGTTGTGTGTTCCTTCCAAACAACTCAACTTTAGTTTAATCTGTCCACAGAATATTTTGTCAGTTGCACTGTGGAACATCCAGGTGCTCTTTTGTGAACTTCAGACGTGCAGCAATGTTTTTTTTTGACAGCAGTGACTTCCGTGGTGTCCTCCCATGAACACCATTCTTGTTTAGTGTTTTACGTATCGTAGACTCATCAGAGATGTTAGCATGTTCCAGAGATTTCTGTAAGTCTTTAGCTGACACTCTAGGGTTCTTCTTAACCTCTTTGAGCATTCTGCGCTGTGCTCTTGCAGTCATCTTTGCAGGACGGCCACTCCTAGGGAGAGTAGCAACAGTGCTAAACTTTCTCCATTTATAGACCATTTGTCTTACTGTGGACTGATGAACATCAAGGCTTTGCAAGTCAACAATTCTTAATCTTAGGTCTTCTGAGATGTCTTTTGTTCGAAGCATGGTTCACTGTTGGTTAGCGCTTGTAAGTAAGCATTTCACTGTAAGGTCTACAACTGCTGTATTCGGCGCACTGGTCAAATCAAATCAAAGTTTATTTGTCACGTGTGCCGAATACAGCAGTTGCAGACCTTACAGTGAAATGCTTACTTACAAGCGCTAAACACTAAAGAAGAATGGTGTTCATGGCAGGACACCAGGGAAGTCACTGCTGTCCAAAAAAAACATTGCTGCATGTCTGAAGTTCACAAATAAGCACCTGGATGTTCCACAGTGCAACTGACAAAATATTCTGTGGACAGATGAAACTAAAGTTGAGTTTGGAAGGAACACACAACACTTTGTGTGGAGGAAAAAGCTTCTTGTGAATAGCAAACTCAAATTTTGTGAATGTTTTTTTATAGGGCAGGGCAGCTCTAACCAACATCTCCAATCTCCTCTCATTAATTGGACTCCAGGTTAGCTGACTCCTGACTCCAATCTTAATTTTGGAGAAATCCTTAGCTTAGGGGTTCACATACTTTTTCCAACCTACACTGTGAATGTTTAAATTATATATTCAATATAGACAAAAAAACTACAATTATTAGTTTAAGCAGACTGTGTTTGTCTATTGTTGTGACTTAGATGAAGATCAGATCAAATTTTATGACCAATTTATGCAGAAATCCACTATAGATGTCTGGTTCCTGGAGGGAGGGAGGGAGAGATGCTCTTGAGTTATCTCAGAGAGAGAGAGAGAGAGAGAGAGAGAGAGAGAGAGAGAGAGAGAGAAAAAGAGAGACAAACAGGTCTTCAAGGACCTCTGGGTAGTGTATCTGTCTGTCTGGAGAGAGAGAGAGAGAGAGAGAGACACTGGGCTTCAAGGACCTCTGGGCAGTGTCTCCGTCTGTCTGTCTGGAGAGATAGAGAGAGAGAGCGAGAGAGAGAGAGAGAGAGAGAGAGAGAGAGAGACACAGGGCTTCAAGGACCTCTGGGCAGTGTCTCTGTCTGTCTGGAGAGAGAGAGAGAGAGAGAGAGAGAGAGAGAGAGAGAGAGAGAGAGAGAGAGAGAGAGAGAGAGAGAGAGAGAGAGAGAGAGAGAGAGAGAGAGAGAGAGAGACACAGGGCTTCAAGGACCTCTGGGCAGTGTCTCTGTCTGTCTGTCTGGAGAGAGAGAGAGAGAGAGCGAGAGAGTTTTGAGTTTTTACACATCTTTATTGTATCAATTTAAGATGCAAAAACTGTTTTTCCAATAGTTATTTTTTCAACAGTTGATTATAACAACTATACCAATTCAATCCCACACAACACAATCATCAGGATAAACACAGTCACCATGGCAACATCTTACGGTGAATTATATTGCTTAACTTAATACATCAACAAAACTTAATTCCTCCCCCATCATCATACACAGTCCACCTCCCCATGTATCTACAAACCCCTGTATATTGTCCATTTCTCTAAAATACCCATAATCCAGCTTGATTCTTGCTTTTATCATTGCTTTAAAAAGTCCTTCCACTAGGGGTCCATCTCCATTTTCAATTTTACGTGTCCTACTCAAATATATGGACATTTTAGCCTGTCCTGTCAGAAAATTTAGCTGTTGGCATTTTGCTCTAAACTTTCTGGAGTACGGATAACCAAAAATAAAAAGAGTAGAATTGAAAACTTCCCCCACTTTTCTGAACAATGATTCCAATACAAGAAACAGTGGTTTAAGCCTGTCACATTCTAGGAAACAGTGAAAGATAGTCTCTCTACATTTACAAAAAGGACATTGACTTGAGCACAAAGGATTAATCACAGTCACAAAAGCATTTACTGCTACAATCCCATGTATCACCCTCCACTGCAGATCCCCCGCCCACTTGGTCAGTGGAGGTTTGTACAGGGCCCTCCATGCTGGCTTAACCTCTGGTTGTACACCAAGTTTTTTTCTCCATGGAGTATCTTTTTTTTCAATTAGTTTTCTTTTGTTTAGGACTTTCACACAAAGTTTGTAAAACACTTTTCCAGTATCTGTGTTCAATTCTACTATTTCATCCTCACCCACTGCAGGAGATGATGATGGTGTCTGCTCCCCTAGAGTGCTGAGCTCAAAACCCAATACTGTAAAAGGTTCTTTTGTGTTTGAGGCATCCCCTGTCCATTTGCTGAGTAGTGTCCAATCTTCTGTTGACAAAACGTTTCTGTATTTCTCCAACAAATGCCCAACCGCTCTCTTAGACTTCACCCCGAGTCTTTCGGCCACTGGATCCGTCTCCTCCAGTGTTGGGCCTGTCAGCTGGACCAGATCCTGTAATGTAATGATGCCAGCATTTTTCAACCTCAGCGACATATTTGGTGACACCTCAGTTGTGACATCCAATCTACCTCCATGGATTAGAGTTTCTTTCATTAACCAATGCAGCGATTCTGTTGTTGAAATATTACAAAAGCCTATCAGCTTCCACACTCTGAAGAGCCCACTGTAAAATGGTGAAACTCCTTGTAGTGAAACTGTGTTTAAATCCATTAAAAACAGTGTTCTGTCCAATCCCAGCCCTTCCACCTTTTGCAGCAGTGCTTCCGTCACCGGCCTCCAAATCTCATCCTTTCCATATAGTATCCTCTTTACGTGTTGAAGACGGAAAGCAGCGGTCCTACTGGCCAGATGAGTAAGTACACTCTGTGGCACCCAGTGGTATCTGCCCCAGAAAAAATCCACTACCACAGCCTGTATTTTGGCCAGCAGTCCTGAAGGGGTTCCAAAACTGCTAATCGGTGCCAAAGAGCAGAAGCCACCAGGTTGTTGACTACCAACGCTCTCCCCCTATATGACATACGTGGTATCAACCACCGCCATCTCCCTAATCTCCCCTGTACCATTTCTAGAACCCCGTCCCAATTTTTTCCCATTATTTCATCATCCCCCAAAAACACACCTAGATATTTAAACCCCCTTCTATTCCATTTGAGCCCCCCTTGTAGTGTCGGTATTCCCCCAGGCCACTCTCCCAGCTGTAAAGCACAACTTTTACCCCAATTTATTCTGGCCGATGATATAATTCCAAATAGTTGAACACTTAAACTCAGCATCTCTACTTCTTCTTGGCTGTTAACTACTATTAGGACATCATCAGCATATGCTGAAATCTGTACACCAGGTATCCCCTTCTCTTGTGTTGTGCCACCCAATTTTTCCCTCAAAACATGTAAGAGAGGTTCAATTGCCATTGAGTACAACATCCCTGAAAGGGAGCAACCCTGTCTAATTCCTCTGCCCACTTTAAATGGCACACTCAAACCACCATTGATCTTCAATACGCTCTCAATGTCACCATACAGCATTGTGATCATGGCAATGAAACCAGAGCTGAATCCAAATGCTTCCATTGTGCGCCAAAGATATAGGTGTTCAACCCGGTCAAATGCTTTTTCCTGATCTATAGAAATAAGACCAGAGTTTAAGCCGAAAACTTTAGAAAGGTCCAAATAATGAATAGTGAAATATTATCTAAAATCTGCTCCATCACCTCTCTAAACCTGTTGGAAAGTGCTTTGGAGAGAATTTTATAATCAGTACAAAGCAAAGCCACAGGCCTCCAGTTCTTGACCTCTTGTAAATCCTCCTTTTTTGGCAACAATGTGATGACTGCTCTCCTGCAACTCAGTGGCAGCAACCCTCCAGCTAAACTGTCACTGAGTACTTCCAGCAGATCTTCTCCAATTGTTCCCCAAAAAGACCTATAAAAGTCAACAGGTAGCCCATCAATGCCAGGAGCTCTACCACCCTCCATCCCATTCATTGCAGCATAAAGTTCTGGCAATGACAATGGAAGCTCCAACTCTTTATTAGTTTCCACTGACACTTTTGGTAACCCCTCATAGAACTGTTGTTCCACCTCTGGAGCTTCTACCCTTTGACAAGTGTAGAGCTCAGCATAAAACTCTACAGCCCTTTTCCGGATCTCCTGAGAGCTCTTGAGTTCTTGTCCAGAGGCAGAGCGAAGGCTGTGCATTATTCTACTCTGACCTTTCTTTTTTTCCAGACCAAAAAAGAACCTAGATGGGGAATCCATTTCAGAGATACTCTGAAACCTTGATCTCACCAATGCCCCTTGCGCTCTGATATCCAGCAGTTCAGCCAAATGTGTATTTTTTAATTTGAGTGTCTTAATGTGACCTTGTTCTCCTGTAGACTCTGCAATATTTTGTATTTCTACAATTTCCTTCTCCAAATGTTTAATTGACCGGATGCTCTTTCTGGTGACATTGAAAGTGTATTGTACACAAAATTGCTGAATTTGAACTTTGCCCACATCCCACCACTTTTGAAGGGAGGAAAAAAGATGCTTCTGAGATCTCCATCTCTCCCAAAAATAACAAAAACACTTCTTGAAATGAGCATCACCTATTAGGGAGGTATTCAAATGCCAATAGGCATTAATAAAGAGTACAGCTGTGACTAAACTGTGATCTGAAAACCCTACTGGGGTTATATAACACTTTTTAAAGACTTGAGAGTGATGCTCAAAACAATACACCCTGTCTAGCCTGGCTAGAGAGATGGAGTTGTCTCTTACATGTGCCCAAGTATATTGTCTATCAGTACCATGTAAATTACGCCATACATCACAGAGATCATGGGTTTCTACTAAGCGAGCAAAGCTACGACGTGATGCCATATGAGGTTCAACATGATTCCTGTCCATCTCTTTTTCAGTGCAATTAAAATCACCACCAATAAACAAATATTCCTCCCCACTGCAGTTTGTTATTGTATCTGAGAGTTTCTCCAGAAATAGCATTCTCTCTACTGCCACCACTGGTGCATAGACATTAATAAAAACCATTACAATATTTTCAATTTTTGCTTTTACCTTAAGCAGTCTACCTTGCACTATCTCTTCCACCTTATAATCTGTGGGTGTAAAATTTTTAGAAAATAAGATAGCTACACCTGCACTCATGTTAGTCTTGTGACTAAGGACCACCTGTCCTTCCCACTCTCTCTTCCATTCCACCTCATTTCCTGCATCACTATGTGTTTCTTGTACAAACCCTACATCTATACCTTTCATTTTCAGCAGTTCATAAAACATTGTTCTTTTTTTAATGTCTCTTGCACCATTGATGTTTAAAGAGGATAACTTAATGTCCTGCATGATAGAAATGAAAAAGAAACTAAACCCGCTCACAAAATAAAACAAAAATCTGTGGTACTTATGACTATGACATTTCGACTTCATTTGCAAATTGTTGGTTTTTCAACTTCTGAACAATTTTTTTCAACCTATAACCTTCTTGCGAAGTCAGTGACTCGCCTACGTTTTTCATGAAAGAGCTTGCAGATCGGATGAAAACATTACGATCAGGAAAATGTTCTTCTACATGCACATTTTTCTTCCCTTTTGTACTCCTTAAAAATGTTTGAATCATTTCTATGGTGTAACCACCCCCCAAGCCCCTCCCACTCTGTGTGGACGAATCAGAAAAGCCGTCCTCACTATCAGAAGCAGACGATTCGTCAGCTGTACTATTTACGTCTTCACTAGTATTTTCCATTGATCGTTTAGTTTTAAGTTCTTCTCTTTTTAATTTTCTCTTAGATTCTGAAATCTGAGTTGTTCTCTCTGATTTACGCTTGGTAGCAGGTATTTTGAAAACACCCTCATCTTCCAAAGTCGGCATTTCCACCTCTATTAATACTGACTCTGCGACTGCCATAGCGGTCTCTCCGTTACTCTTTTTATTCTCATCTTCCCTTTCTCTACCTGTTCTCTTTAGATTTGTCTCCACCTCTCCCCTGGCCCCTGTCACATGACCCTGCTCCCCTTCATGACTATTTGCTGTCTCACTTTCATCTGGGTTGACATTTGAGGTTGTGCTATGTGGATTTTTTGTCCCACCTGTCGGGACAGTTTCCTTCTCTGGACACGACCGCGCTAGATGTCCCTCCCTCCCACATCCAAAACATTTCATTGAGTCAGTTGATGCAAAAATGACATAATCAAACCCCTCTATCTTGAACTTAAACACTATGTTCATATCCTCATGATCATCTTTCAAAATCATATATACTTGTCTCCTGTGCGAAACGGCATGTGACATTAAGGGAGATTTCCCCCCCATTGAAAGTTTCTTAATCGCTGAGACCAATTGACCATGCCGTGAAAGTTCTCTTTCCAACGCGGCATCTCTAAGAAAAGGTGGCACATTAGAAAGGATTACCTTCCTTGCCGGACTGACCAAAGGGAAAACACTTGTATGAGTTTCTTTAAGCGCTATACCCTGTTCAACTAATGTATGTACTTTATCTACACTGTCCAAAAACAATACAATAGCACCATTCATTCGCGAAGCTGATTTTACGCACTTATAACCAACTACCGATCCCACAGCCAGAGCGCACTCTTCCACTGAGCAGGCAATCGCTCCTCGTGAGTTGATCAAAATCAAACCCTTTTCCACCTTGAGTGGCCATATCAACCAGCCTAAAGCTGGCTGACGCCCTCAACCTTTCAAACAATTATTCCAAAACACCACTCTATAGTGTAATGTAATGCTAAATAATGTGAAAACTGTGAACATTAAAAAAAGACAAACCGTAGAAAAGCAGTTGGAAACCCAGTCGCTCTCACAACCACGCACCAAACACTCGACTCACTTCCGCTCCCAGCATGCAGCGAGAGAGAGAGAGAGAGAGAGAGAGAGAAAGAGAGAGAGAGAGAGAGTGAGAGAGAGAGAGAGACACAGGGCTTCAAGGACCTCTGGGCATTGTCTCTGTCTGTCTGTCTGTCTGGAGAGAGAGAGAGAGACACGGGGCTTCAAGGACCTCTGGGCAGTGTCTCTGTCTGTCTGTCTGGAGAGAGAGAGAGAGAGAGAAACACGGGGCTTCAAGAACCTCTGGGCAGTGTCTCTGTCTGTCTGTCTGGAGAGAGAGAGAGAGAGAGAAACACGGGGCTTCAAGGACCTCTGGGCAGTGTCTCTGTCTCTATCTCTATCTGGTGAGAGTCAGAGAGGCCTGTTCAGAAGGAGGTTGTGCTCTACACTATCATCTAGGGTCGTTCAGGTCTTTAGAGAGTTTCACTGTTAAATCAACACATCCCTTAGATATGATAAGACTAAAAATAGCATTGACAGACGGCTCTCTCTCAATTTCAATTTACATTTAAATTGAAATGCTTTATTTGAGTGGGAAACATATTTTAACATTGTCTCTCTCTCTTTATTCCTCCGGCCTTCCTCTCCTGTCCTGGCCAGTCCAACCCACATCATTTGATGCCAGCCAGAGTATCTCTCTGACTTGATGGCACAATATTCTCTATATAGTGAGAGCACCAGACCCCTTCTCCTCCCCTGCTGGACGTGGCCGTAATCTGAAGAGGGGCTTTGTCTGTCTCTGTGTGTTTGTGGAGTCTGTCTGTGTGTTGACCTGCTGGCTAGCCTGGCCTGTGCTGGGCTGGGGAGATCCATGCTTAGAAGGTGACTTCATAGGGACAGCAGCTCAGACTTCAGGGCCCTAGCTAGCTCTGTCTGTCTCTGTCTGTCTCTCTCTCTCTCTCTCTTTCTCTCTCTCTCTCTTTCTCTTTCTCTCGGCCAATATGAGCTCATCCATGACAACCAGCCAGCCAGCTGCTCGCTCGGTCACAGGGGTGTCATTCCACTCAACCTTTCACCCCAGTGTTGAACCCTGGCACTCACTGGTGTTTGCCATGTTACAGTGTGTTTGTGTGTGTGCGTACATGCATGCTCAACAGGGTTTTCCGTCCTTGTTTTTAGACCAGGGTCACATTGTGTGTGACATCCCTCCCAGTGCCCGGCCTGGCCTACTCATAGGAAACAGTAAAGGCCTCAGCCTGGGTCGGGATGCTCTCTCTCTCTCTGACCACTGACAGCCTGGCCTGCCGCCTCCACGGCGCCTGTGGACAGAGAGAGAGAGAGCATCCCGACCCAGGCTGAGGCCTTTACTGTTTAGGCCAGTGTGCCAGCACAGAGCGGCAAGGGACAGGGTAGGGTCAGCTCTCTAGGGTGGTCCTGTGGTGTGTGTGTGTGTGTGTGTGTGTGTGTGTGTGTGTGTGTGTGTGTGTGTGTGTGTGTGTGTGTGTGTGTGTGTGTGTGTGTGTGTGTGTGTGTGTGTGTGTGTGTGTGTGTGTGTGTGTGTGTGTGTGTGTGTGTGTGATCTGTTAGGCGTAATAATGACGGGCCGATGTTATGATTAGACTGCTGCTAGGCTCCTCTTTGGCTTTTCAGATCTCTGCTGTCTAGACCTCTGGGAATAGAGAGGTAGACAGAGAGACAGACAGACAGACAGACAGACAGACAGACAGACAGACAGACAGACAGACAGACAGACAGACAGACAGACAGACAGACAGACAGACAGACAGACAGACAGACAGACAGACCAACAGACAGACAGACAGACAGACAGACAGACGGACAGACAGACAGACAGACCAACAGACAGGCCAACAGACAGGCCAACAGACAGACATACAGGCCAACAGACAGACAGACAGGCCAACAGACAGACAGACCAACAGACAGACAGGCAGACCAACAGACAGGCCAACAGACAGACATACAGGCCAACAGACAGACAGACAGACAGACAGACAGACAGACAGACAGACAGACAGACAGACAGGCCAACAGACAGACATACAGGCCAACAGACAGACAGACAGGCCAACAGACAGACAGACAGACCAACAGACAGGCCAACAGACAGTCCAACAGACAGACATACAGGCCAACAGACAGACAGACAGACAGGCCAACAGACAGACATACAGGCCAACAGACAGACAGACAGGCCAACAGACAGACAGGCCGACTTAATGATGGTGTTTGAGTCGTGCCTGGCCATGCAGCCGTGGGTGAACAGGGAGTACAGGAGGGAACTAAGCATACACCCCTGAGGGGGCCAGCGTGGCAGATGTGTTGTGACCTACCCTTACCACCTGGGGGCGGCCTGTCAGGAAGTCCAAGATCCAGTTGCAGATGGAGGTGTTTAGTCCCATGGTCCTTAGCTTAGTGATGAGCATTGAGGGCACTATGGTGTTGAACGCTGAGCTGTAGTCAATGAATAGCATTCTCTGGTAGGTGTTCCTTTTGTCCAGGTGGGAAAGGGCAGTGTGGAGTGCAATAGACATTGCATCATCTGTGGATCTGTTTGAGCGGTATGCAAATTGGAGTGGGTCTAGGGTTTCTGGGATAATGGTGTTAATGTGAGACATAACCAGCTTTTCAAAGCACTTCATGGCTACAGACGTGAGTGTAGTCATTTAGGCAGGTGACCTTAGTGTTCTTGGGCACAGGGACTATGGTGGTCTGCTTGAAACATGTTGGTATTTCAGAGTCAATCAGGGACATGTTGAAAATGTCAGTGAAGAAACTTGCCAGTTGGTCAGCGCATGCTCAGAGTACACATCCTGGTAATCCATCTGGCCCAGCGGCCTTGTGAATGTTGACCTGTTTAAAGCTCTTACTCACGAGGGCTACGGAGAGCGTGATCACACAGTCATCCGGAACAGCTGATGCTCTCATGCATGCCTCAGTGTTGCTTGCCTCGAATGAGCATAGAAGTGATTTAGCTCATCTGGTAGGCTCGTGTCACTGGGCAGCTCGCGGCTGATCTTCCCTTTGTAGTCTATAATAGTTTGCAGGCCCTGCCACATCCGACGAGCGTCGGGGCTGGTGTAGTACAATTCAATCTTAGTCCTGTATTGGCGCTTTGCCTGTTTGATGGTTTGTCTGAGGGCGTAACAGGATTTCTTATAAGCGTCCGGGTTAGAGTCCCGCCCCTTGAAGGCGGCAGCTCTACCCTTTAGCTCAGTGAGGATGTTGCCTGTGTTTGGTGTAAAGGTGGTCTAGAGTGTTTTTTTCCTCTGGTTGCACATTTAACCTGCTGATAAAACTATAGTGCAGTCTATAGGGAATAGGGTGCCATTTGGGACGCAGTCTCTGTATGATTGCATTAGGAAGACTGTTATTCTGTCACTCACTCAAAACCTGGGTTACACCACTCAATCTGGACTCAATCTGGACCCAATCTGCTGCAGGCACACGTGTGTGTGTGTGTGTGTGTTTGTGTGTGTGTGTGTGTGTGTGTGTGTGTGTGTGTGTGTGTGTGTGTGTGTGTGTAGGGGCAGCCAGGGGTCAGGGCTGGCTGCAGAGTTGGAGCCGTATCTCCTCCACCCCCCACCACCACCTCCCGCCCCCTCCACACACACACACCGACCCTCTGCATTTGGAATCCATTAAGCAATGTGGTCAGAATTTATCTGATAATTGAAAGGAGACATTTTCAAAGTTCTCTAACTCCTGTTCCCTGGGAGAAGTCTGAGCCAAGACAAACACGCAACGGGTGAGGCTAGGGGTGGATTGTCTAGGGTTGCAAAATTCTGGTAACTTTCCCAATTTACCCAGGTTTCCCCAAAATCCCAGTTGAAAGATTCCTTGAATCACGTTCAAGTTACCGGAATTTTGAAACCCTAGTTGAGGCTCAGGGCTAGGGGCAGGGGTAGGATCTTGGGATGGAGTAGGGGCTTGGGTGGAGAAAGGGTTGCGGGGTTGGAGCTTGGGGTGGGCGCTGGAGAGGGGGTAGGGCTTGAGGGGACTGGGGGGCTTGGCGATGCTAAGGTGAGGACGTGTTCTGGGGCTTGGGCCTCAGGGGTGAGGACGGGGTCTGAAGACTTGATTCTGCGGCTCGGGCATATTGAATGGCTAAGGCTGAGGGTTTACGTCTGGGGCTTGCGGCTTGGGTAGGGGGCTGAGGACTATGCTCAGCAGCTGAGAGCTGGGGCTGGGGCCAGAGGTGTTGCATTAGAACCAGTCTGGGGCTGGGGCTGGGGCTGGGGCTGGGTCCAGAGGTTTTGCTATAGGACCAGGCTGGGGCCCAGAGATGTTCTTATAGGACCAGCAGGACTGGATTAACTACCTGGTGAAATTCCAGCAAAACTGGATGAACTACCTGGTGACGTTCCAGCAGGACTGGATTAACAACCTGGTGACATCCAGCAGGACAGGATTAACTACCTGGTGACGCTCCAGCAGGACTGGATTAACTACCTGGTGACGTTCCAGCAGGACTGGATTAACTACCTGGTATTGTTCCAGCAGGACTGAATTAATTACCTGGTGAAATTCCAGCAAAACTGGATTAACTACTTGGTGACGTTCCGGCAGGACTGGATTAACTACCTGGTGACGTTCCTGCAGGACTGGATTAACTACCTGGTGACGTTCCAGCAGGACTGGATTAACTACCTGGTGACGTTCCAGCAGGACTGGATTAACTACCTGGTGACGTTCCTGCAGAACTGGATTAACTACCTGGTGACGTTCCTGCAGGACTGGATTAACTACCTGGTGACATTCCAGCAGGACTGGATTAACTACCTGGTGACGTTCCAGCAGGACTGGATTAACTACCTGGTGACGTTCCTGCAGAACTGGATTAACTACCTGGTGACGTTCCAGCAGGACTGGATTAACTACCTGGTGATGTTCCAGCGGGACTGGATTAACTACCTGGTGACGTTCCAGCAGGACTGGATGAACTACCTGGTGACGTTCCAGCAGGACTGGATTAACAACCTGGTGACATCCAGCAGGACAGGATTAACTACCTGATGACATTCCAGCAGGACTGGATTAACTACCTGGTGACATTCCAGCAGGACTGGATTAACTACCTGGTGACGTTCCAGCAGGACTGGATTAACTACCTGGTGACGTTCCAGCAGGACTGGATTAACTACCTGGTGACGTTCCTGTGGAGTCTTGAACAACAAATATTTAAATCAAGAGAATTTCCTAGCTG
>CM042398.1:4266500-4291500 GCA_023634145.1 Thymallus thymallus | reverse complement strand
TTAAGAATCCCAGAGCTCTGAGAAACAGAAGAAACCTTCACACTGCTCATTATTAAGCAGCGATCAAGAATCCCAGAGCTCTGAGAAACAGAAGAAAGCTTCACACTGCTCATTATTAAGCAGCGATCAAGAATCCCAGAGCTCTGAACCAGCAACATGTTCTATGTGTGTGTTGTCAGTTGACATTCACACCTTCTAATATAACAGCTGAGCATAATGCAGCATCTGCCACAAAGTCGTCCCTGTAGTTGAGGAGTGTGGGACTGGTGCTCTACATCTGTAGTAGGCAGGTAGGCTGGATGTACAGAATGGACCGTCCACACCGGGCTGACCAATGGAAATCACTGCCAGACAGCATCACCCTAGACAGGCCCTGTGATTGGTTCATTGTGCTGGCTAACTAACCCTCCTGTGCCTGTGGATTGTCACCTGTTGACAGGTGTTGTCGTCACACAGCTGAGACAAAGGGCTAATAAAGTTGTGTAGACATGACTCTGGTTGCCAAGGAGACATATTTTTAGGGATCGCATCATTATGAAACTTACACAGAGCTCTGCTTGTTTTGAAGTGAAAACCCCCAAACGTCACTGAGAAAAAGTTCAAATCGATGGTTTCATTAGAATCCATGAACTGTCTCTTAGAATGTAAGCTCCTCAATGGCAAAATCCCCAATGTTCATCTGAATGGGTTTTCTCTGTCAAAACCAAGGTTTGTGACGTCTTGGTTGGATGTCTACACTGTGAACTCTGCTTTGAGTCTACATGATCTTTTTGCCTTTGGGACTTTTACAAACCTTGTCTTCCATTAAATCACACAATGAACAATCCCCTGTGCTGTGCAAACTCAGACAGTGAACTTGACCCTTGAACCATTGATCACTGTATCTAATGGTTAAATTAAATTCAATGTGGTTTATAATTATTCAGTCTACCATGGACAGACAGTAGAGTTTTGGGCTGTATCTCAATTCTCTAACTTGACTTCCTCTATCTCTCCTTGTCTCCTTTACTCCATAAGGCTTGATACCTGAATTAGATATAAGCTCTTCATAGACATCATCCAACATATTTCTTCCACCACCACCTGTCCCGTCCTGTCAGATAAGTGCAGATGAAGAGGAGGAGACGAGGAAACTGTTTTCGACTATTGAGACATAGCCCAGGAGTGATTCACCAACCTCTCCATAGAATCAGAGTGATTAACAGTCATTAACAGAGGATAGTGAAGATGTCATTATTCTGCCATTAGAACAGTAGCCATGTTGTGTCTGCTCTCCACTGCTGTGTTTACGGTCATTGATGCCCTTTGACCCCTCCCTCCCTCAGTCGCCACCTCCCTCCCTCCAACTAATCCTGTATTTATTAAACACTTCACCAGCTGTATGTCTCTCTGGTAGAGGGATGTGTTTCTCCAGTGCAGCGCCCTAGCCTCTGTGTATTTGTGATTCTGTGGTTGATAAGAGGGAGCTCTGGTTAAAGGCTAACCAGTGGTTCTGATGCTGTCTGTCCTGTCCTGTCCTGTCCAGCAGTGGTTTTTATACTTTTCCTCGTTAAATAAGATGTGGGTCATGTGATCACCTGATCAGAACCTCATTCAGTAGAATGGGATGAGCCTGTGTTGGAGTTCAACAGACCCTGGAATGGAATGGCTGCCATACATGTAGAGATGCTGATTCAAGAAGAATTTGCAGTGGTCTCTTAATTTTTCCAGAGCTGTATATCTGCTAATATGTCTGTGCTTCTAGTCCAGTAATATAATCAGAATACTATTCATGGTTCATCCTAGTATGAATAGCTATTTTCTAAGAAACAAGGAAGTTACAAACTTACAGTACAGAGAATAAATTACAAAGAAACATGTCTCACACACACACACACACACACACACACACTCTCACACACACTCTCACACACACACACACACACACACACACACACACACACACACACACACACACACACACACACACACACACACACACACACACACACACACACACACACACACACACACACACACCACACACACACACACACACACACACACACACACACACACACACACTCTCACACACACACACACACACTCTCACACACTCTCACACACACACACACACACACACACACTCACACACACACACACACACACACACACACACACACACACACACACACACACACACACACACACACACACACACTCTCACACACACACACACACACACACACACTCTCACACACACACACACACACACACTCACACACACACACACACACACACACACATGCTATTGCTCAGGAGGCCGATACGCTGTAAGTTTAACAGTTAGAAACTACAACACAAAACTTTGACCCATCTGTTTAAAATGATTTACAGCACAGAGCCATGTTCTCTCTCTCTCTCTCTCTCTCTCTCCACTCACTGTTCTCTCTCTCTCTCTCTCTCTCTCTGTTCTCTCTCTCTCTCTCTCTCTCTCTCTCTGTTCTCTCTCTCTCTCTCTCTCTCTGTTCTCTCTCTCTCTCTCTCTCTCTCTCTGTTCTCTCTCTCTCTCTCTCTCTCTCTCTGTTATATCTCTCTCTCTCTCTCTCTGTTCTCTCTCTCTCTCTCTCTCTCTCTCTCTCTCTCTCTCTCTCTCTCTCTCTCTCTCTCTCTCTCTCTCTCTCTCTGTTCACTCTCTCTCTCTCTCTCTCTCTCTGTTCTCTCTCTGTTCTCTCTCTCTCTCTCTCTCTCTCTCTCTCTCTCTCTCTCTCTCTCTCTCTCTCTCTCTCTCAGGAACAAAGAGAGCTGTGTTCAAGACAAAGAGCTGTACGTACAGGGAACAGGTTTGTAGGTAGAAGTCAGGTCAATGTAAGTGTGTGTGTGTATAGATCACTGTAAAGGTGCTTGGGTAAACCTGGAGTTTCTCTCTATGAACACACACAACCTGGAGTTTGTTATATGTAGCAGAGTTCCAGACCTATTTCTGACGTTGTATGAAGGTTACCCACAAATAACACATCATCGCCTCAGTGGTGAGTTTGACTACTTCTCCACCTACAGTACACACACACACACACACACACACACACACACACACACACACACACACACACACACACACACACACACACACACACACACACACACACACACACACACACACACACACACACACACACACACACACAGAGCACACACACACAGAGCACACACACACACACACACAGAGCCAGTTTATAGTTGACATGCAGGTTACTGGAGCATTCCTCCACTCATAGCGTCTTGGTAATATGGGTACTGTATTTTTTAAGGGAAATATAAAATGCAGGTTTTTGTCCCATATGCTGTTGGATAATTCATAGTGTTATTGGTTAAATATAGTGTTGCCAGCCAGCCAGCCATGGAAACTGGATGGAACCTTATACAACCTTATCCATGCACCCCCTATTATTCAGCCTCCATGCACCCCCTATTATTCAGCCTCCATGCAACCCCTATTATTCAGCCTCCATGCACCCCCTATTATTCAGCCTCCATGCACCCCCTATTATTCAGCCTCCATGCACCCCCTATTATTCAGTCTACATGTCCGTCTGTCTGTCTGTCTGTCTGTCTGTCTGTCTGTCTCACTCTCTGTCTCACTCTCTGTCTGTCCGTCAGTCTGTCCATCTGTCCGTCTGTCTGTCTGTCTGTCTGTCTGTCTGTCTGTCTGTCTGTCTGTCTGTCTGTCTGTCTGTCTGTCTGTCTGTCTGTCTGTCTGTATGTCTGTCTGTCTGTCTGTCTGTCTGTCTCTGTCTGTCTCGATGTCTGTCTGTTTGTCTGTCTGTCTGTCTGTCTGTCTCTGTCTGTCTCGATGTCTGTCTGTCTGTCTGTCTGTCTGTCTGTCTGTCTGTCTGTCTGTCTGTCTGTCTCTGTCTGTCTCGATGTCTGTCTGTCTGTCTGGTAATGCATACAGCTGTCTCTGCTTCTATTTAAGTCTTAACACCTCCAACCCAGTGGATCTTATATGAGTAATTTCTGATGATGCAATTGATCTTATCTATTCATCTGAGTTGCTGGAGGCTGGAAGTGGCAGAGCAGAGCTAGCAGAGGTGTTAAAATACCACACAAGACAACACGATGCTGATGACGATGATGGAAAGAGGTGTTTTTATTTGAACTTTGTGGTCTGAAGGTCGTGCAGAGGTTTATCCTAATAGTCTGGCCCTGCTTGGTCAGGACATGCACTACTGCCTGGTCAGGACATGCACTACTGCCTGGTCAGGACATGCACTACTGCCTGGTCAGGACATGCACTACTGCCTGGTTTATCTCTGATTCTTTACATCTGCCTTTCCACCTTTTATTAATACAGGTTCTCATTGAGATAAAATGTAATTTACAAGTTACCTGTTGAACCGTTTGTAATGTACAGTACTGGGGGTACAGTACTGTGGAGCAGGTTGAGAGAGGATGGTGGGGTCAGGAGTCAGCTCACAGGAGGCATAACATCCTCCCCTGGACTCCCAAAGGCCACATCCCCTCCCAAGCTAGAGCTGCTGCTGGCCTGCACTGGACATCCTCTCTCATACCAGCGTCCAAACACAGCAAGTCTTCTCTGCTGCTCACTGCTGAGTTAGTACATCCAGTTACAATAGTTGTAACAAGCATGGTAACAAGATTTTGTTGTTACACGTGTCAGCCAGCCAGCCTCTCTCTCTCTCTCTCATTCATACTTCAGTAAAGAGTTTTTACATACGCAAAAGTCAAGACTGCAGCAGGTGATGCACACATATACACACAGACCCCCCCACCAACACATATACACACAGACCCCCCCACCAACACATATACACACAGACCCCCCCACCAACACATATACACACAGACCCCCCCACCAACACATATACACACAGACCCCCCCACCAACACATATACACACAGACCCCCCCACCAACACATATACACACAGACCCCCCCACCAACACATATACACACAGACCCCCCCACCAACACATATACACACAGACCCCCCCACCAACACATATACACACAGACCCCCCCACCAACAAACACACACACAGACCCCCCCACCAACAAACACACACACAGACCCCCCCACCAACACATATACACACAGACCCCCCCACCAACAAACACACACACTTTCAACCGGCAGAAATATCCAGATGTTTCCTAAACGGATGAGAGACAAGCAGAAGCTCATCACAGACTCCCTCTAAACTAGGTTCAACTGGAAAACCTGGAACCTCTCCTCCCTCCCTCCCTCCCTCCCTCCCTCCCTCCTCCATACGTGCGTGCGTACCTGCTTGTACAGTTGAAGTCGGAAGTTTACATACACCTTAGCCAAATACATTTTAACTCATTTTAATCCTAGTAAAGATTCCCTGTCTTAGGTCAGTTAGGATCGCCCTGAGTGGTCGCCTTTTAAGCAGCTCCCGTTGTCCGTGCATTAATTGTTGTTTTAGTTCGTTTTCTTTCGTCTATTTTCTTTAGTTTTATTTTTTATTTTGCTACAGTCGAACTATAACAGTTCAGGATTATGGATTTTATGGATTTTATCGCAGCTGAACGTCGACAGGAGTCGTCAACTGTTATTGTTTACAACCGAGCCCAGCTCCTGGATTTAGCCCACGCAGCGCTGCTGCTCCCCAGGGAAAAGTTTGATATTCCGGACCAATTGAAAAGACGACGCCGTGGATGCAGGGCGGGATTGAAATGTAAGGCAAAGCGGAGGAGGTTCAAGTACAAGCCGGTTATACCGTCTATTATTATGGGCAATGTGAGGTGTCTACATAACAAGATGGATGAGTTGGCGGGACTTGTTCGTGGACAAAGGATTTATCGGGAAACGAGCCTAATGTGTTTTACTGAGACTTGGCTGAACGATAACATCCCCATACAGAACGTCACTATCGACGGTTTCCAGACCATCACAGCGGACAGGGATCGCGTCTCTTCCGGTAAGAGTAAGGGTGGTGGGCTGGCTTTATTAGTTAACAACAGATGGTGTCATCCGAACCATATTACTCTTAAGGAAAAGTTTTGTAGCCCGGACATTGAACTGCTAGCCGTTAGCCTGAGACCCTACTATCTACCTAGGGAATTCACGGCGGCCATTGCTGTTATTGTTTACATCCCGCCCTCTGCTGACGCAAACGCAGCGTGTGACGTCATCCACTCTGTTATCGCGAGGTTACAGACAGCGCATCCCAGTGCTTTCTTTGGAATTTCGGGAGATTTTAACCATGCATCTCTCTCTTCCACGCTGCCCACGTTCAAACAGTTCGTGAAGTGCCCAACCAGGAATAATAAAACTCTGGACTTGTTATATGCTAATGTGAAGGATGCATACAACTCCACTGCACTCCCTCCCCTCGGTAGATCGGATCACAACCTTGTCCACCTCACCCCACTCTACAGGCCTATGGTACAACAGCAGCCTGCAACCACCAGGACTATTAGGAGATGGTCCCCGGAGGCGAATGAGGCCCTACAGGACTGCTTTGAAACAACAGACTGGGATGTGTTCTGTGAGGCTCATGGGGAGGACATCGATGGACTCACTGACTGCATAACAGACTATATTAATTTTTGTGTAGACAACACTGTACCCACCAGGAAGGTACGCTGTTTCCCAAACAATAAACCCTGGGTCACCAGCGACCTGAAGGCCCTGCTGAATGAGAAGAAGAGGGCCTTCAAGGAGAAGGACAAGGACAAATTGAAATGCGTCCAGAGGGAGCTGAAGTTGCGGATTGCTGAGGGGAAGAGAGTGTATAAGGAGAAGATGGAGGACAAGCTGAGGCAGAGCCAGGTGAGAGAGGTGTGGAAGGGTATGAGAAATATCACTGGCTTCAAAAAGTCAAACAGTGGGCAGACGGAGGGGACCCAGGACAGAGCCAATGAGCTGAACCAATTTTTTAACAGGTTCGATACTGGCCCTGTCCACCTCCCCTCCAGCTCTCCAGACCACACACCCTCACGGCTATCCCACCCCCACTTTGCTCACAGCACCTCTGCTGAGACAATCAGTGACCCCACCTCCGCCCCTGCCCCCCCTGGACTGATCCTCAACACCCCCCTTCCCCCCACCTCCCTACCTGGGCTGGCTTTCACCACCAACCAAGTGAAGAGAGAACTGGAGAGACTACACCAGTGGAAAGCGGCGGGCCCCGATGGCATCAGCCCAAGGGTGCTGAGGGTCTGTGCTGACCAACTGTGTGGAATACTCCAGCGTCTTTTCAACCTTAGCCTGAGCCTAGAAAGGGTCCCTGTGCTGTGGAAAACATCCTGCCTCGTCCCAGTGCCCAAGAAGGCACACCCCACTGTCCTGAATGACTTCAGACCTGTAGCGCTAACATCCCACATCATGAAGACCCTGGAAAGGTTAGTCCTCGCTCACCTCAGACCCCTGGTGTGTTCATCAATGGACCCCCTGCAGTTTGCATACCAGCGCAACATCGGGGTGGATGATGCAATCATCTACCTTCTGCAGAGGGCCTACTCTCACCTGGACAACGCAGGTTGCACTGTGAGGGTCATGTTTTTTGACTTCTCCAGTGCCTTCAATACCATTCAGCCCCTGCTACTGGGTGAGAAGATGAGGAGGATGAAAGTGGAAGCACCCTTAGTCTCCTGGGTCACGGACTACCTGACCGGTAGGCCACAATTTGTGCGACTACAGAGCTGTGTGTCAGAACGGGCAGTTAGCAACACAGGGGCCCCCCAGGGTACGGTCCTGTCCCCCTTCCTGTTCACCCTCTACACCTCAGACTTCAGATATAACTCTGAAACATGCCACCTACAGAAGTTCTCGGATGACTCTGCTATTGTAGGGTGCATCAGGGGTGGGCAGGAGGAGGAGTACAGGAGCACAATCAGTGACTTTGTGTTGTGGTGTGAGCAGAACCACCTTCAGCTCAACACCAGCAAAACGAAGGAGATGGTGGTGGACTTCAGGAGAACCAAGGCACAACTGACTGCAGTCCCTATAAAGGGGATGGATGTGGAAATGGTTGAGTCATACAAGTTCTTGGGGGTCCATATGGACAACAGACTGGAATGGGCTGGTAACACCGGGGCCCTGTACAAAAAGGGCCAGAGCCGACTCTACTTTCTGAGGAGGCTCAGGTCCTTCAACGTGTGCAGTAAACTACTGCATACCTTCTACCAGTCTGTGGTGGCCAGTGCCATCTTTTTTGCAGTGGTGTGCTGGGGAGCAAACATCAAAGCCGGTGATGCTTCTCGGGTAAATAAGCTGATCAGGAAGGCTAGCTCTGTCCTGGGGATGAGCCTTGACACTCTAGAGGAGGTGGCGGAGAGACGGATCCTGGCCAAACTGCTGGCCATCATGGACAACGTCACCCACCCTCTGCACGCTATGGTTATGACGCAGAGGAGCTCTTTCAGTCACAGACTGATCCCACCACGGTGTGCCAGAGAGCGCCACAGGAGGTCCTTCCTGCCGGCGGCTATGAGACTATATAATGCCTCACCGGGGTGCCGTGCCGTCGGCAACATAGATCTGGAACTGTTGGGGTGCTAGGACCTAGTTTAACAATTATGCATCCATCCGTGAGTAACTCTGTTCCGTCAGCACTCATCCACTCAGGACCTACTTATTCATACAGGTCTGTATATACATACCCATGTACAGTTGTTATATTATATCACATGCAATATTGTAAGTAATTATTGGACCTAGGCATTCACTCAGGAATGCATATTAGTATCCTGCCAGTTGCACCTTTTCTCATTGCTTTTAGTATATCAAATGTGCAATAAGTGCAGTTGTCTGTAATTAAACCCTGCGCACTAAGGACTGTATTTTAAGGGAATTACTATTATTACCCCAATGATATCATACACACATTTAGCTATTAAAGTATCTCTTCCTGTCATTTACCTGTACAGTTTGTGTAAACATGCAAGTATTCACTTATCTGTAAATATAACTGTATACCTAACTGTACAGCTAATTTAACCATGAAAAATTTTCACTTACCTGTTCATTTACCCAGTCTGTCTATTAAGTAAACTATTATTACCCTCGCTCATATCATACGCATTAGCTACTGAAGTATTTCTCTGCCATCAACCTGTATAGTATAGTTAACCATCCAACATCCACCAATGTATAGTGTACATATTCAGCCAACCACTCATACTACGCAATGTCCTTTTATAGCTTTTTTTTGCACTCCAGATATCCTGTATTTCTATACTTTTTCATACTGCCGCTCTATGTATCATGTACCGTGTATCTGTCTTTTGTGTACTTTCGTTGTGGCATTTTGCACCTGCCCTGTGTTTTTGTTGTAGCTGCTTGATAATGAAATTTCCCCCCCGGGGGATCAATAAAGTACCTATCTATCTATCTATCTATCTATCTATCTATCTATCTATCTATCTATCTATCTATCTATCTATCTATCTATCTATCTATCTATCTATCTATCTATCTATCTATCTATCTATCTATCTATCTATCTATCTATCTATCTATCTATCTATCTATCTATCTATCTATCTATCTATCTATCACCACTTTATTTTAAGAATGTGAAATGTCAGAATAATAGTAGAGAGAATTATTTATTTCAGCTTTTATTTCTTTCATCACATTCCCAGTGGGTCAGAAGTTTACATACACTCAATTAGTATTTGGTAGCATTGCCTTTAAATTGTTTAACTTGGGTCAAACGTTTCGGGTAGCCTTCCACAAGCTTCCCACAATAAGTTGGGTGTATTTTGGCCCATTCCTCCTGCCAGAACTGGTGTAACTGAGTCAGGTTTGTAGGCCTCCTTGCTCACACACGCCTTTCCAGTTCTGCCCACAAATGTTCTATAGGATTGAGGTCAGGGCTTTGTGATGGCCACACCAATACATTGACTTTGTTGTCCTTAAGCCATTTTGCCACAACTTTGGAAGTATGCTTGGAGTCATTGTCCATTTGGAAGACCCATTTGCAACCAAGCTTTAACTTCCTGACTGATGTCTTGAGATGTTGCTTCAATATATCCACATCATTTTCTTTTCTATCTTGTGAAGTGCACCAGACCCTCCTGCAGCAAAGCACCCCCACAACATGATGCTGCCACCCCCGTGCTTCACGGTTGGGATGGTGTTCTTCGGCTTGCAAGCCTCCCCCTTTTTCCTCCAAACATTACGATGGTCATTATGGCCAAACAGTTGTATTTTTGTTTCATCAGACCAGAGGACATTTCTCCAAAAAGTATGATCTTTGTCCCCATGTCCAGTTGCAAACCGTAGTCTGGCTTTTTTATGCCGGTTTTGGAGCAGTGGCTTCTTCCTTGCTGAACGGCCTTTCAGGTTATGTCGATATAGGACTCGTTTTACTGTGGATATAGATACTTTTGTACCTGTTTCCTCCAGCATCTTCACAAGGTCCTTTGCTGTTGTTCTGGGATTGATTTGCACGTTTCGTACCAAAGTACAGTATTTTTCCACTGTGTACTCTCTGTTTAGGGCCAAATAGCATTCTAGTTTGCTCAGTGTTTTTGGTTAATACTTTTCAATGTGTCAAGTAATTCTCTTTTTGTTTTCTCATGAGTCCCCATACCAACTGGCAGAGGGGACTCTTCTCCAGGTTCTCCATCTCTCGGTATGCAAAGGCTTTGTTAAATAAGGTTTCAGAATCACATATTTTTAGGTGGTTGTAGACTTCAATTTTATGGATTTTGATAATTCACGGATATCGTCCTAATTCTGCTCTGTATGCATTATGGAGGATGTTTTTGCAGAATTCAACATGCAGAGTCTCAATTTGGTGTTTGTCCCATTTTGTGAATTCTTGGTTGGTGAGCGGAACCCAGACCTCACAACCATAAAGGGCAATGGGTTCTGAAACTGATTCAAGTATTTTTAGCCATATCCTAATAGGTATGTCAAATGTTATGTTCCTTTTGATGGCATAGAAGGCCCTTCTTGCCTTGTCTCTCAGATCGTTCACAGCTTTGTGGAAGTTACCTGTGGTGCTGATATTTAGGCCAAGGTAAGTATAGTTATTTTTGTGCTCTAGGGCAATGGTGTCTAGATGGAATTTGTATATAAAAAATGCCAGATAGCCATTCCACCCCTGTGTTGGATTAATTCAGCATGGGGTCTGTTGGAGAACACAGTGTGTGTGTGCATGTGTGTGTGTCACGGGTCGATTCGATAATACACGTTCTGTTAAGAGGAATGACAGATCTAATAACAGTCTGACATTAGAGAGAGAGAGAGAGAGAGAGAGAGAGAGAGAGAGAGAGGTGAGAGAGAGAGAGAGAGAGAGAGAGTGAGAGTGAGAGAGAGAGAAAGGTTGGAATGGCCATCAGAACCACAACACCTGCTGCTGTTCTCTCCTGTTCAGGATTCACCTATTCTTGACACACACACACACGGTCTTGACTTGAAGGAGTTACTGTCTCTGCAACAGGTTTCTGTCATCATTAACTCTATCACATCCCATGAGGGTACAGTCCGTACAGACACATATATAGAGTTACCTGTACATACTGAACATTTACTGGTCTTTGTCTTGAAAAAATGGAAACTGAACTTTCATGCCGTTATGTTACAGATGAACATGATGTCTGTGTAAAAGGTCAATTTCTACGCCTGTTAGACTTTATAATAAGTCTCCAACCATCTTCAGCTGCTTATTAGTGTTTGTAAGGTGTGTTCTGATAAGGAGGCTGTCTGTGTTCTGATAAGGAGGCTGTCTGTGTTCTGATAAGGAGGCTGTCTGTGTTCTGGTAAGGAGGCTGTCTGTGTTCTGAT
Organism: Thymallus thymallus; assembly: GCA_023634145.1. Taxonomy (NCBI): domain Eukaryota; kingdom Metazoa; phylum Chordata; class Actinopteri; order Salmoniformes; family Salmonidae; genus Thymallus; species Thymallus thymallus. The sequence goes on along the minus strand of CM042398.1, from coordinate 4,279,736 downwards.
AAGGAGGCTGTCTGTGTTCTGATAAGGAGGCTGTCTGTGTTCTGATAAGGAGGCTGTCTGTGTTCTGATAAGGAGGCTGTCTGTGTTCTGATAAGGAGGCTGTCTGTGTTCTGATAAGGAGGCTGTCTGTGTTCTGGTAAGGAGGCTGTCTGTGTTCTGGTAAGGAGGCTGTCTGTGTTCTGGTAAGGAGGCTGTCTGTGTTCTGGTAAGGAGGCTGTCTGTGTTCTGGTAAGGAGGCTGTCTGTGTTCTGGTTATGTGGCTGTCTGTGTTCTGATAGGGAGGCTGTCTGTGTTCTGATAGGGAGGCTGTCTGTGTTCTGGTAAGGAGGCTGTCTGTGTTCTGATAGGGAGGCTGTCTGTGTTCTGATAGGGAGGCTGTCTGTGTTCTGATAGGGAGGCTGTCTGTGTTCTGATAGGGAGGCTGTCTGTGTTCTGATAGGGAGGCTGTCTGTGTTCTGGTAAGGAGGCTGTCTGTGTTCTGTGTGTGTGTGTGTGTGTGTGTGTGTGTGTGTGGTGTAGTGTGTGTGTGTGTGTGTGTGTGTGGTGTAGTGTGTGTGTGTGTATTTGTGTGTGTATTTGTGTGTGTGTGTGTGTGTGGTGTAGTGTGTGTGTGTGTGTGTGTGTGTGGTGTAGTGTGTGTGTGTGTGTGGTGTAGTGTGTGTGTGTGTGTGTGGTGTAGTGTGTGTGTGTGTGTGGTGTAGTGTGTGTGTGTGTGTGTGTGTGTGTGTGTGTGTGTGTGTGTGTGTGTGTGTGTGTGTGTGTGTGTGTGTGTGTGTGTGTGTGTGTGTGTGTGTGTGTGTGTGTGTGTGTGTGTGTGTGTGTGTGTGTGTGTGTGTGTGTGTGGTGTAGTGTGTGTGTGTGATGTAGTGTGTGTGTGATGTAGTGTGTGTGTGTGGTGTAGTGTGTGTGTGTGTGTGTGTCTGAGGTCCTCCATGTTCCACACAGTCAGCAGTTTACTCTGAAGTCTGTACCAGCCATGTCCCTTATATCCAGACAGGTACCTAACACTGGAGACAGAGCTTTACTCTGAAGTCTGTAACAGCCATGTCCCTTATATCCAGACAGGTACCTAACACTGGAGCCAGAGCTTTACTCTGAAGTCTGTAACAGCCATGTCCCTCAGTCTTCTAAAGTACTCATGAAGAATTAGTGGGAATTATTGAGCACATGAACACTCTGTTCATAGTTGTTCTTAACTGAATTGAGCTGATTAGGTAGATTAAGATTGGTAGGGAGAATAGATAAATACAATGTTTTCCAATAGTTACATCATTATTCAGATGAGGTCTAGTATTGCTCAGTTGCCCCCAAACGACCCTCTGTTTATCTGTGTTCCGAGAGAGAGAGAGAGAGAGAGAGAGAGAGAGAGAGAGAGAGAGAGAGAGAGAGAGAGAGAGAGAGAGAGAGAGAGAGAGTGTGTTGTTTAGTAAAGTTTGAGTGGGTCTAAATTGTAATTACGTCTAACTTATTATGAAGTGTATATTATTCCAGTGTTTATTATCTATAATGAGGGGGCTACAGGGAGGCCATGTTCCTGTCTCTGTACTGCTCCTGCTCCCTGTAACTTCCTGGACCATTTCATTGTGTATGTTATTGTAGGAAAGGTGTCATTGAGAGGATAGTAATTAGATATAATGCAACTCTACCCTACTAATGTCAATCTCTTCTACAGTAATGTTCTCGTTGCAGGGAGGCCACGTTCCTCTATTTCTCTCAATACAATCAATTCAAGGGCTTATTGGTATGGGAAACATATGTTAACAAAGCAAGGGAAGTAGATAGTAAACAAAAGTGAAATTAACAATAAAAATTAGCATTAAACTCACAGAAGTTCCAAAATAATAAAGACATTTCAAATGTCATATGTGTATATACAGTGTTGTAATGATGTGCAAATAGAAAGTACAAAAGGGAAAATAAATAAACATAAATATGGGTTGTATTTACAATGGTGTTTCTTGTGGCAACAGGCCACAAATCTTGCTGCTGTGTTTGCACACTGGTATTGCACCCAGTAGATATATCGAAATTGTATTTGTTTTCTAATTCTTTGTGGGTCTGTGTAATCTGATGGAAATATGTGTCTCTAATATGGTCATACATTTGGCAGGAAGTTAGGAAGTGCAGCTCATTTTCCACCTCCTTTTGTGGGCATTGTGCACATAGCCTGTCTTCTCTTGAGAGCCAGGTCTGCCTACGGCGGCATCTCTCAATAGCAAGGCTATGCTCACTGAGTCTGTACATAGTCAAAGCTTTCCTTAAGTTTGGGTCAGTCACAGTGGTCAGGTATTCTGCCACTGTGTACTCTCTCTTTAGGGCCAAATAGCAACACACTCTCTAATTGGTATGTCAAATTTTATGTTCCTTTTGATGGCATAGAAGGCCCTTCTTGCCTTGTCTTTCAGATCGTTCACAGCTTTGTGGAAGTTATCTGTGGCACAGATGTTTAGGCCAAGGTATGTATAGTTTTTTGTGTGCTCTAGGGGAAAGGTGTCTAGATAGAATTTGTATTTGTGGTCCTGGCAGCTGGACCTTTTTTGGAACACCATTATTTTTGTCTTACTGAGATTTACTGTCAGGGCCCAGGTCTGACAGAATCTGTGCAGAAGATCTAGGTGCTGCTGTAGGCCCCCCTTGGTGGTGGACAGAAGAACCAGATCATCAGCAAACAGTATACATTTGACTTCAGATTCTAGTAGGGTGAGGCCGGGTGCTACAGACTGTTCTAGTGGCCTTGCCAATTCGTTGATGTATATGTTGAAGAGGGTGGGGCTTAAGCTTCATCCCTGTCTCACCCCCGGCCCTGTGGAAAGAAATGTGTGGTTTTTGCCAATCTTAACCGCACACTTGTTGTTTGTGTACATGGATGCTGTCTGTGTTCTGATAGGGAGGCTGTCTGTGTTCTGATAGGGAGGCTGTCTGTGTTCTGATAGGGAGGCTGTCTGTGTTCTGATAGGGAGGCTGTCTGTGTTCTGATAGGGAGGCTGTCTGTGTTCTGGTAAGGAGGCTGTCTATGTTCTGCTAGGGAGGCTGTCTGTGTTCTGATAGGGAGGCTGTCTGTGTTCTGATAGGGAGGCTGTCTGTGTTCTGGTAAGGAGGCTGTCTGTGTTCTGATAGGGAGGCTGTCTGTGTTCTGATAGGGAGGCTGTCTGTGTTCTGATAGGGAGGCTGTCTGTGTTCTGATAGGGAGGCTGCCTGTGTTCTGATAGGGAGGCTGTCTGTGTTCTGGTAAGGAGGCTGTCTGTGTTCTGATAGGGAGGCTGTCTGTGTTCTGGTAAGGAGGCTGTCTGTGTTCTGATAGGGAGGCTGTCTGTGTTCTGATAGGGAGGCTGTCTGTGTTCTGATATGGAGGCTGTCTGTGTTCTGGTAAGGAGGCTGTCTGTGTTCTGCTAGGGAGGCTGTCTGTGTTCTGATAGGGAGGCTGTCTGTGTTCTGATAGGGAGGCTGTCTGTGTTCTGCTGGGAGTCGTAACTGTCACACCACTTCCTACTTGATGCATTACTGTTGAGCAGCTCTATGGGTCCTGGTCAAAGGTAGTGCACTATATAGGGATTAGGGTGCTGTTTGGGACACAGACAGTGTTTGTACTCTTACAGTTTCGCACATGAAGTCACATTATATACAGTGTATGAATACTTGTTCTCCCCACGGTATCTCTCAGGGGTTCTGGGTTGTAACTGTGTGTGTCTGAACCCAGAGAGTGTCTTTGTGTGTGTATCACAGGAGGTTGATGGTACCTTAATTGGGGAGGAGGGTCTCGTGGTAATGACTAGAGCGGAATTAGTGGAATACTTGATTCCATTTCACTAATAGACATGGTTTCCAGGTGTTTGATGCCATTCCATTTATTATGAGCTGTCCTCCCCTCAGCAGCCTCCTGTGGTGTGTGTGTGTGTGTGTGTGTGTGTGTGTGTGTGTGTGTGTGTGTGTGTGTGTGTGTGTGAGTCTGCATGTGACAGAGCACGGCCCAGGGAGTGTGTGGGGTGTGTCTGGACGTGTGTCAGACGGCTCAGTGACAAAGTACAGGGCGGTACTGGCCCTAGGGGCTGTGTGTGTGTGTATTTGTGTGTGTATTTGTGTGTGTGTGTGTGTGTGTGTGTGTGTGTGTGTGTGTGTGTGTGTGTGTGTGTGTATTTGTGTGTGTGGTGTAGTGTGTGTGTGTGTGTATTTGTGTGTGTATTTGTGTGTGTATTTGTATGTGTGTATTTGTATGTGTGCGTGTGTGTGTGTGGTGTAGTGTGTGTGTGTGTGTTTGTGTGTGTGTGTGTGTGTGTGTGTGTGTGTGTGTGGTGTAGTGTGTGTGTGTGTGTGTGTGTGTGTGTGTGTGTATGTGTGTGTGTGTGTGTGTGTGTGTGTGTGTGTGTGTGGTGTAGTGTGTGTGTGTGTGTGTGTGTGTGTGTGTGTGTGGTGTAGTGTGTGTGTGTGTGTGTGTGTGTGTGTGTGTGTGTGTGTGTGTGTGTGTGTGTGTGTGTGTGTGTGTGTGGTGTAGTGTGTGTGTGTGTGTGTGTGTGTGTGTGGTGTAGTGTGTGTGTGTGTGTATTTGTGTGTGTGTGTGTGTGTGTGTGTGTGTGTGTGTGGTGTAGTGTGTGTGTGTGTGTGGTGTAGTGTGTGTGTGTGTGGTGTAGTGTGTGTGTATTTGTGTGTGTGTGTGTGTAGTGTAGTGTGTGTGTGTGTGTGTGTGTGTGTGTGTGTGTGTGTGTGTGTATTTGTGTGTGTATTTGTGTTTGCGTGTGTGTGTGTGTGTGTGTGGTGTAGTGTGTTTGTGTGTGTGGTGTAGTGTGTGTGTGTGGTGTAGTGTGTGTGTGTGTGGTGTAGTGTGTGTGTATTTGTGTGTGTGGTGTAGTGTGTGTGTGTGTGTGTGTGTGTATTTGTGTGTGTATTTGTGTGTGTGTGTGTGTGTGTGTGTGTGTGTGTGTGTGTGTGTGTGTGTGTGTGTGTGTGTGTGTGTGTGTGGTGTAGTGTGTGTGTGTGTATTTGTGTGTGTATTTGTGTGTGTGTGTGGTGTAGTGTGTGTGTGTGTGTGTGTGTGTGGTGTAGTGTGTGCGTGTGTGTGTGGTGTAGTGTGTGTGTGTGTGTGTGTGTGTGTGTGTGTGTGTGTGTGTGTGTGTGTGTGTGTGTGTGTGTGTGTGTGTGTGTGTGGTGTAGTGTGTGTGTGTGATGTAGTGTGTGTGTGTGGTGTAGTGTGTGTGTGTGTGTCTGAGGTCCTCCATGTTCCACACAGTCAGCAGTTTACTCTGAAGTCTGTAACAGCCATGTCCCTTATATCCAGACAGGTACCTAACACTGGAGACAGAGCTTTACTCTGAAGTCTGTAACAGCCATGTCCCTCAGTCTTCTAAAGTACTCATGAAGAATTAGTGGGAATTATTGAGCACATGAACACTCTGTTCATAGTTGTTCTTAACTGAATTGAGCTGATTAGGTAGATTAAGATTGGTAGGGAGAATAGATAAATACAATGTTTTCCAATAGTTACATCATTATTCAGATGAGGTCTAGTATTGCTCAGTTGCCCCCAAACGACCCTCTGTTTATCTGTGTTCCGAGAGAGAGAGAGAGAGAGAGAGAGAGAGAGAGAGAGAGAGAGAGAGAGAGAGAGAGAGTGTGTTGTTTAGTAAAGTTTGAGTGGGTCTAAATTGTAATTACGTCTAACTTATTATGAAGTGTATATTATTCCAGTGTTTATTATCTATAATGAGGGGGCTACAGGGAGGCCATGTTCCTGTCTCTGTACTGCTCCTGCTCCCTGTAACTTCCTGGACCATTTCATTGTGTATGTTATTGTAGGAAAGGTGTCATTGAGAGGATAGTAATTAGATATAATGCAACTCTACCCTACTAATGTCAATCTCTTCTACAGTAATGTTCTCGTTGCAGGGAGGCCACGTTCCTCTATTTCTCTCAATACAATCAATTCAAGGGCTTATTGGTATGGGAAACATATGTTAACAAAGCAAGGGAAGTAGATAGTAAACAAAAGTGAAATTAACAATAAAAATTAGCATTAAACTCACAGAAGTTCCAAAATAATAAAGACATTTCAAATGTCATATGTGTATATACAGTGTTGTAATGATGTGCAAATAGAAAGTACAAAAGGGAAAATAAATAAACATAAATATGGGTTGTATTTTTTTTATTTTTTTATTTCATTTATTTCACCTTTATTTAACCAGGTAGGTCAGTTGAGAACAAGTTCTCATTTGCAACTGCGACCTGGCCAAGACAAAGCAAAGCAGTGTGACAAATAACAACACAGAGTTACACATTAAACACACAGTCAAAAACACAATAGAAAAATCTATATACAGAGTGCAAAATGTAGTGCAAAAATGCAAAAATGCAGTAAGGTTAAGAGGTAGAACAATAAATAGACTATAGTGGTGACATAAATTACAGAATTATCATTATTAACACAGGAATGAAAAATGTGCAAATTATGATGTGCAAATAGAGATACTGGAGTGCAAGATTAGTGAAAATAAACAAAAAATAAATATGGGGATGAGGTAGTAGTGTGGGCTATTTACAGAAGGGCTATATACAGGTGCAGTGATCGATAAGCAGCTTTGACAGCTGATGCTTAAAGTTATTGAGGGAGATAGGAACCTCTAGCTTCAATGATTTTTGCAATTCGTTCCAGTCATTGGCAGCAGCAAACTGGAAGGAATGGCGACCAAAGGAGGTGTTGGCTTTGGGGGTGACCAGTGAGATATACCTGCTGGAGCGCATGCTACGGGTGGGTGTTGCTATAGTGACCAGTGAGCTGAGATAGGGCGGGGATTTACCTAATAAAGACTTATAGATGACCTGGAGCCAGTGGGTTTGGCGGCGAATATATAATGAAGGCCAGCCAACGAGAGCATACAGGTCGCAGTGGTGGGTAGTGTATGGGGCTTTGGTGACAAAACGGATGGCACTGTGATAGACTACATCCAATTTGCTGAGTAGAGTGTTGGAGGCTATTTTGTAAATGACATCGCCGAAATCAAGGATCGGTAGGATAGTCAGTTTTACAAGGGCATGTTTGGCAGCATGAGTGAAGGAGGCTTTGTTGCGAAATAGGAAGCCAATTCTGGATTTAATTTTGGATTGGAGATGGTTGATGTGAGTCTGGAAGTTGAGTTTATAGTCTAACCAGATGCCTAGGTATTTGTAGGTGTCCACGTATTCTAATTCGGATCCGTCGAGAGTAGTGATGATAGTCCGGTGGGCGGGTGCTGGCAGCGTTCGATAGAAAAGCATGATAGTTTTACTAGCGTTTAAGAGTAGTTGGAGGCCACGGAAGGAGTGTTGTATGGCATTGAAGCTTGATTGAAGGTTAGTAAACACAGTGTCCAAAGAGGGGCCAGATGTATACAGAATGGTGTCATCTGCGTAGAGATGGATCAGAGAGTCACCAGCAGCGAGAGCGACATCGTTGATGTATATAGAGAAAAGGGTTGGCCCAAGAATTGAACCCTGTGGCACCCCCATAGAGACTGCCAGAGGATCGGACAATAGGCCCTCCGATTTGACACACTGAACTCTGTCTGCAAAGTAGTTAGCGAACCAGGCAAGGCAGTCACTTGGTAAACCAAGGCTGTTGAGTCTGCCAATAAGAATGCGGTGATTGACAGAGTCGAAAGCCTTGGCCAGGTCGATGAAAACGGCTGCACAGTACTGTCTTTTATCGATGGCGGTTATGATATCGTTCAGTACCTTGAGCGTAGCTGAGGTGCACCCATGACCAGCTCGGAAACCAGATTGCATAGCAGAGAAGGTACGGTGGGATTCGAAGTGGTCAGTTATCTGTTTGTTAACTTGGCTTTAGAAAATTTTAGAAAGGCAGGGCAGGATGGATATTGGTCTATAACAGTTTGGGTCTAGAGTGTCTCCTCCTTTGAATAGGGGGATGACCGCAGCAGCTTTCCAATCTCTAGGGATCTCAGACGATACGAAAGAGAGGTTGAACAGGCTAGTGATAGGTGTTGCAACAATTTTGGCTGATAATTTCAGAAAGAGAGGGTCCAGATTATCTAGCCCAGCAGATTTGTAGGGGTCCAGACTTAGCAGCTCTTTCAGAACATCAGCCGTATTTACAATGGTGTTTCTTGTGGCAACAGGCCACAAATCTTGCTGCTGTGTTTGCACATTGGTATTGCACCCAGTAGATATATCGAAATTGTATTTGTTTTCTAATTCTTTGTGGGTCTGTGTAATCTGATGGAAATATGTGTCTCTAATATGGTCATACATTTGGCAGGAAGTTAGGAAGTGCAGCTCAGTTTCCACCTCCTTTTGTGGGCAGTGTGCACATAGCCTGTCTTCTCTTGAGAGCCAGGTCTGCCTACGGCGGCATCTCTCAATAGCAAGGCTATGCTCACTGAGTCTGTACATAGTCAAAGCTTTCCTTAAGTTTGGGTCAGTCACAGTGGTCAGGTATTCTGCCACTGTGTACTCTCTCTTTAGGGCCAAATAGCAACACACTCTCTAATTGGTATGTCAAATTTTATGTTCCTTTTGATGGCATAGAAGGCCCTTCTTGCCTTGTCTTTCAGATCGTTCACAGCTTTGTGGAAGTTATCTGTGGCACAGATGTTTAGGCCAAGGTATGTATAGTTTTTTGTGTGCTCTAGGGAAAAGGTGTCTAGATAGAATTTGTATTTGTGGTCCTGGCAGCTGGACCTTTTTTGGAACACCATTATTTTTGTCTTACTGAGATTTACTGTCAGGGCCCAGGTCTGACAGAATCTGTGCAGAAGATCTAGGTGCTGCTGTAGGCCCTCCTTGGTGGTGGACAGAAGAACCAGATCATCAGCAAACAGTATACATTTGACTTCAGATTCTAGTAGGGTGAGGCCGGGTGCTACAGACTGTTCTAGTGCCCTTGCCAATTCGTTGATGTATATGTTGAAGAGGGTGGGGCTTAAGCTTCATCCCTGTCTCACCCCCGGCCCTGTGGAAAGAAATGTGTGGTTTTTGCCAATCTTAACCGCACACTTGTTGTTTGTGTACATGGATTTTATAATGTCATACGTTTTTCCCCCATCACAACTTTCCATCAATTTGTACAGCAGACCCTCATGCCAAAATTAGTCCAAAGTTTTTTTTAAATCAACAAAGCATGAGAAGACTTTGCCTTTGTTTTTGTTTGTTTGTTTGTCAATTAGGGAGTGCAGGGTGAATACGTGGTCTGTCGTATGGTAATTTGCTAAAAAGCCAATTTGACATTTGCTCAGTACATTGTTTTCACTGAGGAAATGTACAAGTCTGCTGTTAATGATAATGCAGAGGATTTTCCCAAGGTTGCTGTTGACACATATCCCACGGTAGTTATTGGGGTCAAATATGTCTCCACTTTTGTGGATTGGGGTGATCAGTCCTTGGTTCCAAATATTGGGGAAGATGCCAGAGCTGAGGATGATGTTAAAGAGTTTAAGTATAGCCAATTAGAATTTGTTGTCTGTATATTTTATCATTTCATTGAGGATACCATCAACACCACAGGCCTTTTTGGGTTGGAGGGTTTGTATTTTGTCCTGTACTTCATTCAATGTAATTGGAGAATCCAGTGGGTTCTGGTAGTCTTTAATAGTTGATTCTAAGATTTTTATTTGATCATGTATATGTTTTTATTGTTTGTTCTTTGTTATAGGGCTATAAAGATTGGAGAAGTGGTTTATCCATATACAGCGGGTGAAATAAGTATTGAACACGTCACCATTTTTCAAGGTGCTATTGACATGAAATTCATGTCAATTGGTTGTTACCAACATCACCAGATGTTGGTAACAACCCAAGTAATCCATACATACAAAGAAACCAAAACAAATAAGTTCAGAAATTAAGTTGTGTAAGAATGTGAAATGACACAGGGAAAAAGTATTGAACACACTTACTGATATTTATTTAATACTTTGTACTAAAGCCTTTGTTGGTAATGACAGCTTCAAGACACCTCCTGTATGGAGAAACTAGTCGCATGCATTGCTCTGGTGTGATTTTGGCCCATTCTTCCACACAAACAGTCTTCAAATCTTGAAGGTTCCGTGGGCCTCTTCTATGAATCTTCAGTTCTTTCCATAGATTTTCAATGGGATTAAAGTCAGGTGATTGGCTGGGCCATTCTAGCAGCTTTATTTTCTTTCTTTGAAACCAATTGAGAGTTTCCTTGGCTGTGTGTTTGGGATCATTGTCTTGCTGAAATGTCCACCCTCGTTTCATCTTCATCATCCTGGTAGATGGCAGCAGATTTTTGTCAACAATGTCTCGGTAAATTTGCCCATTCATCCTTCCTTCAATTATGTGAAGTTTGCCAGTACCATTTGCTGAAAAGCAGCCCCACACCATGATGTTCCCACCTCCAAACTTCACTGTTGGTATGGTGTTTTTAGGGTGATGTGCAGTGCCATTTCTCCTCCAAACATGGTGTGTATTATGACATCCAAACAGTTCAATTTTGCTCTCATCTGACCACACTATATTCTCCCAGTATTTCGCTGGCTTTTCCAAATGTTGTGCAGCAAACTTTAAACGAGCTTCAACATGCTTTTTTTTCAGCAATGGAGTCTTGCGTGGTGAGCGTGCATACAGGCCATGGCGGTGGAGTGCATTACTTACTGTTTTCTTTGAGACAACAGTACCTGCTAATTGCACGTCTTTTTGAAGCTCTCCACAAGTGGTCCTTGGCTCTTGGACAACTCTTCTGATTATTCTTTTCACTCCTCTGTCAGAAATCTTGCGAGGAGCACCTGGTCGAGGCAAATTTATGGTGAAATTATTGTATTTCCACTTCCATATTATGGCCCCAACAGTGCTCACTGGAACATTCAGAAGCTTAGAAATGCGCCTATAACCAATGCCATCATTATGTTTTGCAACAATTAGGTTGCGAATGTCTTGAGACAGCTCTTTGCTTTTACACATCATGAGATGTGTCTTGTATGACACCTTGGCAATGAGACCTTTTTGTAGGCCATCAGTTGGGACTGAACCAGCTGATATTAATTTGCACTGACAGAGGGCTGGATTGCTTTTTAATTACTGATAGTTTTCAGCTGTTGTCTTGGCTTTCCATGCATTTTTGCACCTCCCTTTCTTCATGTGTTCAATACTTTTTCCCTGTGTCATTTCACATAACTTAATTTCTGAACTTACTTGTTTTGGTTTCTTTGTATGTATGGATTACTTGGGTTGTTAACAACATCTGGTGAACATTTCATGTCAATAGCACCTTTGGAAATATATTTACTGAGAAAAATGGTGACGTGTTCAATACTTATTTCACCCGCTGTATATAAATACAAATATCATTATGTACAGTTGAAGTCGGAAGTTTACATACACCTTAGCCAAATACATTTAAACTCAGTTTTTCACAATTCCTGACATTTAATCCTAGTAAAATTCCCTGTCTTAGGTCAGTTAGGATCACCACTTTATTTTAAGAATGTGAAATGTCAGAATAATAGTAGAGAGAATTATTTATTTCAGCTATTATTTCTTTCATCACATTCCTAGAGGGTCAGAAGTTTACATACACTCAATTAGTATTTGGTAGCATTGCCTTTAAATTGTTTAACTTGGGTCAAACGATTCGGGTAGCCTTCCACAAGCTTCCCACAATAAGTTGGGTGAATTTTGGCCCATTCCTCCTGCCAGAACTGGTGTAACTGAGTCAGGTTTGTAGGCCTCCTTGCTCGCACATGCTTTTTCAGTTCTGCCCACAAATTTTCTATAGGATTGAGGTCAGGGCTTTGTGATGGCCATTCCAATACCTTGACTTTGTTGTCCTTAAGCCATTTTGCCACAACTTTGGAAGTATGCTCGGAGTCATTGTCCATTTGGAAGACCCATTTGCGACCAAGCTTTAACTTCCTGACTGATGTCTTGAGATGTTGCTTTAATATATCCACATAATTTTCCTTCCTCATGATGCCATCTATTTTGTGAAGTGCACCAGTCCCTCCTGCAGCAAAGCACCCCCACAACATGATGCTGGTTGGGATGGTGTTCTTCGGCTTGCAAGCCTCCTGTCACGACTGGGTGTGTTAATTGACCAAGGTGCAGCGCAGTAGTAGTTCGACATCTTTAATGAATATAAATAAACTCAATGCGAACTATAACAAACAAGAACAACTTAGAACAAACATAAATACACTTACTTTACAGACTGACATGGAAGACAACGACCCACACACAGGTGTGGGACATACAAACATCAGTAGGCTCCCCAATTAGAGACAACGCATAGCAGCTGCCTCTAATTGGGGACCCAACACAAAACACCACACAGAACTATATAAACTAGATCTGTCAGGCTCTGACCATGGCCAAATAGATGAGCCAAAGGCTTCTCTATGGCCAGAGCCTGACACCTCCCCCTTTTTCCTCCAAACATAACTATGGTCATTATGGCCAAACAGTTCTATTTTTGTTTCTCCAAAAAGTACGATCTTTGTCCCCATGTTCAGTTGCAAACCGTAGTCTGGCTTTTTTATGGCGGTTTTGGAGCAGTGGCTTCTTCCTTGCTGAGCGGCCTTTCAGGTTATGACGATATAAGACTCGTTTTGCTGTGGATATAGATACTTTTGTACCTGTTTCCTCCAGCATCTACACTAGGTTGTTCTGGGATTAATTTGCACTTTTTGCACCAAAGTACGTTCATCTCTAGGAGACAGAACGCGTCTCCTTCCTGAGCGGTATGACGGCTGTGTGGTCCCATGGTGTTTATACTTGCGTACTATTGTTTGTACAGATGAACGTTGTACCTTCAGCCGTTTGGAAATTGCTCTCAAGAATGAACCAGACTTGTGGAGGTCAACAATTTTTTTCCGGAGGTCTTGGCTAATTTCTTTGATTTTCCCATGATGTCGGGCAAAGAGGCACTGAGTTTGAAGGTAGGCCTTGAAATACATCCAAAGGGTACACCTCCAATTGACTCAAATGATGTCAATTAGCCTATCAGAAGCTTCTAAAGCCACAACATAATTTTCTGGAATTTTCCAGGCTGTTTAAAGGCACAGTCAATTTAGTGTATGTAAACTTCTGACCCACTGGAATTGTGATATAGTGAATTATAAGTGAAATAATCTGTCTGTAAACAATTGTTGGAAGAATTACTTGTGTCATGAACAAAGTAGATGTCCTGACTGACTTGCCAAAACTATAGTTTGTTAACATGAAATCTGTGGAGTGGTTGAAAAATGAGATCCAGTAAGTCATAGACCTAACAGGTTATTTGATGATGACCTC
>CM042398.1:4259000-4261500 GCA_023634145.1 Thymallus thymallus | reverse complement strand
CCTGCCTCCCTCCCTGCATCCCTCCCTCCCTATATCCCTCCCTGCATCCCTGCCTGCATCCCTGCCTCCCTCCCTCCCTGCATCACTCCCTTCCTGCCTCCCTCCCTCCATCCCTCCATCCATCCATCCCTCCCTGCATCCCTCCCTCCCTCCATCCATCCCTCCCTGCATCCCTCCCTCCCTCCATCCATCCCTCCCTGCATCCCTCCCTCCCTCCATCCATCCCACCCTGTGATATCATCTTGCTCTATCTTCTGAGTACATTCCAGAACACGCACTCACACACACACGCACACACACACACACGCAAACACACAAATACTATCTTCTGAGTGCATACCACAGAGTTATTGACATGCTTGAGATTTACACTCTATCTGTCAGAGATAAGACTTAATGAAACTATGGACTAACTCTGGAGATAAAACAGACTGTTAGGCATTACAGGGGTTAGCCTCCAGCAATACACCTGTTGTTCATCAACCTGGGGGGTTAGAGTAGAGTAGAGTAGAGTAGAGTAGAGTAGAGCAGAATATAGTACAGTACAGTAGAATAGAGTAGAGTACAGTACAGTAGAGTACAGTAGAATAGAGTACAGTAGAGTAGAGTAGAGTAGAGTAGAGTAGAGTACAGTAGAGTACAGCACTGTACAGTAGAGTAGAGTAGAGTAGAGTAGAGTAGAGTACAGTACAGTAGAGTAGAGTACAGTACAGTAGAGTGCAGCACTGTACAGTAGAGTAGAGTAGAGTAGAGTACAGTACAGTACAGTAGAGTACAGCACTGTACAGTAGAGTAGAGTAGAGTAGAGTACAGTACAGTACAGTACAGTAGAGTACAGCACTGTACAGTAGAGTACAGTACAGTACAGTAGAGTACAGCACTGTACAGTAGAGTAGAGTAGAGTAGAGTAGAGTACAGTACAGTACAGTAGAGTACAGCACTGTACAGTAGAGTACAGTACATTACAGTAGAGTACAGTAGAGTAAAGTACAGTAGTGTAGAGTACAGTAGAGTAGAGTGCAGTAGAGTACAGCACTGTACAGTAGAGTACAGTAGAGAATTGGGTTTATATAGAGCTGCTCCCAAATCCGCTCTTAAAGATCTGAAGGTCTTTTATATCAATAGCAGTCAGTTGTTAATTATTACCTTCTATCAGTCTCATTCTGATTGTCGTAAAATCCCTGGTTATCTGTACGAACCCTAGCTAACAGGTTGAATCAGCAATACACAAATTGGCTTAATCATTTATTTACTAACGAACTAAATAATCACACAGAATTACATATATACAACAATAGAATAGGTTATACATTGATTGCTAATCATGTCATGAAAAGTCCCTAGTGGACTAACCCGATATGACGGCTGGTTACACAAAGGAAAGTGGGTGGGGGAAGGAAAGAGCGGGAGATTGAAAGACAAAGGAACAATTTTCTCTATGGAACCTTGAGAAGCTATGGTCAATGTAAATACAAGATCTGGAAAGGGAATGTAAAATCTATATTTACTCTCGAGCTGTACTTCGATAGATGGGTCGGATGTGTGAGGCTCTGGTTTGCCAAGCAGAGATCGTCATTGTCCTCTGTAGTCTTTCTGGTAGTAGTGTCTGTCACTTCTTTAGTGAACAAATAGTCAGAGTTCATACCATTTTGCCATTATCAGCTCACGCCATATTCTGGCTGGTGATCGTCACCTCCACTCCAATTTTGTTAGGTTGTAGTTGGAAATTAGGCCCTTTAAACGCAATGGACAACAGTCCTAGCATCATCAGGAACTGGGGTTGACTTCTGTTAACAGGCTTTTGTACTGGGAAGAGAAGGGCTTGTTTCATAGTTCTGAACCAAGTTTTACTATGCAAACAATTCACTACTTTAAAAGACTAAAATCACATATAATCTTCTCACAAATAGTTTCACATTGAATCATATACATTTTGCAATATTTACATGTAAATCTGATAACTAGAATGTGTAGACTTTCAAAGATACAATTTATGTTTGTCATATCATCTGTAATAACATCCCAGACAACAACTGATCTGACATAATATTCTTTAAGTACCAACGGACACCTTCAACTGGTTGAGAAAGGGAAATATTGTTCCATTCCCCAACCTTTTGATGTTACCAGACTGTAGAGTCTTTCTCTGTGGTAACATAGGCTTTTCAAAAGTCCATTCTGTAGAGTGGAGAGAGCAAGGGAAAGGGACAATCTCTGTCAAATTGGTTGTTGATCATTGCTAAACAACCATTTTCAGGTCTTAACTATTACAAGCATACCCATAACATAGACCAGTGGTCTAAGACACTGCATCTCAGTGCTAGAGGCGTCACTACAGACAACATGAATCCCGACTGTATCACAACCGGCCATGATTGGGAGTCCCATAGGGCAGCGCACAATTGGCCCGAGTTTGGCCGGTGAAGGCCGTCATTGTAAATAAGAATTTGTTCTTAACTGACTTGCCTGGTTAAATAAAAAAATGTAAAAACATGATGCA
>CM042398.1:4216500-4254000 GCA_023634145.1 Thymallus thymallus | reverse complement strand
AGGGCAATGCATTCTATCATTCAGATCCTAATTGGTTTTGTCGAATGTAATATTATTTTTGATGGCATAGAAGGCCTTCTTGCCTTGTCTCTCAGATCATTCACAGCTTTGTGGAAGTTATCTGTGGCACAGGTAGGCCGAGGTATGTATAGTTATTTGTGTGCTCTAGAGCAACGGTGTCTAGATGGAATTTGTATTTGTGATCCTGGCAACTAGACCTTTTTTGGAACACCATTGTTCTTCTCTTACTGAGATTTACTGTCAGGGCCAGGTCTGACAGAATCTGTGCAGAAGATCTAGGTGCTGCTGTAGGCCCTCCTTGGTTGTGGACAGAAGAACCAGATCATCAGCAAACAGTAGACATTTGACTTCAGATTCTAGTAGGGTGAGGCCGGGTGCTACAGACTGTTCTAGTGCCCTCGCCTTGTCGTTAATATCCCTCGTTTCAGACAATCATAATAGTTGTTAAAGCTATACAGGTGTAACTGTGGCTGTGGAGGCAGTTGTCATCATGGTGGTGTTGACACCCAGACAGCGTGTCCCAACACGCATCATGGTAACATTTCAACAGCTAGGACCTAGTCAGTTTGCCCAGGCAACATGTTGCAACAATGTAGCAAGACCAATACACATAATGTATTAGCATAGAGGACACACACACAACCACACACACACACACACACACACACACACAACCACACACACACACACACACACGTCCAAAGAAATCAGAGAGGAAAAGTAAACATCTCAAACAGCCATAGTTTCCTCTGTCTCAAACAGCCATAGTTTCCCCTGTCTCAAACAGCCATAGTTTCCCCTGTCGTCTCAAACAGCCATAGTTTCCCCTGTCTCAAACAGCCATAGTTTCCCCTGTCTCAAACAGCCATAGTTTCCCCTGTCTCAAACAGCCATAGTTTCCCCTGTCTCAAACAGCCATAGTTTCCTCTGTCTCAAACAGCCATAGTTTCCCCTGTCTCAAACAGCCATAGTTTCCCCTGTCTAACAGGTTTATGTTTTAAAAATATATGATTGTGTGTGTGTGTGTGTGTGTGTGTGTGTGCGTAGTTCAGTGGAAAAACACACTCATATCTTTTTACAAAGAAAAACCCAAGAGGACTATGTTTACGACAGCCCATTGAATGTAACAGACAATATAGTTACAGCCCATCGAATGTAACAGACAATATAGTTACAGCCCATCGAATGTAACAGACAATATAGTTACAGCCCATCGAATGTAACAGACAATATAGTTACAGCCCTTGAATGTAACAGACAATAGTTACAGCCCATCGAATGTAACAGACAATAGTTACAGCCCATCGAATGTAACAGACAATATAGTTACAGCCCATCGAATGTAACAGACAATAGTTACAGCCCATCGAATGTAACAGACAATATAGTTGTACCCACATTTGTCATCATAACAAATTACTGACAACAGATATCAAGTGGAATTGCAATGATGAGTGGCACTTATGGAAAAGTTTGAGATAATGAACCACAGATCACTCTGTCAACTTACGCAAACTTTCAACTGTGGGTTAGTTAGTTCGACCGTAGACTTTCTAATGTATGATTTATAAGTTCCTAGTAAGTAGATACTAGCAATGGTGAGAATTTTTTTTTTTTTTGTTATACCTTTATTTTACTAGGCAAGTCAGTTAAGAACAAATTCTTAGTAATTGTAGAAACATACTTCCAAGAGCTAGGAGAGAAGCCATTGCGCAGGCGTGGCGATCTGCTGGGTTTAGTGACGTGGAGAAGAAATCAGAGCAGACAAATTCAGTCACTGAAGTTCCAGTAAAGGAATTCAAGCAGCCGCTGTCCGTTGTAGGCTACGATATGGTGGACGGTTCAAAGTGAAGTAGCGCTGTTTTCGCTGTTCGGGAAGAAAACAACATTGGAAGACGCATCAACAGTCGACCAGAACCGATGGGGACGTTATGTCGTTGGAGTTACGCGGGTGGACTTGGTTGTTTTAGTTGAGAAGACGAAGCAAAGCGTTGCGCTCGGAGCATCAGCGGTAGGATTAAACATGCTGACACCGATTTTGGCATACCTGCTATCGGTTCTCCTGCTGTGTGGGACAGCGCTCTCTCAATACTCCAGCGATCAGTGTAGTTGGAAGGGCAGGTGAGAGTTCTTCTTTATAACTGTGATTATTTCATGAACTGCTTGTTCATAATGGTCGAATTGAAAAGGAGCTATGCAGACGCACTATTTGAAGGCTACCATTTAGATCTGAATGCTTAGTTATGTGGAAACTAAACGTACAGAATGGTGAATGAGTCAGTGTTTTTATCCAAGGCCGACTGCTGAAGAGATTGTTACAACGTAATAAACCTAATAGAGAATGTTCTCTATTCTCCCCTGAGAGGTGAATTACAACGCTGTTTCTCTCTCACTGAATGATCACTGAGTCAGGTCTGTGGAATGCTACTTCTGTCAAGGACGCCAAGTGCGGAGATTTATTAGTTTTTATTGTATGTATCAAAATTAAACGTGATCCTAAAAGTGTTCCAAATTAGAACGCTTGGGTACAAACGATTCTGCGGTAAAATAGAATTCGCAAAAAAATGTGTTGTGAACATTTTTGTTCAAATTGAAGTGCATACATTGTTTAACGAATAAACACAGTGATAAGAGGTAATGATGGCCCAGCTGCCCTTCAGCAGTAAAAGTACAGTTTGAGGTGGCTCCTCACAACGTCATTAACAGGCTACCTTGTATAAAGTTCTAAATCTCAGCTGACACAAGGCCACCATGGCTTAAATATTGATATAGCACCATGGCTTAAATATTGATATAGAACCATGGCTTAAATATTGATATAGCACCATGGCTTAAATATTGATATAGCACCATGGCTTAAATATTGATATAGCACCATGGCTTAAATATTGATATAGCACCATGGCTTAAATATTGATATAGCACCATGGCTTAAATATTGATATAGCACCATGGCTTAAATATTGATATAGCACCATGGCTTAAATATTGATATAGCACCATGGCTTAAATATTGATATAGCACCATGGCTTAAATATTGATATAGCACCATGGCTTAAATATTGATATAGCACCATGGCTTAAATATTGATATAGCACCATGGCTTAAATATTGATATAGCACCATGGCTTAAATATTGATATAGAACCATGGCTTAAATATTGATATAGCACCATGGCTTAAATATTGATATAGCACCATGGCTTAAATATTGATATAGCACCATGGCTTAAATATTGATATAGAACCATGGCTTAAATATTGATATAGCACCATGGCTTAAATATTGATATAGAACCATGGCTTAAATATTGATATAGCACCATGGCTTAAATATTGATATAGCACCATGGCTTAAATATTGATATAGCACCATGGCTTAAATATTGATATAGAACCATGGCTTAAATATTGATATAGCACCATGGCTTAAATATTGATATAGCACCATGGCTTAAATATTGATATAGCACCATGGCTTAAATATTGATATAGCACCATGGCTTAAATATTGATATAGCACCATGGCTTAAATATTGATATAGCACCATGGCTTAAATATTGATATAGCACCATGGCTTAAATATTGATATAGCACCATGGCTTAAATATTGATATAGAACCATGGCTTAAATATTGATATAGCACCATGGCTTAAATATTGATATAGCACCATGGCTTAAATATTGATATAGCACCATGGCTTAAATATTGATATAGCACCATGGCTTAAATATTGATATAGAACCATGGCTTAAATATTGATATAGCACCATGGCTTAAATATTGATATAGCACCATGGCTTAAATATTGATATAGAACCATGGCTTAAATATTGATATAGCACCATGGCTTAAATATTGATATAGCACCATGGCTTAAATATTGATATAGCACCATGGCTTAAATATTGATATAGCACCATGGCTTAAATATTGATATAGCACCATGGCTTAAATATTGATATAGCACCATGGCTTAAATATTGATATAGCACCATGGCTTAAATATTGATATAGCACCATGGCTTAAATATTGATATAGAACCATGGCTTAAATATTGATATAGCACCATGGCTTAAATATTGATATAGCACCATGGCTTAAATATTGATATAGCACCATGGCTTAAATATTGATATAGCACCATGGCTTAAATATTGATATAGCACCATGGCTTAAATATTGATATAGCACCATGGCTTAAATATTGATATAGAACCATGGCTTAAATATTGATATAGCACCATGGCTTAAATATTGATATAGCACCATGGCTTAAATATTGATATAGCACCATGGCTTAAATATTGATATAGCACCATGGCTTAAATATTGATATAGAACCATGACTTAAATATTGATATAGCACCATGGCTTAAATATTGATATAGCACCATGGCTTAAATATTGATATAGCACCATGGCTTAAATATTGATATAGAACCATGGCTTAAATATTGATATAGCACCATGGCTTAAATATTGATATAGCACCATGGCTTAAATATTGATATAGCACCATGGCTTAAATATTGATATAGCACCATGGCTTAAATATTGATATAGCACCATGGCTTAAATATTGATATAGCACCATGGCTTAAATATTGATATAGAACCATGATTTAAATATTGATATAGCACCATGGCTTAAATATTGATATAGCACCATGGCTTAAATATTGATATAGCACCATGGCTTAAATATTGATATAGAACCATGACTTAAATATTGATATAGCACCATGGCTTAAATATTGATATAGCACCATGGCTTAAATATTGATATAGCACCATGGCTTAAATATTGATATAGCACCATGGCTTAAATATTGATATAGCACCATGGCTTAAATATTGATATAGAACCATGGCTTAAATATTGATATAGCACCATGGCTTAAATATTGATATAGCACCATGGCTTAAATATTGATATAGCACCATGGCTTAAATATTGATATAGCACCATGGCTTAAATATTGATATAGCACCATGGCTTAAATATTGATATAGCACCATGGCTTAAATATTGATATAGCACCATGGCTTAAATATTGATATAGCACCATGACTTAAATATTGATATAGCACCATGGCTTAAATATTGATATAGTAATATACTTTAGTACTTGACTGACAACTCTTGAAGTTTGACACTTGATGAATACGTGGTTTATATGCTGATGTTACACCGGTAAAAACACTATTCATCAATCATCTATTACAGACAATATAGTGGGTGAAATTGGGTGCAGTGACATGAAGAGAACGTGGTCATGTTTAGGAGAAGTCCTCCTCCTGCCGAGGAGAAGTCTTAATAAGTTGAATCTGTTGCTCATTACCTCTCCTCTTAGTTAATCTCTTCTAATTGCATGCAGACTAGAGATGGAGGAGGAGTTAAACTGAGTTAATTAAAGAGAATGTGGTGAGGAGAGGAGAGGCTGGTTGGGTTATGATGACCAACATGTGCTCTCCTCTGGTCATGTGGTGAGGAGAGGAGAGGCTGGTTGGGTTATGATGACCAACATGTGCTCTCCTCTGGTCATGTGGTGAGGAGAGGAGAGGCTGGTTGGGTTATGATGACCAACATGTGCTCTCTGGTCCTCACATCAATAGACCTCATACATATTTCACCATCTCATTGGCTCATTCCTTCCAAGAACATCCAACCACCAGCCTGTTGCTGTTGGCATGGCATTCATATGGTAAAATAAGTCTGTTTCTAGTTTCCTGCCTTTAGACCTACAGCTTGGCTTTGCTGTGAATGACAGACTTGGGCCTAGTCTAGGACTTCAGATTATGCATTATGTTTTGTGTTTGCATCCCAAATGGCACCCTATTCCCTGTAGAGAGCCCTATGGGCCCTAGTCATGAGTAGTGAGCTTAATATGGAATAGGGTGCCAATTGGGACATAGCCTATCGCTGTGTGTATGGAGTGAGTAGTTTGTGCTGTCTCTCTGGCGCCAAGGGGTCAGTCCTGTCCAGAGTCCTTCCAGTCCTTTTGTCCCAGCAGTAAGGGGAGGTTGGGCTGATTGACCTGCATTCAGCAGAGGCTCCTGGCAGCCTGGTTACTACTGCTGCTGCTGCCGTTGGTTGTCTAAGTCAACTCCACTGTGTGTGCGGTGCAGCAGAAGCCTCTGTGAGGCGTGCCCCAAATAGCACCATATTCCCTATACAGTTGCCTACCTTTGACCAAGGCATATGGCACTATATAGGGGATAGGGTGCAATTTGGGATCCTGTCTCTCTGAGTCTGTGTCCCTCTCCTCTCCATTCATCCACTTCTGTCTCTAGACTCGGTCCTCCCCTCCCCTCCCCTCCCCAACCCTGACGCAGCCTGCCAGGCAGTCAGTAATGAGTTGCCAGAGCAGTGAGCCCAGAAGGAACAATGTGCCCTGAGACGTGTGTGTTGGGGTTGAGGTTGGTTGAGCCGCGTCGAGGCAGGGCGGCTCGTGACTGGTCATGCTGCCGGCCGTGTACAGCACACGGAGCCGCAGGAGTCTTTACACTTTGTCTAAGGATATTAAACCACCACCAGGCAACACACACACACACACACACACACACACACAGACACTTAGCCTATTCCCTATTTCTATCACGATACATAGAGCGGCAGTATGAAGTCTGGAGTGCAAAAATCTATAAAAAGACATTGAATAGTATGGATGAATGGCTGAATATGTACACTATACATTGTTACAGAGTGTTGAAAAAAAAAGATACAATATTTCAAGTTGATATAGATAAATAAGGAGTATTTGCATGGTTAACTATACTATACAGGTCGATGGCAGGGAAATACTTAAATGGTTAAAAGTGCGTATGATATAAGTGAGGGTAATAATAGTTTACTTAATATACATACTGGTTAAATTAACAGGTAAGTGAATATTTACATGATTAAATTAACTGTACAGGTAAATATACAGTTAATTTATAGGTAGGTGAATATTTGCATGGTTATATTAACTGTACAGGCAAATGACAGGAAGAGTTACTTAAATAGCTAAATGTGCGTATGATATTATTTAGGGTAATAATAATAATTACTTTAAAATACAGTCCTTATTGCGCAGGGTTTAATTACAGATAAATGCACATATTGCACATTCGATATACTAAAAGCAATGAAAAAAGATACAACTGACAGGATACTAATATGCATTCCTGAGTGAATGACTACGTAAGTTAAGTTCAAGAATTACTTACAATATTGCATGTGATATGATATAACAATTGTACATGAATATGTATATACAGACCTGAATGAATAAATAAGTACTGAGTGAATGAGTGATTACAGACCAGAGTTACTCACGGATGGATGCATAATTGTTAAACTAGGTCCTAACACCCCAACAGTTCCAGATGGCACGACACCCCGGTGAGGCATTATATAGTCTAATTGCCGCCGGCAGGAAGGACCTCCTGTAGCGCTCTCTGGCACACCGTGGTGGGATCAGTCTGTGACTGAAGGTGCTCCTCTGCGTCATAACCATGGCATGCAGAGGGTGGGTGACGTTGTCCATGATGGCCAGCAGTTTGGCCAGGATCCGTCTCTCCGCCACCTCCTCTAGAGTGTCAAGGCTAATCCCCAGGACAGAGCTAGCCTTCCTGATCAGCTTATTTACCCAAGAAACATCACCGGCTTTTATGTTGGCACCCCAGCACACCACTGCAAAAAAGATGGCACTGGCTGTGGAAACCACAGACTGGTAGACGGTATGCAGTAGTTTACTGCACACGTTGAAGGACCTGAGCCTCCTCAGAAAGTAGAGTCGGCTCTGGCCCTTTTTGTACAGAGCCCTGGTGTTACCAGCCCATTCCAGCCTGTTGTCCATATGGACTCCCAGGAACTTGTATGACCCAACCATTTCCACATCCATCCCCTGTATAGGGACTGCAGTCCTGAAGTCCACCACCATCTCCTTTGTTTTGCTGATGTTGAGCTGAAGGTGGTTCTGCTCACACCACAACACAAAGTCACTGATTGCGCTCCTGTACTCCTCCTCCAGGGGGTCCAGTGATGTACACACCAGGGGTCTGAGGTGAGCGAGGACTAACCTTTCCAGGGTCTTCATGATGTGGGATGTTAGCGCTACAGGTCTGAAGTCATTCAGGACAGTGGGGTGCGCGTTCTTGGGCACTGGGCACTGGGACGAGGCAGGATGTTTTCCACAGCACAGGGACCCTTTCTAGGCTCAGGCTAAGGTTGAAGGGTCGCTGGTGAGCACAGATCCTAAGCACCCTTGGGCTGAATCCATCAGGGCCCGCCGCTTTCCACTGATGTAGTCTCTCCAGCTCTCTCTTCACTTGGTTGGTGGTGAAAGCCAGCCCAGGTGGGGAGGCGGGGGGAAGAGGTTCAGTCCAGAGGGAGCAGGGGCAGAGGTGGGGTCGCTGATTGTCTCAACAGAGGTGCTGTGAGCAGAGTGGGGTTGGCACAGCCCAGGGGGTGTGGCCTGGGGAGCTGGAGGGGAGGTGGACAGGGCCAGTATTGAACCTGTTAAAAAATTGGTTCAGCTCATTGGCTCTGTCCTGGGTCCCCGTCTGCCCACTGTTTGACTTTTTGAAGCCAGTGATATTTCTCATACCCTTCCACACCCTCTCTTCCCCTCAGCAATCCGCAACTTCAGCTCCCTCTGGACACATTTCAATTTGTCCTTGTCCCCCTCCTTGAAGGCCCTCTTCTTCTCATTCAGCAGGGCCTTCAGGTCGCTGGTGACCCAGGGTTTATTATTTGGAAAACAGCATACCTTCCTGGTGGGTACATATATAGTCCGTTATGCAGTCAGTAAGTCCATCGATGTCCTCCCCATGAGTCTCACAGAGCACATCCCAGTCTGTTGTTTCAAAGCAGTCCTGTAGGGCCTCATTCGCCTCCGGGGACCATCTCCTAATGGTCCTAGTGGTCGCAGGCTGCTGTTAGACCATAGGCCTGTAGAGTGGGGTGAGGTGGACAAGGTTGTGATCTGACCTACCGAGGTGAGGGAGTGCAGTGGAGTTGTATGCATCCTTCACATTAGCATATAACATGTCCAGAGTTTTATTATTCCTGGTAGGGCACTTCACGAACTGTTTGAACGTGGGCAGCGTTGAAGAGAGAGATGCATGGTTAAAACCCCCCAAAATGGCAAAGAAAGCACCGGGATGTGCTGTCTGTAACCTCGCGATAACAGAGTGGATGACGTCACATGCTGTGTTTGCGTCAGCGGAGGGCGGGATGTAAACAATAACAGCAATGGCCACCGTGAATTCCCTCGGCAAATAGTAGGGTCTCAGGCTAACGGCTAAAAGCTCAATGTCCGGGCTACAAAACAAAATTCCTTAAAGAGTAATATGGCTCGGATTACACCATCTGTTGTTAACTAAAAAAGCCCCCTCCCTTATTCTTACCGGAAGAAACGCTCTCCCTGTCAGCTCTGATGGTCTGGAAACCGCCGATAGTTACGTTCTCTATGGGGATGTTATCATTCAGCCATGTCCATGGACCAGACCCTCAAGCTCGTCCATCTTGTTATGCAGCGATCTCACGTTGCCGGTATAGCCGGCTTGTACTTCCTTAGCTTTGCTTTACACTTCAATCCCGCCCTGCGTCCACACCGTCGCCTTTTCAACTCGTCCGTAATATCAAACTTTTCCCTGGGGTGCAGCAGCGCTGCGTGTGCTAAATCCAGGAACTGGGCTCGGTTGTAAATTGTTGAGGACTCGCATGAACGTTCGGCGCTGAGAAAAATTAAAAGTGCCTCAGTGATAAAAAGGACTGTTAAAACCTTCGTAAAACAGTAGCACTCTATAATCCTGAACTATTATTATTCAACTGTTCCAAAAAAACTGACGATACACATACTAAAACAACAATTGGGAGCTGCTTAACAGGCGACCACGCAGGGTGGCGCCACTCCAAGAATGGTTACAAAAAGAAAGCTGACATTTTCTGTTCCTTTGTCAAGTTATAGGCCATTTATTTTTTGGGGCTCGGTCATTGGCCGGTGAACCACTGATGAGATTTTTCTATATTCACACAGACACTTTCAGACTGTTGGACAGGCAGTCACAGACAGTGGTTTATGGTGTGAAAAGACCATGTTTTTCTCCAGACCAAATATATAATTATTTCTAATTCTTTCACACCTATCAAAGGTGTGTTAGGAGTGTGTCCATGTCTCTGTCTATGATGTGTTGTTGACCTCCATCACTTCCACACTGACCTTTCTCCCCCTCCCCCTCCCTCTCCAGTGGTCTAACCCATGAGGGACACACCCGTGATGTGGAGCAGGTCTATCTGCGTTGTTCCCAGGGTTCCCTCCACTGGCTCTACCCTACAGGAGCCATCATCGTCAACCTGCGGCCCAACACCCTGTCCCCAGCGGCCGCCCGTCTCTCCGTCTGCATCAAGCCCTCCAGGGACTCCCACGGGGCTAACATCTACCTGGACCGGGCCGGGAAGCTGCGTCTGCTTCTGAAGGACCAGGACCAGGCCCAGGGGAAGGTGACCTGCTTCAGCATCCAGGAGGGGGCTCTGTTCATAGAGGCCATACCTCACAGAGACATCAGTAGGAGGATCACCTCATTCCAGTATGAGCTGGTTACAGAGAGGACCGGGGCTGGGGCTGGAGCCTTGGCTGGGGTGGAGCCACAAGCACTGTCTGGTAAGATACACTCCTATTGTTGTTGCTTTGGTCATTAAAGGGGAAGTTTAGTATGGCTAAAGCAAAGACAGTATGAAGATAGGCTAAAGCTGCTTCTCCAGTAGAAATTCCCGTTCACACTTGTAGGCGATGATGTCATGGCGACGATGGTTATCGAAGCTCATGCGTAGAAACACATCATCGGGGTCTAACGGTCATCTCACGCCTATCTATCTATCTATCTATCTATCTATCTATCTATCTATCTATCTATCTATCTATCTATCTATCTATCTATCTATCTATCTATCTATCTATCTATCTATCTATCTATCTATCTATCTATCTATCTATCTGCAGGCCGTCAAATCAAAGGCACTTCTTCGATATAAAGTTGTTTTTGACAAATGAAAGCGTGTCAGTTTGTCAGTTCCACGACGTTGGAGTAATAATATGTTCAACTATTTAAGACATTGTCTAGGTCATCTAGGTTATGCCTTTTAGATTTAGAGAAAATATATAATTATTCACTTCTCTCATTGACTTCTCGAACCCCAAACCCCGGCCTGATCTGTTTCGCAAGTGTGCCCGGAAGTCTTGCGATGTTGCGCCTCTGGGTTTAGAAACTCTGTGGCTAAAGTTAACTGAAGTTTGTAGTGGCTGATGACAGACAGCTGAACCATGGATTATAGTTTCTGCTGGCCCATAGACTACTTTCAGGGTGAGGAAACTTCTAACATCACTTGACGTTAGGCCTGCACCATATCCTTACTAGTCCACTTGACATTAGGCCTGCACCATATCCTTACTAGTCCACTTGACATTAGGCCTGCACCATATCCTTACTAGTCCACTTGACATTAGGCCTGCACCATATCCTTACTAGTCCACTTGACGTTAGGCCTGCACCATATCCTTACTAGTCCACTTGAAATTAGGCCTGCACCATATCCTTACTAGTCCACTTGACATTAGGCCTGCACCATATCCTTACTAGTCCACTTGACGTTAGGCCTGCACCATATCCTTACTAGTCCACTTGACATTAGGCCTGCACCATATCCTTACTAGTCCACTTGAAATTAGGCCTGCACCATATCCTTACTAGTCCACTTGACATTAGGCCTGCACCATATCCTTACTAGTCCACTTGACGTTAGGCCTGCACCATATCCTTACTAGTCCACTTGACATTAGGCCTGCACCATATCCTTACTAGTCCACTTGACGTTAGGCCTGCACCATATCCTTACTAGTCCACTTGACGTTAGGCCTGCACCATATCCTTACTAGTCCACTTGACATTAGGCCTGCACCATATCCTTACTAGTCCACTTGACGTTAGGCCTGCACCATATCCTTACTAGTCCACTTGACATTAGGCCTGCACCATATCCTTACTAGTCCACTTGACATTAGGCCTGCACCATATCCTTACTAGTCCACTTGACATTAGGCCTGCACCATATCCTTACTAGTCCACTTGACATTAGGCCTGCACCATATCCTTACTAGTCCACTTGACGTTAGGCCTGCACCATATCCTTACTAGTCCACTTGACATTAGGCCTGCACCATATCCTTACTAGTCCACTTGACATTAGGCCTGCACCATATCCTTACTAGTCCACTTGACATTAGGCCTGCACCATATCCTTACTAGTCCACTTGATGTTAGGCCTGCACCATATCCTTACTAGTCCAGTTGAGGTAGGTCAGAGCAAGTGAACTGGGTATTCAGATGACAGTTTTTTGATTGACTGACTATGAAGTAGTTTCCTTTGTCTGTTTGTCTTAGTGTCCGTAGTCATGACGTAGCTCTGTACTAAATGCATCTGCTGGTGAAAACATCTCCTTTTGCAGATCTGTATTTATAAGAAAAACAATTCAAAATTATTTGTAATATTCAATCTTCAGTTATTTCTCTTTCTACTGAAGAAAGTCTGAATCTCATTGTTGTTTTTGTAGTATTATGTTAAACTGACAGTTCTATGTTGATATTTCAGTTACTTTACCACAAGTTAGTCTTATGAACTGGTGCACCATGGGACCGTGAGTTGACTTCATAGCTGACCACTGACGTTCCTACAGTACCCTGGTCTGTCTGTATGGAGGGCTACAGTTAAACAGAGAGGGCCTCACTCTAAAACAGAGCCGTGTTTTCATCGTGCTGTGTACCTGCCAACCCTGCATGACTCCTGGCTGTGAAGAGATCCAGGCCACAGAGACTGTTCTTTCTTCCACACTAAGCCAAATAGGAGTAATACGAGTTATATCTACCTGACATCTGGTTTTACAGCATGTTCATATCCTGCATAATCAGCTGGCACAGTGGTGAGATAGAGACTGATAAACAGTCAGGACCTAACGTAGGAGATCTAACATAGTGGTCTAATGGTTGTTGTAGCTAGTGTAGTTGGCTCAGGTTGGGCTTAATGTGACCTCCTTGGTTTTCTGCCATCTTTGCTTCTGTGGTATGAGCTTGTGGTGTGATGTGGCGGCAGGTCCCTAGCCCAGGGAGAGAGAGAGGGAGGGAGCCCTGGGTCTTGTGTTGTCGACTCGGCAGCAGGGTCTAGAGGGCTTGGTGATCTGAGTGCACTTGTTTGGCTCTGTTTTCTTTCTCTCTCTCCTTTCTCTTTCTCTCTGCCTCTCTATGCCTCTCTCTCGCTGTCTCTCTCTCTCTCCTACATCTATATTTCTCCTTCCCTCTGTCTACTCTTTCATTCCTCTTCCCTCTCTTCCTCCGTCCTGTTTTCCCTCTCGTCCTCCATCCTTCTGAAGTGGTTGTCATCAGAGGGGTGGTATTACTGCGCTGCACTTCATTAGAGGGGAATGTATCTGGGACCAGATGTTGCAGCTGGGGACACCATCTCCCTCTCCTCTTCCCTCCACCACTCCTCCCATCTCTCCATCCCCTCTCTGTGAAGTGGTTGTGATGGGAGCAGTGAAGTGTGTGTTTGGGCTGGGTAAAGAAAGCTGACTCTAAGTCAGATCATGCCAGGCCATTCCTGTGGCAACGTTTCATGTCTGACATGTGAGCCCTGACCAGAGAGAGAGACCAGAGGGAGAGACCAGAAAGAGAGCGGAGAGAAAGAGACCAGAGAGAGAGAGAGACCAAAGAGGGACTAGAGATAGAGACTTTGAGAGAGACCAGAGGGAGAGAGACACCAAAGAGGGACTAGAGAGAGAGACCAGAGACAGACCAGAGACAGACCAGAGACAGACCAGAGACAGACCAGAGACAGACCAGAGACAGACCAGAGATAGAGACTTTGAGAGAGACCAGAGGGAGAGAGACACCAAAGAGGGACTAGAGAGAGAGACCAGAGACAGACCAGAGACAGACCAGAGACAGACCAGAGACAGACCAGAGACAGACCAGAGACAGACCAGAGAGAAAGATGGAGACCAGAGAGAGGGAGACCAGAGAGGGAGACCAGAGAGAGGGAGGAGAGCAGCTAGCTGGAATAACCGGGCCTGCCTCCCAAATGGCACCCTGTCCCCTACGGGCCCTGGTCAGAAGTAGTACATTATAAAGGGAATAGGCAGCCATTTGGATACAGACCAGGGTTAGGGTTTCTGTCCTAGAGGGTCTCTGATGCTGAGCCCCTAACCCTCTCATCACCTGCTCCCTACTCGTCATTAGTTCGGTCGGCTACTCTGATATCGCCCTCCTCTCCAGCTGTTCCTAAGCCCCTGAGGCTGTGGCTGGGTAACCCCTGACCCCTAATCTCTGACCTCTGTTGGTTGTGCACAACGCCATGTGTTTACAACACACCAGCTGGCCTGGGACTTGCACTCCTCAACCCTTCCTCACCCTCCCCTCAACCCCTCCTTACCCCCCCCCAACCCTCAACCCCCCCTCAACCCCTCCTCAGGGACCTCACCCTCGACTTCAGACAAACCTGTCTAAAAATACCCCCCCTCCCCCCCGGAAACATGCATAAGGGTCATGGTCTCCTCTATATGGATCAGCTTTAAAAAGCCATCAGTTGTTTCTGAACAGGTCAGAGATGGCAGGTCAGGGCTGTAGAGATGGCAGGACAGGCTGTAGAGATGGCAGGTCAGGGCTGTAGAGATGGCAGGTCAGGGCTGTAGAGATGGCAGGTCAGGGCTGTAGAGATGGCAGGACAGGGCTGTAGAGATGGCAGGTCAGGGCTGTAGAGATGGCAGGTCAGGGCTGTAGAGATGGCAGGTCAGGGCTGTAGAGATGGCAGGTCAGGGCTGTAGAGATGGCAGGTCAGGGCTGTAGAGATGGCAGGTCAGGGCTGTAGAGATGGCAGGTCAGGCTGTAGAGATGGCAGGTCAGGGCTGTAGAGATGGCAGGTCAGGGCTGTAGAGATGGCAGGTCAGGGCTGTAGAGATGGCAGGTCAGGCTGTAGAGATGGCAGGTCAGGGCTGTAGAGATGGCAGGTCAGGCTGTAGAGATGGCAGGTCAGGCTGTAGAGATGGCAGGTCAGGGCTGTAGAGATGGCAGGTCAGGCTGTAGAGATGGCAGGTCAGGCTGTAGAGATGGCAGGACAGGCTGTAGAGATGGCAGGACAGGCTGTAGAGACGGCAGGACAGGCTGTAGAGACGGCAGGACAGGCTGTAGAGACGTCAGGACAGGGCTGTAGAGATGGCAGGTCAGGGCTGTAGAGATGGCAGGTCAGGCTGTAGAGATGGCAGGACAGGCTGTAGAGATGGCAGGACAGGCTGTAGAGATGGCAGGACAGGCTGTAGAGATGGCAGGACAGGCTGTAGAGATGGCAGGTCAGGGCTGTAGAGATGGCAGGTCAGGGCTGTAGAGATGGCAGGTCAGGGCTGTAGAGATGGCAGGTCAGGGCTGTAGAGATGGCAGGTCAGGGCTGTAGAGATGGCAGGTCAGGGCTGTAGAGATGGCAGGTCAGGCTGTAGAGATGGCGTTCTAGTCTAGGTAACACTAAGGTGTACTTTATACAGGGCTTGTAAGTACTTTTAAAGACTGCTAATCATTAGTTTATATCTAGTATATAAAGTGTTTTATAAAATGTATAAAGCCTTCATGTAAAGTGTTACCATGGTTATATCTGAATCTAACAGAAATATCTGGTCATGTAAATCCTTGAAATAGAATGTGTTCTTGATATTATTTCACTGGACTGTTTGAACAGTGAGTTGTTCTCAACCCTCTAGCCACGGTGTTTAATAAGGCCAGGGGCTGGAGGTTTCACTATATAACCAGGGGCTGGGGGTTTCACTATATAACCAGGGGCTGGAGGTTTCACTATATAACCAGGGGCTGGGAGTTTCACTATATAACCAGGGGCTGGAGGTTTCACTATATAACCAGGGGCTGGAGATTTCACTATATAACCAGGGGCTGGGGGTTTCACTATATAACCAGGGGCTGGTGGTTTCACTATATAACCAGGGGCTGGAGGTTTCACTATATAACCAGGGGCTGGGGGTTTCACTATATAACCAGGGGCTGGAGGTTTCACTATATAACCAGGGGCTGGGGGTTTCACTATATAACCAGGGGCTGGGGGTTTCACTATATAACCAGGGGCTGGTGGTTTCACTATATAACCAGGGGCTGGTGGTTACACTATATAACCAGGGGCTGGTGGTTTCACTATATAACCAGGGGCTGGGGGTTTCACTATATAACCAGGGGCTGGGGGTTTCACTATATAACCAGGGGCTGGGGGTTTCACTATATAACCAGGGGCTGGTGGTTTCACTATATAACCAGGGGCTGGTGGTTACACTATATAACCAGGGGCTGGTGGTTTCACTATATAACCAGGGGCTGGGGGTTTCACTATATAACCAGGGGCTGGGGGTTTCACTATATAACCAGGGGCTGGGGGTTTCACTATATAACCAGGGGCTGGGGGTTTCACTATATAACCAGGGGCTGGGGGTTTCACTATATAACCAGGGGCTGGGGGTTTCACTATATAACCAGGGGCTGGGGGTTTCACTATATAAACAGGGGCTGGTGGTTTCACTATATAACCAGGGGCTGGGGGTTTCACTATATAACCATGTTTACATGTTGAGGTGATAGACTTTCTCTGTCATGTGTAGTTCTTTATCCAGACTAGTTATTGTATGCCTGTCTAAAACCAGGCCTATAACCATGTTTACATGAAGTCAAAACCAGGCCTATAACCATGTGAACATACATCTGGTCCCAGTGGACCTTGTAGAAAGACAGCATGTGCAGCCAGCCCATCCCAGGTCAGAGATGTAGCAGCTATACCTTTCCTCATCCTACTCATCTGGCTCTCATTGGTTTTGGAGTGTCAAGCAGGGTGTGTTGGGGTGGTTTCTGTAGCCTCTGAGACGTGCCTCCTGGGGCATCCACCTCCCCCTCACACCCAGTCCTCCCCCTTACCTCACCTCCCCCTCACACCCCGTCCTCCCCCTCACTTCACCTCCCCCTCGCATCCAGTCCTCCCCTTACCTCACCTCCCCCTCACACCCGTCCTCCCCCTCACTTCACCTCCCCCTCACACCCAGTCCTACCTATCTATCTATCTATCTACCTCACCTCCCCCCTCACACCTGTACTCACTCTCACCTACCCCACCCCGTTCTCTCCCTCCTCCCCTCACCTCCCCCTCACACCCCGTTCTCCCCCTACTCCACACATCCCCTCCCAGCACCAGGCCTGTTTAACAAGTAGCCCCTGTCCTGTACCTCAGGCCGACAGTCAGGCAGTCAGTCAGGACCAGGTCTGCTCTGTTTGGTGTAAAAGTCATAGTCCATGACAGGAGACTCCCTTTCTGCTGCTTGCCTGGTGGCTTGCCTGTTCTACCTGGGCTGCTGGGTAAATAAGCAACCATCTGGGAGAGCTGAAATTAATTACAGTACATGCCTCTCTACAGGCCACAGCCCACTTCCTGTGTGTGTGCGGCACATGTCTTCAATGACCTGCTGTGTGACTGTTTTTTAAATTAGTTGAAGTTAAGTGCTAGAGTATCAGTTTTTGATAGGGTTGTATGACATTAAATAATGAAGGCCTCACTTTGATCCCTGGTAGAACTGTCTGTGTTTTGTCCTGTAGTTAATCTCTTCTCTGTCTGTGTTTTATCCTGTAGTTCATCTCTTGTCTGTCTGTGTTTTATCCTGTAGTTAATCTCTTCTTCTCTCTCCAGCTCCCTGTCAGCCCTGCAGTGATGCTGAGGTGCTGTTAGCCGTCTGCACCAGCGACTTTGGTAAGAACTAATTAGAAACCATTTAAACATCATTTTATGTATACTTATTAAAGGTACAATATGTCATAATTACAGATCTATTACTCATATTTCTATGTGCATTTGGTCAGGTCGCCCAAAGTTACATACTGGACCTTTAAATGTGAAGCGTTACTGTTGTGGTTATGGCATTGTTTGTATTGTACTGTAGTATTTGATATACTTTATACTGTATCAGTATACTGTACTGTAGTACACTATGTATCGCGTATCTGTCTTTTGTGTATTTTCGTTCTGGCATTTTGCACCTGCCCTGTTTGTTTTTTTGTAGCTGCTTGACGAAGAAATTAATAAAGTATCTTTCTATCTATCTATCTATCTATCTATCTATCTATCTATCTATCTATCTATCTATCTATCTATCTATCTATCTATCTATCTATCTATCTACGCTCTCCTGTCCTCCTCTCTGCAGTGGGGAGGGGCACCATCCAGGGGGTGGAGCAGGAGGCGGAGCAGTTGTTGGTTACCGTGGCGATAAGCCGCCTGTACAGACAGAAGACTCAGGTGTTTGTGTCAGGGGGAGTGAGAGTGAGGAGGTGGACAGGTAGGGTGAGGATGCCCAGGCAGTGTGGGGTGAGGCCCGGCCCGGGGAAGGAGGATGGAGACTTCCTGTTCACGGGGAGCGTAAGGTTCGGGGAGGCCTGGATGGGGTGTGCCCCGAGATACAAGGACTTCCTCAGACTGTACCAGGAGGCAGAGCAGAGTGGGACTAACCCCTGTCATGTGGACACAGACTGAGTGTCAGAGAGCTACCTGGCCTGGAAATACCACCAAACTCAGACTGAGAGTCAGAGAGCTACCTGGCCACACCCACAACAACAGGTCCCTTCCTGAATGGACAGCAGACCCAGGTCTGAGCCTAATGTGGATACTAACTGAGAGGGGTAGAGACAGACAGATGGACAGACAGAAACCTTCTCCTCCCCCTGTCTTGCTGCTCTGGAGCTCCTGAATGTTGCCAAGCAGCATTGTGACTGTTGGACTAATTTGTCAAAGCCAACGTTGTTGTGGAATGTTCTAAGCCTGTTTTTGGAATGTTCTAAGCCTGTTTTGGAATGTTCTAAGACTGTTCCATTGGCATGTTCTAAGACTATAATTCTCTGAGACGTACGTCAACTGTCAGATGATGTGAGGTTTCTAATGTAGCAGACCCTCTTTGGAACTAATGTATATAAAATGTTGTGTATAAAATGTGAAAGATTAACATTTCTGAAAGAGGATCCAACTGCTTTGTGAAAAATGTGATGAAGATTTTAAGATGTTTCTTATGAAAGAAATGTAGACATTTAAACCAGGCTTTCTATTTGTGATTTATTTTGGGTTTTTTTTAAATGTAGAAGTGCAATTTAGTCATGTTCTCAGGCTATTGAATTATAAAACCCTTTTTGTTTGCGATTAAAAGTTTTATTCCTTGGAACATCGCATTGTGTGTTTCAGAGTGTGTGCGCACGTTGTGTGTGTCTGTGTGTGAAGTGAATATATATTTAAACAAACCAGATCGCCAAGGACAAAACCAACCTAGAACGCCCACAGACAGACTTCAGTGTCCATGGCCATATCTTATTGACTTTCATTGTTCCTATTAGGAATATGTAGTCTCCTCACCTTGCAGGCTGGTGCACAGTTCAATTTCTACTCACAATTAAGGTCCGTGTCTTTGCATGAGTAAAGGTTAGATCACTAAAAAGTAGTTGACCCTGATCACATTAGGGGCTGGATTCAATCTGTTTCGCTGAAGTTCAGCGTTAGTGTGATTTCAATTTTTACGCAGTGTTTCCGAGTTAGCAGAGACTGCATATGTCTGCTCAGTTGGAAATTACCTTTAACCCCTAAAAGGATAATTTAGCTATTTGATTTTGAATTGTAAGACCCCTGTAGGTATCAAAAAAATATATAGACAAATTATTTGCCAATATTTAATTTGGCCTGCTATATCTCATAGAAACACCTTGAATAACACATTCATAAATGCCAAAAAATACACAAAAAAGGCATCATAAGGAAAACAATGTAAGTGTCTGTCCTATATCTAGGAAAGCTCAGGAAATATTTGTACATTTTTTTTGGACACCACATTCTCATAAAAATGTAGTTATAGATCTGTCTAAGAAGTAGTAGATTTGTTCTATGTGTGCTATTTCAATGCTTCCTGTTAGTAGTTATAGATCTGTAATTGAAAGAGAGTGTAAGGAGTAGTAGATATGTTCTATGTGTACTATTTCTATGCTTCCTGTTAGTAGTTATAGATCTGTAATTGAAAGAGAGTGTAAGGAGTAGTAGATATGTTCTATGTGTACTATTTCTATGCTTCCTGTTAGTAGTTATAGATCTGTCATGGAAAGAGAGTAAGGAGTAGTAGATATGTTCTATGTGTACTATTTCTATGCTTCCTGTTAGTAGTTATAGATCTGTCATTGAAAGAGAGTGTAAGGAGTAGTAGATATGTTCTATGTGTACTATTTCTATGCTTCCTGTTAGTAGTTATAGATCTGTCATGGAACGAGAGTGTAAGGAGTAGTAGATATGTTCTATGTGTACTATTTCTATGCTTCCTGTTAGTAGTTATAGATCTGTCATTGAAAGAGAGTAAGGAGTAGTAGATATGTTCTATGTGTACTATTTCTATGCTTCCTGTTAGTAGTTATAGATCTGTCATTGAAAGAGAGTAAGGAGTAGTAGATATGTTCTATGTGTACTATTTCTATGCTTCCTGTTAGTAGTTATAGATCTGTCATGGAAAGAGAGTGTAAGGAGTAGTAGATATGTTCTATGTGTACTATTTCTATGCTTCCTGTTAGTAGTTATAGATCTGTCATTGAAAGAGAGTAAGGAGTAGTAGATATGTTCTATGTGTACTATTTCTATGCTTCCTGTTAGTAGTTATAGATCTGTCATTGAAAGAGAGTAAGGAGTAGTAGATATGTTCTATGTGTACTATTTCTATGCTTCCTGTTAGTAGTTATAGATCTGTCATTGAAAGAGAGTGTAAGAAGTAGTAGATCTCTCTCTCCCATCATCCCCTTCACACCCCGTCCTTCCCTCAACCTCCTCCATCCTCCCCCTATTCCACACATCCCCTCCCAGCACCAGGCCTGTTTAACAAGTAGCCCCTGTCCTGTATCTCAGGACGACAGTCAGGCAGTCAGTCAGGACCAGGTCTGCTCTGTTTGGTGTAAAAGTCATAGTCCATGACAGGAGACTCCCGTTCTGCTGCCAGCCTGCCTGTTATACTCCTGTTCTGCCTGCCTGCTGGGGCTGCTGGGTAAATAAACAACCATCTGGGAAACATTAAGTTAATTACAGCACATGCCTCCCTGCGGGCCACAGCCCACTTCCTGTATGTGTGTGGAGCACGCGCCTGGTGCCTTCAATGACTGGCCTTGTTTCTGTTACTGAGGTAGTTAAAGTGGTAGAGTTGATAGCAAGTCTGTGACAGTAACTGTTGTATGATATAAAAGAGTAAAGCATCCATCTTGTCTCTTGCTGGACATTGTATACCATAGCTGTCCGTCTTTCCCTTCTTCTCTACACAGAGTGGTGCAGACAAACAGATGGACTGACAGACTGGCCCAGACACACAGATACCTTCCCCTCCTACTGTCTTCCTGCTCTGGAGCTCCTGAATGTTGTCAAGCGGCATTGCTACTGTTGGACTAATTTCTCAAATCCAACTTGTTGTGGAATGTTCTAAGCCTGTTCCGGAATGTTCTAAAAAAGTTCCATTGACATTCCATTTGAATGTTCTAAGACTGTAATTCTCTGAGACGTACGTCAACTGTCAGATGATGTGAGGTTTCTAATGTAGCAGACCCTCTTTGGAACTAATGTATATAAAATGTTGTGTATAAAATGTGAAAGATTAACATTTCTGAAAGAGGATCCAACTGCTTTGTGAAAAATGTGATGAACAGTTTAAGATGTTTCTTATGAAAGAAATGTAGACATTTAAACCAGGCTTTCTATTTGTGATTTATTTTGGGGGGTTTTAAATGTAGAAGTATCTGTATTATGTCCTTAGTCTGTATTTTCTGTATTATGTCCTTAGTCTGTATTATGTCCTTAGTCTGTATTTTCTGTATTATGTCCTTAGTCTGTATTATGTCCTTAGTCTGTATTATGTCCTTAGTCTGAATTATCTGTATTATGTCCTTAGTCTGAATTATCTGTATTATGTCCTTAGTCTGTATTATCTGTATTATGTCCTTAGTCTGAATTATCTGTTATGTCCTTAGTCTGTATTGTGTCCTTAGTCTGTATTATCTGTATTATGTCCTTCGTCTGTATTATGTCCTTAGTCTGAATTATCTGTATTATGTCCTTAGTCTGAATTATCTGTATTATGTCCTTAGTCTGTATTATCTGTATTATGTCCTTAGTCTGAATTATCTGTATTATGTCCTTAGTCTGAATTATCTGTATTATGTCCTTAGTCTGTATTGTGTCCTTAGTCTGTATTATCTGTATTATTCCATAGTCTGTATTATGTCCTTAGTTTGTATTATCTGTATTATGTCCTAGTTTGTATTATGTCCTTAGTCTGTATTTTCTGTATTATGTCCTTAGTCTGTATTATGTCCTTAGTCTGAATTATCTGTATTATGTCCTTAGTCTGAATTATCTGTATTATGTCCTTAGTCTGTATTATCTGTATTATGTCCTTAGTCTGAATTATCTGTATTATGTCCTTAGTCTGTATTATGTCCTTAGTCTGTATTATGTCCTTAGTCTGAATTATCTGTATTATGTCCTTAGTCTGAATTATCTGTATTATGTCCTTAGTCTGAATTATCTGTATTATGTCCTTAGTCTGTATTATGTCCTTAGTCTGAATTATCTGTATTAT
The DNA here is from genome assembly GCA_023634145.1 of Thymallus thymallus. Classification (NCBI taxonomy): domain Eukaryota; kingdom Metazoa; phylum Chordata; class Actinopteri; order Salmoniformes; family Salmonidae; genus Thymallus; species Thymallus thymallus. Next base: position 4,231,267 of record CM042398.1, on the reverse strand, counting down.
GTCCTAGTCTGTATTATGTCCTTAGTCTGTATTTTCTGTATTATGTCCTTAGTCTGTATTATGTCCTTAGTCTGTATTTTCTGTATTATGTCCTTAGTCTGTATTATGTCCTTAGTCTGAATTATCTGTATTATGTCCTTAGTCTGTATTATGTCCTTAGTCTGAAATATCTGTATTATGTCCTTAGTCTGTATTATCTGTATTATGTCCTTAGTCTGAATTATCTGTATTATGTCCTTAGTCTGTATTGTGTCCTTAGTCTGTATTATCTGTATTATGTCCATAGTCTGTATTATGTCCTTAGTTTGTATTATCTGTATTATGTCCTTTGTCTGTATTATCTGTTATGTCCTTAGTCTGTATTATGTCTGTATTATGCCCTAGTCTGTATTACGTCCTTAGTCTGTATTATCTGTATTATGTTCTTATTCTGTATTATCTGTATTGTGTCCTTAGTCTGTATTATGTCCTTAGTCTGTATTATCTGTATTATGTCCTTAGTCTGAATTATCTGTATTATGTCCTTAGTCTATATTATCTGTATTGTGTCCTTAGTCTGTATTATGTCCTTAGTCTGTATTACGTCCTTAGTCTGAATGATCTGTATTATGTCCTTAGTCTGTATTATCTGTATTGTGTCCTTAGTCTGTATTATCTGTATTGTGTCCTTAGTCTGTATTATGTCCTTAGTCTGTATTATCTGTATTGTGTCCTTAGTCTGTATTATGTCCTTAGTCTGTATTATCTGTATTATGTCCTTAGTCTGTATTATGTCCTTAGTCTGTATTATCTGTATTGTGTCCTTAGTCTGTATTATGTCCTTATTCTGTATTATCTGTATTGTGTCCTTAGTCTGTATTATGTCCTTAGTCTGTATTATCTGTATTATGTCCTTAGTCTGTATTATGTCCTTAGTCTGAATGATCTGTATTATGTCCTTAGTCTGTATTATCTGTATTGTGTCCTTAGTCTGTATTATCTGTATTGTGTCCTTAGTCTGTATTATGTCCTTAGTCTGTATTATCTGTATTGTGTCCTTAGTCTGTATTATGTCCTTAGTCTGTATTATCTGTATTATGTCCTTAGTCTGTATTATGTCCTTAGTCTGAATGATCTGTATTATGTCCTTAGTCTCTATTATCTGTATTGTGTCCTTAGTCTGTATTATGTCCTTAGTCTGTATTACCTGTATTATGTCCTTAGTCTGAATTATCTGTATTATGTCCTTAGTCTGTATTGTCTGTATTATGTCCCTAGTCTGTATTATGTCCTTAGTCTGTATTACGTCCTTAGTCTGAATTATCTGTATTATGTCCCTAGTTTGTATTATCTGTTATGTCTTTAGGCTGTATTATTAGTGTTGTGTGTCTGTGTGTGTGTCTGTGTGTGTGTGAAGTGAATATATATTTAAACAAACCAGATCGCCAAGGACAAAACCAACCTAGAACGCCCACAGACAGACTTCAGTGTCCATGGCCATTTCTTATTGAAGACTTTCATTGTTCCTATTAGGAATATGTAGTCTCCTCACCTTGCAGGCTGGTGCACAGTTCAATTTCTACTCACAATTAAGGTCCATGTCTTTGCATCACTGAAGTTCACCGTTCCAGCATGATTGAAATGTAAACACAATGTTCCCTTACTTGCAGAACCTGTATTTATGGTAAATGCTGCATATGTCGTCTCAGTAGGAAATGACCTTTACATTTCGATCGCGCAATCTGTGACGTTTCAGTGATACGGTTTCACCTCCTCTCTGTAGGGCACCACTCCACCAGGACCCTCACCTCCTCTCTGTAGGGCACCACTCCACCAGGACCCTCACCTCCTCTCTGTAGGGCACCACTCCACCAGGACCCTCACCTCCTCCCTGTAGGGCACCACTCCACCAGGACCCTCACCTCCTCCCTGTAGGGCACCACTCCACCAGGACCCTCACCTCCTCCCTGTAGGGCACCACTCCACCAGGACCCTCACCTCCTCTCTGTAGGGCACCACTCCACCAGGACCCTCACCTCCTCTCTGTAGGGCACCACTCCACCAGGACCCTCACCTCCTCCCTGTAGGGCACCACTCCACCAGGACCCTCACCTCCTCTCTGTAGGGCACCACTCCACCAGGACCCTCACCTCCTCTCTGTAGGGCACCACTCCACCAGGACCCTCACCTCCTCCCTGTAGGGCACCACTCCACCAGGACCCTCACCTCCTCTCTGTAGGGCACCACTCCACCAGGACCCTCACCTCCTCCCTGTAGGGCACCACTCCACCAGGACCCTCACCTCCTCCCTGTAGGGCACCACTCCACCAGGACCCTCACCTCCTCCCTGTAGGGCACCACTCCACCAGGACCCTCACCTCCTCTCTGTAGGGCACCACTCCACCAGGACCCTCACCTCCTCCCTGTAGGGCACCACTCCACCAGGACCCTCACCTCCTCTCTGTAGGGCACCACTCCACCAGGACCCTCACCTCCTCTCTGTAGGGCACCACTCCACCAGGACCCTCACCTCCTCCCTGTAGGGCACCACTCCACCAGGACCCTCACCTCCTCCCTGTAGGGCACCACTCCACCAGGACCCTCACCTCCTCCCTGTAGGGCACCACTCCACCAGGACCCTCACCTCCTCTCTGTAGGGCACCACTCCACCAGGACCCTCACCTCCTCTCTGTAGGGCACCACTCCACCAGGACCCTCACCTCCTCCCTGTAGGGCACCACTCCACCAGGACCCTCACCTCCTCTCTGTAGGGCACCACTCCACCAGGACCCTCACCTCCTCTCTGTAGGGCACCACTCCACCAGGACCCTCACCTCCTCCCTGTAGGGCACCACTCCACCAGGACCCTCACCTCCTCTCTGTAGGGCACCACTCCACCAGGACCCTCACCTCCTCCCTGTAGGGCACCACTCCACCAGGACCCTCACCTCCTCCCTGTAGGGCACCACTCCACCAGGACCCTCACCTCCTCCCTGTAGGGCACCACTCCACCAGGACCCTCACCTCCTCTCTGTAGGGCACCACTCCACCAGGACCCTCACCTCCTCCCTGTAGGGCACCACTCCACCAGGACCCTCACCTCCTCTCTGTAGGGCACCACTCCACCAGGACCCTCACCTCCTCTCTGTAGGGCACCACTCCACCAGGACCCTCACCTCCTCCCTGTAGGGCACCACTCCACCAGGACCCTCACCTCCTCCCTGTAGGGCACCACTCCACCAGGACCCTCACCTCCTCCCTGTAGGGCACCACTCCACCAGGACCCTCACCTCCTCTCTGTAGGGCACCACTCCACCAGGACCCTCACCTCCTCCCTGTAGGGCACCACTCCACCAGGACCCTTACCTCCTCTCTGCAGGGCACCACTCCACCAGGACCCTCACCTCCTCCCTGTAGGGCACCACTCCACCAGGACCCTCAGTATTCCTCTCTCCTGGTTCCTGTGGTGTTGGGGTGGCAGTATTCCTCTCTCCTGGTTCATGTGGTGTTGGGGTGGCAGTATTCCTCTCTCCTGGTTCCTGTGGTGTTGGGGTGGCAGTATTCCTCTCCTCTGGTTCCTGTGGTGTTGGGGTGGCAGTATTCCTCTCCTCTGGTTCCTGTGGTGTTGGGGTGGCAGTATTCCTCTCTCCTGGTTCCTGTGGTGTTGGGGTGGCAGTATTCCTCTCCTCTGGTTCCTGTGGTGTTGGGGTGGCAGTATTCCTCTCCTCTGGTTCCTGTGGTGTTGGGGTGGCGGTGTGTCAAGGTCAACATGAAAGGCCTCTGTTTCAGTGTATAGCCCCAGTATGAGGACAGAGGAGAAGAGACTCACTGCACTACTGTGAATGACTGGCCACTGGACAGGAGCACAGGGATCTGGGAATGGAGTTATAGCTTTGATTGGCATGTAAAATTCATCCAGTGTTCCCAAATGACTACTTTTTCAAAAATGTTCCCCCTCCAATTAAATACGCTAATGCTACCCTGAGAGCTGTGTCTGTTAAGACAACATCCAGAGGCAGTCTTTTTGTCTCTCCTTTTCTCTCAAGACGGAAATGTACCTTGAATGTCTTTCAATAAGTTGACCCAAATAGACAATTGCTATTCCAGACAGCACTGTCTGAATTCCAGCTGAATGCCAGAGGCCCCAGAATCACTCACTGGGAAATGCAAACAGAGTTCCTATGGTTACACTGCTGTGCTGCAAACCGTCTCTCTTTCCCTCCATGCTTCTCTCTCTCTCCCTTACTTTCTCACTCTCAGGCTTCCCACCTTTCTCTTTGAGTGTGTGTGTGTCACCGTGGGTTGAGCAGAGCAGCTGCTGGGTCCAGACGTACTCAGTCCAGAGTTTTACTGGCCTTTTTACTGACCAGCTCACCTCAGCATAATGTTTAAATAGAACTTTAGGTCTCTCTCTCTCTCTCTCTCTAAGAATGAGTCAATAGTATTACAATTCATTGCTGAATAAGTACTGTAAGGTTTACAGTAAGATTCCTCCCCCACAGCAGCTCGACCTCACTGTGTGACCCACGTAGACCATGACGATAATTAGGACCTACAGTACAGACCACAGTGAATGAATACAGAGGCTGTCTCTCTTACATAGCCTTCTCTGTGCTGTGAGGCCCATCTGATCTGATCCAGCCAGAAGCCGGGGTAGGCCTATCTCGAAATGAAGAAAAGAAGAAAAAGAAAAGAAGCTGTTGAAAAGTGCAGGGGCAGCGAACTGCACAGTCACCTGGCAGCTAGAAGAAGGGCCAACCAAGAGAGAGGGAGAGAGAAAGAGTAAGAGGTCCCCTGGAGGAGAAGAGAGAGGGAGAGTAAGAGGTCCCCTGGAGGAGAAGAGAGAGGGAGAGTAAGAGGTCCCCTGGAGGAGAAGAGAGAGGGAGAGAGGGAGAGTAAGAGGTCCCCTGGAGGAGAAGAGAGAGGGAGAGAGGGAGAGTAAGAGGTCCCCTGGAGGAGAAGAGAGAGGGAGAGTAAGAGGTCCCCTGGAGGAGAAGAGAGAGGGAGAGTAAGAGGTCCCCTGGAGGAGAAGAGAGAGGGAGAGTAAGAGGTCCCCTGGAGGAGAAGAGAGAGGGAGAGAGGGAGAGTAAGAGGTCCCCTGGAGGAGAAGAGAGAGGGAGAGAGGGAGAGTAAGAGGTCCCCTGGAGGAGAAGAGAGAGGGAGAGAGAAGACTTGAAGAGAAAATGAGTGAGTGAGTCTTCAGTGTAGTGGAGACATTCCTGCCTCTTTAGGGAGGTAAAGGAGTCTGAGGAATGTGTTGACTCCACACACGCATGCACCACTTCACTCTGACCCCCTTTCAGCCTCCCAGCCCAGATTACTGTGTATCAATGGAGTTCTGTGTTGTGGTGTCTACTCTGCACGTGGCCTCCTGCCCCCAGCACAGAGAGATATCCACCACCCATACTGAACTGTGCCACAGCAGCACGGCCTGCCTACAGCTGCACAGTCAAACCTTATGCTAGTTCTGACACAACACAGATGTCGCCCTCACATCTAAACATTACCTCCACCACAACTTTACAGTCAAACCCACATCAGTTCCACAGCACAGCCAGTTGTTTCATTTGGATTTAAACATCTGCTTTAATATTTGCCTTGCTTTTTCAACACTAAATTAGGAGACATTGAGATTTCTTCTAATTCCAGCCAACTAGAATTCAATACTAGACAGCTGATTGTAGGAAATGTACAGAGGGATTAGGGCCCTGTGTGTGTGTGTGTGTTAGGTGTCTCCTGCAGAAGGTGGTGTTGAGGCCACGGTCCAGTCAAGATATCAACTATCACAGCACTAGTCAGGGGATTGTAACTCCGCTCTGCTCCACGTCTCAACTGTGGAACGGGGCGGTGTGTGTGTGTGTGTGTGTGTGTTTGAGTATGTGTGTGGTAGGTGTGAGGCCCCTCTTGATCTCAGGGAATCAGCCCTCATAAGGGTATTATTACTCAGGTTTTCCTCTGGCTGACAGGTACCATGTGTGTGTCAGGTACCGTTGGGATCACGCTGCAGTCAAAACACTGGAACGGCCAAATTACACGGAACCCAAAGACTTCAAAGGGTGACACACATTTGCCAGTAATACTTCAAATAAATTGTCGTTATGCTAAATTGTCCCTTTAAAAAGTTATTAAATCTGTTGACATCTGTTAAACTTATTGTTATGTTACCATTGAGCTCTGATTGTAGTCGTGGCCAAAAGGTTTGAGAATGACACAAGTATTGGTCTCCACAAAGTTTGCTGCCTCAGTGTTGATGATGGCAATTTGCATATACTCCAGAATGTCATGAAGAGTGATCAGATGAATTGCAACTAATTGCAAAGTCCCTCTTCGCCATGAAAATTAACTTAATCCCCAAAAAACATTTCCACTGCATTTCAGCCCTGCCACAAAAGGACCAGCTGCCATCATGTCAGTGATTGTCTCGTTAACACAGGTGAGTGTTGACGAGGACAAGGCTGGAGATCACTCTGTCATGTTGATTGAGTCAGAATAACAGACTGGAAGCTTTAAAAGGAGGGTGGTGCTTGAAATCATTGTTCTTTCTCTGTAAACCATGGTTACCTGCAAGGAAACACGTGGCGTCATCATTGCGTTGCACAAAAGGGCTTGACACTCTAGAGGAGGTGGCGGAGAGACGGATCCTGGCCAAACTGCTGGCCATCATGGACAACGTCACCCACCCTCTGCACGCTATGGTTATGACGCAGAGGAGCACTTTCAGTCACAGACTGATCCCACCACGGTGTGCCAGAGAGCGCTACAGGATGTCCTTCCTGCCGGCGGCTATAAGACTATTTAATGCCTCACCGGGGTGCCGTGCCGTTGGCAACATAGATCTGGAACTGTTGGGGTGTTAGGACCTAGTTTAACAATTATGCATCCATCCGTGAGTAACTCTGGTCCGTAATCACTCATTCACTCAGGACTTATTTATTAATTCAGGTCTGTATAAACGTATTCATGTACAGTTGTTATATCATATCACGTGCAATATTGCAAGTCATTCTTGGACTTAACTTACGTAGTCATTCACTCAGGAATGCATATTAGTATCCTGTCAGTTGTATCTTTTTTTTTTTCATTGCTTTTAGTATATCAAATGTGCAATACGTGCAGTTATCTGTAATTAAACCCTGCGCACTAAGGACTGTATTTTAAGGGAATTACTATTATTACCCCAAATTATATCATACACACATTTAGCTATTTAAGTATATCTTCCTGTCATTTACCTGTACAGTTAATGTAACCATGCAAATATTCACTTACCTGTAAATTTAACTTTGTGTTTTTTCGTTCTGGCATTTTGCACCTGCCCTATGTTTTGTTGTAGCTGCTTGACAAAGAAATTTCCCCCCGGGGATCAATAAAGTATCTATCTATCACAGGCAAGGATATCGCTGCTGGTAAGATTGCACCTAAATCAACCATTTATTGGATCATCAAGAACTTCAAGGAGAGAGGTTCAATTGTTGTGAAGAAGGCGTCAGGGCGACCAAGAAAGTCCAGCAAGCGCCAGGACCGTCTCCTAAATGTAATTGTCAATGAAAGCCTTTGACACTTATGGAATACTTGTAATTATACTTCAGTGTTACCATAGTAACTGCTGACATAAAGATCTAAGAACACTGAAGCAGCAAACTTTGTGGAGACCAATACTTGTGTCATTCTCAAAACCTTTGGCCACGACTGTAGACTACGGCTACCAGTAATATCTCAACTTAACGTTATATTACCACTGAGCTCTGATTGTAGGCTACGGCTACCAGTAATATCTCAACTTAACGTTATACAGTTGAAGTCTTAGGGTTGAAGTCATTAAAACTCATTTTTCAACCACTCCACAGATTTCATGTCAACAAACTATAGTTTTGTCAAGTCGTTTAGGACATCTACTTTGTGCATGACGCAAGTAATTCTTCCAACAATTGTTTACAGACAGATTATTTCACAATGATGTCAGGCTAATTGATATAATTTGAGTCAATTGGAGGTGTACCTGTGGATTTATTTCAATGCCTATCTTCAAACTCAGTGCCAATTTGCTCGACATCATGGGAAAATCAAAAGAAATCAGCCAAGACCTCAGAAAAAAATGTGTAGACCTCCACAAGTCTGGTTCACCCCCCCCCCCCCCCTTCTTCTTCTTCAGGCTCCCCCATTATAGAATGAACTTAAAAAAAACACAAGACACTAACTGTAGTGACCCTGTGTTAATAAAGGTGGATATCTACTTTGCTTTTGTGGCACAGTCGATGCCACGCAGGGCTACGGGCCAGAAGGTTTAGATGCCACGCAGGGCTACGGGCCAGAAGGTTTAGATGCCACGCAGGGCTACGGGCCAGAAGGTTGAGATGCCACGCAGGGCTACGGGCCAGAAGGTTGAGGGTTCAATAAAATAAGGGCTGAATGCATGTCTAATTTACATATCTTCATCTGGCTTTTGGAGGTCACCTTATTTTCTAACATAGCTACATCTATGGGCTTTTATGTTTTTCTGTAGTGCTTAAGGGAACATTGATTTTTGGGGGGCTTGGGCTCATAAAATGTATTTAATGTATCGCTCAGGTAGTATCAGACTTGAATTTTCATAATGATCAAAGCTTAATCAAATCCAGACATTAATATGCTTTATATGCTTTAGAATGACGAACGGTTTGGGTGGGAAATACTGGGTTATTTGGGAGAAAAGTGATTATTCTCGGGATGGTACATTGTTCAACCCTAGTCTGTAGCTTATTCTTTGGATGTTTGGGGCTGCTGGTGAACCAGGATGTGCCGGTATGATCAGAGCGATACTGGACTAGCGCACCGGACATCATTACCTGGAAGATTTAGATTTACCAGACATTTGGGGGGGGGGGGGGGGGCTCCATGAGTCCTGGAACGTCTATAGCGCTGTGTGTGAGTCTGCTATTGAAGGCTCTGTCTGGGTCCTCTGCAGGACTAATAACAGATCTGTATGGCTCCAACAAGAGGAAGATGTCAGAATGTCAGGCCTGCAAATGGCACTTTTATTTACTCACCCCCCCTCACCTCTTTCTCACCCCTTTCTAACCCCCCTCACCCCTTTCTCACCCCTTTCTACCCCCCCTCACCCCTTTCTCACCCCTTTCTAACCCCCCTCACCTCTTTCTCACCCCTTTCTAACCCCCCTCACCCCTTTCTCACCCCTTTCTAACCCCCCTCACCCCTTTCTAACCCCCCTCACCTCTTTCTAACCCCCCTCACCTCTTTCTCACCCCTTTCTAACCCCCCTCACCCCTTTCTAACCCCCCTCACCCCTTTCTCACCCCTTTCTAACCCCCCTCACCCCTTTCTAACCCCCCTCACCTCTTTCTCACCCCTTTCTAACCCCCCTCACCCCTTTCTAACCCCCCTCACCCCTTTCTCACCCCTTTCTAACCCCCCTCACCCCTTTCTAACCCCCCTCACCCCTTTCTCACCCCTTTCTAACCCCCCTCACCCCTTTCTAACCCCCCTCACCCCTTTCTCACCCCTTTCTAACCCCCCTCACCCCTTTCTAACCCCCCTCACCTCTTTCTCACCCCTTTCTAACCCCCCTCACCCCTTTCTCACCCCTTTCTAACCCCCCTCACCCCTTTCTAACCCCCCTCACCCCTTTCTCACGCCTTTCTAACCCCCCTCACCCCTTTCTCACCCCTTTCTAACCCCCCTCACCCCTTTCTAACCCCCCTCACCTCTTTCTCACCTCTTTCTAACCCCCCTCACCTCTTTCTCACCCCTTTCTAACCCCCCTCACCCCTTTCTAACCCCCCTCACCTCTTTCTCACCCCTTTCTAACCCCCCTCACCCCTTTCTCACCCCTTTCTAACCCCCCTCACCCCTTTCTCACCCCTTTCTAACCCCCTCACCCCTTTCTAACCCCCCTCACCCCTTTCTCACGCCTTTCTAACCCCCCTCACCCCTTTCTCACCCCTTTCTAACCCCCCTCACCCCTTTCTCACCCCTTTCTAACCCCCCTCACCCCTTTCTCACCCCTTTCTAACCCCCCTCACCCCTTTCTCACCCCTTTCTAACCCCCCTCACCCCTTTCTCACCCCTTTCTAACCCCCCTCACCCCTTTCTCACCCCTTTCTAACCCCCCTCACCCCTTTCTAACCCCCCTCACCCCTTTCTCACCCCTTTCTAACCCCCTCACCCCTTTCTCACCCCTTTCTCACCCCTTTCTAACCCCCCTCACCCCTTTCTCACCCCTTTCTAACCCCCCTCACCCCTTTCTCACCCCTTTCTAACCCCCCTCACCCCTTTCTAACCCCCCTCACCCCTTTCTCACCCCTTTCTAACCCCCCTCACCCCTTTCTAACCCCCCTCACCTCTTTCTCACCCCCTTCTAACCCCCCTCACCCCTTTCTAACCCCCCTCACCTCTTTCTCACCCCTTTCTCACGCCTTTCTCACCCCCCTCACCCCTTTCTCACGCCTTTCTAACCCCCCTCACCCCTTTCTAACCCCCCTCACCCCTTTCTCACCCCTTTCTAACCCCCCTCACCCCTTTCTAACCCCCCCACCCCTTTCTCACCCCTTTCTAACCCCCCTCACCTCTTTCTCACCCCTTTCAAACCCCCCTCACCCCTTTCTCACCCCTTTCTAACCCCCCTCACCCCTTTCTAACCCCCCTCACCCCTTTCTAACCCCCCTCACCCCTTTCTCACCCCTTTCTAACCCCCCCACCCCTTTCTAAGCCCCCTCACCCCTTTCTAACCCCCCTCACCCCTTTCTCACCCCTTTCTAACCCCCCCACCCCTTTCTAACCCCCCTCACCCCTTTCTCACCCCTTTCTAACCCCCCCACCCCTTTCTAACCCCCCTCACCTCTTTCTCACCTTTCTAACCCCCCTCACCCCTTTCTCACCCCTTTCTAACCCCCCTCACCCCTTTCTAAGCCCCCTCACCCCTTTCTCACGCCTTTCTAACCCCCCTCACCCCTTTCTAAGCCCCCTCACCCCTTTCTCACGCCTTTCTAACCCCTCTCACCCCTTTCTAACCCCCCTCACCTCTTTCTCACCCCTTTCTAACCCCCCTCACCCCTTTCTCACCCCTTTCTAACCCCCCTCACCCCTTTCTAAGCCCCCTCACCCCTTTCTCACGCCTTTCTAACCCCCCTCACCCCTTTCTAAGCCCCCTCACCCCTTTCTCACGCCTTTCTAACCCCCCTCACCCCTTTCTAACCCCCCTCACCCCTTTCTAACCCCCCTCACCCCTTTCTCACCCCTTTCTCAAAACCCCACCCCACTGACATCCTTCATTTACTAGAAGCTGCTGCAGTGACATTTAGGGAGCAGCAGCTCCATGGCAACCGTAGGCCCTGTCAAAAAGGACAACAACTTTCTCATGATGTCACCATGGCTTTGTGATTGGTTGCTCCATTGTTCGTCTGGGTCCTGGGGGCGGTATTCAGGTTTGGATAGTGTGTCTGTCTTGAATTTCAGCCCAGATAGGAAAGGTTTATTAGAGGGTCAATGGAAGTAAACAGTTTCCTTTTGAGGAAAAACGCATTAAAAAGAAGCTTTACTTTTTCACAGCGACTGGCTATCAGAGTTGACCAACCTATTTTTTAATCCCTACATGACTGGAAAGGTGAAATACACACGTCAGATACAGAACTCGATCAGCACGCTGCCTCTCCCTCCATTCATTCATACCAGAAGTGCCTCTGTAATAGAGTTACAGTCTATAAAAGCGTCAGATGTCATCCAGTGGCCTGGTCATGAACCGTGTAAACCATGCACTCTGAGTTTTGGGGCGTGTATGTGGAGGTGTTAGGATTCAAATTCATCCCACTCCTTCCAACTCAGCAGCTCAGTCTCCCCTGGCTGTTTTCATCCCACTCCTTCCAACTCACCAGCTCAGTCTCCCCTGGCTGTTTTCATCCCTCCGTATCTTCCTCTCATCCTCATCATCATCATCATCATCACATTGACTGAGACAATACAAGGTGGAAAAAACGGAACCAAATCAAAATGAAATCATGGGGTTTGAATGCTTGTGTTTGTGTGTGAGTTCAATAGATCCTGTCATTAATCACCATCACAGCCCTGTTGTCTGACTGGCTCTGTAACTAAGGACCCTGTAACCAAGGGAGAGCACCTTCAGTCAGGGTCGGGGTCGGCTGTTTGCACAGTCCAATGAGCTTTGTGTCACTGTGGGACGTCGTCATAGAAACCAGACTGACCCCCCCCGACCCCTGGCCCTATGTCACCTGGATACAACCATATAAATACAGACATTAAAGACAGAAGTGACGGGGTGACAGGGGTACGAACCTGGATATAACCATATAAATACAAAGGATGGGGTGATGGAGGAGATGGAATAAAGGATGGGGTGATGGAGGAGATGGAATAAAGGATGGGGTGATGGAGGAGATGGAATAAAGGATGGGGTGATGGAGGAGATGGAATAAAGGATGGGGTGATGGAGGAGATGGAATAAAGGATGGGGTGATGGAGGAGATGGAATAAAGGGTGAGGGAGGAGGAGGGGTGAGATAGGATGGAGGGGTGAGGGAGGAGGAGGGGTGAGAGAGTATGGAGGGTAGAGGGGTGAGGGAGGTGGAGGGAGGATGGAGGGGGGAGGGAGGTGGAGGGGTGAGGGAGGAGGATGGAGGGGTGAGGGAGGGTGGGAGGATGGAGGGGTGAGGGAGGGTGGGAGGGTGGAGGGGTGAGAGGTGGAGGGGTGAGGGAGGTTGGAGGGGTGAGGGAGGGTGGAGGGGTGAGGGAGGATGGAGGGGTGAGGGAGGATGGAGGGGTGAGAGGTGAAGGGGTGAGGGAGGCTGTACCCACAGCCTCCCTCACTTCTAGCTCGGCTGTACCCACAGCTGACAATAATCCTTACCACTGGATATATTGATATATTGAAGGCTTATGACGTTGACGTTGTACAAAGCATAGACCCCCCCCCTTGACACTACTCAGAGGGGCCAGAGGAAGGTCACAGGTCATCCCCTCTGACCTCTACAGGCCATGCAGAGAGGATGTAATTAACCAGGGCAGACAGGCATGGAACCCAAACTGACAACTAAAGACAAATTACTACGGCTTTAGTGGCTGTCTGAGGGTAAACAACTCATATTACTACTGCTTTAGTGGCTGTCTGAGGGTAAACAACTCACATTACTACTGCTTTAGTGGCTGTCTGAGGGTAAACAACTCATATTACTACTGCTTTAGTGGCTGTCTGAGGGTAAACAACTCACGGGTTGACGGTTAATGATGACATGTCATGAAGAGGAATGGAAGCAGGCTGGACAACTCAAATAGATGAGGCTTCAAATAAACATTCTACCAGGAGATGTGTTTATGGCTGAAAAAGACAGTGTTTTTTGTTGTAACTCAACAAAATCATTGTACACATGACAGAAACGAGCTGAATTGTGGGTTAACTATCATTTTAAACATTTATGTAATTTAGCAGACACTCTTATCCAGAGTGACTTACAGTAGTGAGTGCAGACATGTTCATACTGGTCCCCGTGGGAATCGAACCCACAACCCTGGCGTTGCAAGCGCCATGCTCTACCAACTGAGCTACACAGGACTACATATAACTATTTTTTTTTTCTTCCAATGTCCTAAAACCCAAATACAAGCAAAGAAATGAATGAAAATAAGAATAATCAACAATGGGCATTATCCAACCCCCCACGACGTCAACACTGAGCATTCTGTTTGTTGTATGGTAACAATGGGCATTATCCAACCCCCCACGACGTCAACACTGAACATTCTGTTTGTTGTATGGTAACAATGGGCATTATCCAACCCCCCACGACGTCAACACTGAACATTCTGTTTGTTGTATGGTAACAATGGGCATTATCCAACCCCCCACGACGTCAACACTGAACATTCTGTTTGTTGTATGGTAACGTACAAGGACAGATAGAGTTCAAAGACACAACAACTACCAGCCTGTCACAACAAGCAGCTAAATAGTCAAATACGAAAACACAGCAGATGCAAGCTATGGACTGAATGAATGAAAGTCAAAGGCCCTTCCCCCCTCCTCTAAATGACTTTCACACACTAAACACAGCCTGATTTGTTGATGTAACTTGCATGGATAGATAACCTTGAAAGAAGCAACAACTACCAGCCTGTCACAACATTCACTTCCTTGTCACTGTCAGTTGATACTATAAGCACATAGGGAAAACTCTGACATGTCTACAGCTGGCCATGCTCAAATTGGATAACATAAGGTATAGATTTAATGGGCTTTATCACTGCTCTACTATGGAATGTGTAGCATGTCAGAGAGAGGAGGAGGGAGGGGGACAGAGGTTGGAGAAGAGATTCTCACTATCAAATGTGCTGACGGGTAGATTCCCTCTCACCCGGCGATCTCAGAAATGTAAGGCTTCTGAAAGACTCTTTTATTACGATCTCCTCTCCTTCATTCCTGGTCCTATATTCCTGGTCTCCCTCCCCTCTGTTCTCCTTCATTCCTGGTCCTATATTCCTGGTCTCCCTCCCCTCTGTTCTCCTTCATTCCTGGTCCTATATTCCTGGTCTCCCTCCCCTCTGTTCTCCTTCATTCCTGGTCCTATATTCCTGGTCTCCCTCCCCTCTGTTCTCCTTCATTCCTGGTCCTATATTCCTGGTCTCCCTCCCCTCTGTTCTCTCCTTCATTCCTGGTCCTATATTCCTGGTCTCCCTCCCCTCTGTTCTCCTTCATTCCTGGTCCTATATTCCTGGTCTCCCTCCCCTCTGTTCTCCTTCATTCCTGGTCCTATATTCCTGGTCTCCCTCCCCTCTGTTCTCCTTCA
>CM042398.1:4209000-4211500 GCA_023634145.1 Thymallus thymallus | reverse complement strand
CACTGTGTGACCAATGACCAAAAGTGAAAAGCCTCATTCTCTGGAAATGGTCTTAAGTAGTTTAATGAATTAGCAGCAGTAGCAGCAGGAGACGAAGGTCTGTCTGTCCACGGCTCATTTGTTGTTAAAACCATTTCCAGTAATTATGGGGTTTTCCTTTTCTAGTTCATGACCTTAAAACCCTGCACCTAAAGACCTGTTACAAGGTCTGTCCTTAAAACCCTGCACCCAAAGACCTGTTACAAGGTCTGTCCTTAAAACCCTGCACCCAAAGACCTGTTACAAGGTCTATCCTTAAAACCCTGCACCTAAAGACCTGTTACAAGGTCTGTCCTTAAAACCCTGCACCCAAAGACCTGTTACAAGGTCTATCCTTAAAACCCTGCACCTAAAGACCTGTTACAAGGTCTGTCCTTAAAACCCTGCACCTAAAGACCTGTTACAAGGTCTGTCCTTAAAACCCTGCACCTAAAGACCTGTTATCATCTCCTTTGTTTTTATGACATTGAGTGAGAGGTTGTTGTCCTGGCACCACACTCTCAGAGCCCTCACCTCCTCCCTGTAGGCTGTCTCGTCATTGTTGGTAATCAAGCCTACTACTGTTGTGTCGTCTGCAAATGTCATGATTGAGTTGGAGGCGTGCTTGGCCACGCAGTTATGGGTGAACAAGGAGTACAGGAGTGGGCTGAGTACGCACACAAAGACCTGTTACAAGGTCTATCCTTAAAACTCTGCACCCAAAGATCTGTTCCAAGGGCTGCGTCCCAATTCTCCACACTTCTTCTAAGGTTTTTTTTTCTTCACCTTTATTTAACCAGGTAGGTCAGTTGAGAACAAGTTCTCATTTGCAACTGCGACCTGGCCAAGGTGTGCATTTGCACATTCCCTCTCCTTGATGTAAAAGCATAGGATTGGAGGGGACTTACACCATTGTTAACTTCATGACTGGGAGGGTGTAAATGTACACTGGGAGAAGTGTGGCGAATCGGGACGCAGCTATGGACTATTGAGTTGAGCACGCCAGTTCCTGTCTTGATTCCACTGACCAGTTTGTGTCACTCAGCGACGTCATGACGTCATCCATCACGTCAGGGTCGATGACATCATCGTAGGTCAGCAGCATCTCGTACACCTGGCTGGCTGTGGTCTTCCTGATCTGTAGAGAGAGAGAGAGCGCATGTTACACCTGGAGAGAAACAGAGAGAGACAAAGAAAGAGAGAGAGCTAACTCACCACAGGGAAGGGGTGACAGAGGAGCAGCAGCAGCTGGAACAGAACCTTCTTACGGACCTCTCCCTGGAACTGGATCAGACCACAGAACCTACAGGAGGGGAGAGAGAGGGTTAGGGTTGGAGATCAAGGGGTAGAGTGTGTATATCAGTGTGTGTGTTGTGAGTGGATGTGTTAACACTACATTAATACAGATGCATGTGGAGTATGAGTGATTGCTACAGTATTGTTAGAGGATACTCACACAGAGATACAGGAGCAGAGCTTCTGTTGATTGAGTGTGTGTGTGATTGATTGAGTGTGTGTGTGATTGATTGAGTGTGTGTGATTGATTGAGTGTGTGTGTGATTGAGTGTGTGTGCGAGTGAGTCAGTGTGTGATTGAGTGTGTGTGTGATTGAGTGTGTGTGTGATTGAGTGTGTGTGTGATTGAGTGTGTGTGCGAGTGTGTCAGTGTATGTTAAAAGATACCCCACTCACACAGCGATAGCGGAACGGAGCTTCTGAGTGTCCTTGGACTTCTTAATCTCTTCCTTACATAGGGCCAACAGGTCCACACAGAACAGATGACTAGAGAGAGAGAGAGAGAGAGAGAAAGAAAGAGAGAGAGAGGGAGAGAGAGAAGAGAGAAGAGAGAGGAGAGAGGAGAGAGAGAGAGAGAAGAGGAGAGAAGAGAGCACAGAGAGAGAGAGAGAAAGAGAGAGGAGAGAGAGCGAGAGAGAAGAGTGAGAAAGAGAGCGAGAGTGAGAGAGAAAGAGTGAGAGAGAGAAAGAGAGTGAGAGAGAAAGAGAGTGAGAGAGAAAGAGAGTGAGAGAGAGAAAGAAAGAAAGAGAGCAGAGAGAGAGCAGAGAGAGAAAGAAAGACAAACAGAGAGAGAGAGAGCAGGGACACAGAGATGAAATAACAGATCAATTTAGCTTACATTCATTCAATCAGACACTATATTACATATCTCCATGTATTCTAGATATACAAAACTATAAATATTCTATATATCCTGTTTCTGTGAGATAATGAAGTAGTATTGAGTCCTACCTAATAGACATCAATGAAGCAACAGTATATAACATGAACACTACTAGACTCACTCCTGGTCTGTAGTGAAGGTGTCAAAGCAGGCTCTAGCCAGCATCTGGTCCAGCATCTTCAGGAAGGGGATGGACACCCTACACAGACACACAGGACAGACGCACAGGGCAGACGCACAGGGCAGACGCACAGGGCAGACGCACAGGACAGACGCACAGGGCAGACGCACAGGACAGACGCAC
>CM042398.1:4109000-4204000 GCA_023634145.1 Thymallus thymallus | reverse complement strand
GGAATAAGCAGGGGGAGAGGGGGGAGGGAGGAAGAGAGGTGGAATAAGCAGAGGGAGAGGGAGGAGAGAGGTGGAATAAGCAGAGGGAGGAGGGAGGAAGAGAGGTGGAATAAGCAGAGGGAGAGGGGGGAGAGAAGAAGAGAGGTGGAATAAGCAGAGGGAGAGGGGGGAGGGAGGAAGAGAGGTGGAATAAGCAGAGGGAGAGGGGGGAGAGAAGAAGAGAGGTGGAATAAGCAGAGGGAGAGGGGGGAGGAAGAGAGGTGGAATAAGCAGGGGGAGAGGGGGGAGGAGGAAGAGAGGTGGAATAAGCAGAGGGAGGAGGGAGGAAGAGAGGTGGAAGAGAGGTGGAATAAGCAGAGGGAGAGGGGGGAGAGAGGAAGAGAGGTGGAATAAGCAGAGGGAGGAGGGAGGAAGAGAGGTGGAATAAGCAGTGGGAGAGGGGGGAGGGAGGAAGAGAGGTGGAATAAGCAGAGGGAGAGGGGGGAGAGAGGAAGAGAGGTGGAATAAGCAGAGGGAGAGGGGGGAGGGAGGAAGAGAGGTGGAATAAGCAGAGGGAGAGGGGGGAGGGAGGAAGAGAGGTGGAATAAGCAGAGGGAGAGGGGGGAGAGAAGAAGAGAGGTGGAATAAGCAGAGGGAGAGGGGGGAGGGAGGAAGAGAGGTGGAATAAGCAGAGGGAGAGAAGAAGTGAGGTGGAATAAGCAGAGGGAGAGGGGGGAGAGAGGAAGAGAGGTGGAATAAGCAGGGGGAGAGGGGGGAGGGAGGAAGAGAGGTGGAATAAGCAGAGGGAGAGGGAGGAAGAGAGGTGGAATAAGCAGAGGGAGGAGGGAGGAAGAGAGGTGGAATAAGCAGTGGGAAAGGGGGGGAGGGAGGAAGAGGTGGAATAAGCAGAGGGAGAGGGGGGAGGGAGGAAGAGTAGTCTCACAAGAGATCGTTTATGAAATATAGAAAATGAAATGTGAAACAGTAAACGAGACTAGGAGGACGAGAAAGAGATCCCAGGATCCAACAGGATGTTTCATCACTTTAGACTCCAACTCCAATCAGCCTAGGGACACAGGTCTGGCTACCTCAGAAGTGAGTGTGTGTGTGTGTGTGTGTGTGTGTGTGTGTGTGTGTGTGTGTGTGTGTGTGTGTGTGTGTGTGTGTGTGTGTTTGTCCAGTCCGGGGGGAGAGGAACCACCACAAATCATGGTCTGTGTTGAGCGTGTATCCCAGAGGGCATTAGTCACACCAGAGGGTTGGCTTTCACTATCTGACTGGGGCTGAAGGGGAGAGAGACCAGGGCTGAAGGGGTGAGAGACCAGGGCTGAAGGGGAGAGAGACCAGGGATGAAGGGGAGAGAGACCAGGGATGAAGGGGAGAGAGACCAGGGATGAAGGGGAGAGAGACCAGGGATGAAGGGAAGAGAGACCAGGGATGAAGGGGCGAGAGACCAGGGATGAAGGGGAGAGAGACCAGGGATGAAGGGGAGAGAGACCAGGGATGAAGGGGAGAGAGACCAGGGATGAAGGGGAGAGAGACCAGGGATGAAGGGGAGAGAGACCAGGGATGAAGGGGTGAGAGACCAGGGATGAAGGGGAGAGAGACCAGGGCTGAAGGGGAGAGAGACCAGGGATGCAGGGGAGAGAGACCAGGGATGAAGGGGAGAGAGACCAGGGCTGAAGGGGAGAGAGACCAGGGCTGAAGGGGAGAGAGACCAGGGCTGAAGGGGAGAGAGACCAGGGATGAAGGGGCGTCAGACACACTTTATATAAAACCTTCATTCATCACACACACACACTTTCCACCTTCATTCATCACACAACACATAAACTAATGGCTTAAGATGGAAAGGATGTTTCCTTAAAGAAAGGAAAGACTACACCAGCCCTGCCAATACGACTAAAAACAGAGACTACACCAGCCCTGCCAATATGACTAAAAACAGAGACTACACCAGCCCTGCCAATACCACTAAAAACAGAGACTACACCAGCCCTGCCAATACGACTAAAAACAGAGACTACACCAGCCCTGCCAATACGACTAAAAACAGAGACTACACCAGCCCTGCCAATACGACTAAAAACAGAGACTACACCAGCCCTGCCAATACGACTAAAAACAGAGACTACACCAGCCCTGCCAATACGACTAAAAACAGAGACTACACCAGCCCTGCCAATACCACTAAAAACAGAGACTACACCAGCCCTGCCAATACCACTAAAAACAGAGACTACACCAGCCCTGCCAATACGACTAAAAACAGTGACTACACCAGCCCTGCCAATACGACTAAAAACAGTGACTACACCAGCCCTGCCAATACCACTAAAAACAGAGACTACACCAGCCCTGCCAATACCCCTAAAAACAGAGACTATAGTCGTGGTCAAAAGTTGAGAATGACACAAGTATTGGTCTCCACAAAGTTTGCTGCCTCAGTGTTGATGATGGCAATTTGCATATACTCCAGAATGTCATGAAGAGTGATCAGATGAATCCCTCTTTGCTATGAAAATGAACTTAATCCCCAAAAAACATTTCCAAAAGGACCAGCTGCCATCATGTCAGTGATTGTCTCGTTAACACAGGTGGGAGTGTTGACGAGGACAAGGCTGGAGATCACTCTGTCATGCTGATTGAGTCAGAATAACAGACTGGAAGCTTTAAAAGGAGGGTGGTGCTTGAAATCATTGTTCTTCCTCAACCATGGTCAACCATGGTTACCTGCAAGGAAACACGTGCCGTCATCATTGCTTTGCACAAAAAGGGCTTCACAGGCAAGGATATTGTAAGATTGCACCTAAATCAACCATTTATCGGATCATCAAGAACTTCAAGGAGAGAGATTCAATTGTTGTGAAGAAGGTGTCAGCGCGCCCAAGAAAGTCCAGCAAGCGCCAGGACCGTCTCCTAAAGTTGATTCAGCTGCGGGATCGGGGCACCACCAGTGCAGAGCTTGCTCATTAATGGCAGCAGGCAGGTGTGAGTGCATCTGCACGCACAGTGAGGCGAAGACTTTTGGAAGATGGCCTGGTGTCAAGAAGGGCAGCAAAGAAGCCACTTCTCTCCAGGAAAAACATCAGGGACAGACTGATATTCTGCAAAAGGTACAGGGATTGGACTGCTGAGGACTGGGGCAGAGTCATTTTCTCTGATGAATCCCCTTTCCGATTGTTTGTGCCATCCGGAAAACACCTTGTCCGGAGAAGACAAGGTGAGCGCTAGCATCAGTCCTGTGTCAATCCAACAGTAAAGCATCCTGAGACCATTCATGTGTGGTGTTGCTTCTCAGCCAAGGGAGTGGGCTCACTCACAATTTTGCCTAAGAACACACCCATGAATAAAGAATGGTACCAACACATCCTCCGAGAGCAACTTCTCCCAACCATCCAAGAACAGTTTGGTGACGACCAATGCCTTCTCCAGCAAGATGGAGCACCTTGCCATAAGGCAAAAGTGATAACTAAGTGGCTCGGGGAACAAAACATCAACATTTTGGGTCCATGGCCAAGAAACTGGACCTTAATCCCATTGAGAACTTGTGGTCGATCCTCAAGAGGCTGGTGGACAAACAAAAACCCACAACTTCTGACAAACTCCAAGCATTGATTATGCAAGAATGGCCTGCCATCAGTCAGGATGTGGCCCAGAAGTTAATTGACAGCATGCCAGGGCGGATTGCAGATGTCTTGAAAAAGAAGGGTCAACACTGCAAATATTGACTCTTTGCATAAACTGAATGTCATTGTCAATGAAAGCCTTTGACACTTATGGAATACTTGTAATTATACTTCATTGTACCATAGTAACTACTGACATAAAGATCTAAGAACACTGAAGCAGCAAACTTTGTGGAGACCAATATAAACTGAGACTTTAGTAGTGGTTTCCATTTCTTCTGGATGAGCTCCCATCTCTGTTTGGGGTTTTAGGTTCTGGTTTACAGGAACCAGGTGGATGTGGGCCAGAGTAGCATCAAGCTGATGCCTGGTGCCGGAGAAACAAAGACAGATCAGAGGAGAGGTACTCTATCCTTTGTCTGTAGCTATATGTCTGTATCTCACTGTCTGTCGCAGGTACCAATTTCACACACAACTAGATCTCAGTGTCCAAATGGACAATGACCCCAAGTATACTTCCAAAGTTGTGGCAAAATGGCTTAAGGACAACAAAGTCAAGGTATTGGAGTGGCCATCACAAATCCCTGACCTCAATCCTATAGAAAATGTGTGGGCAGAACAGAAAAAGTAATAAATAATCTAAGCGAATAATAATAAAATAAATATATATATACACATACACCACATAATAAATAATAAAAGGATATAGCCGAGGCTATATTAAATTCTCAGCGGAGTTCAAATTGCTGCCAGACCTTATAAAACTTTTGAGAGAATATTTTAGCTTCTCAAGTTTAAGATGGGCCATAACATCCCTGACCCAGTGAGCTTGCGATGGTGGGGTAAGTGACTTCCACTTAAAGAGAATAAGTCGGCGTGCCAGAAGGCTATGGAGTCTGCTTGAGTGTTACAAATAGTAAGCCCTTCAGTTCATGCTGCAAGAGCTCTGATAGGTTGGAGGACGTATTCCGGAAGTTGTCATAATTACTGTGTAAGTCTATGGAAGGGGGTGAGAACCATGAGCCTCCTAGGTTTTGTATTGAAGTCAATGTACCCAGAGGAGGACAGAAGCTAGCTGTCCTCTGGCTACACCATGGTGCTACCCTACAGAGTTTGTTGAGGCTACTGTAGACCTTCATTGTAAAACAACAATTTTTATGAAATTCACTGAGGATGGTCGTCCCCTTCCTCCTC
The DNA here is from genome assembly GCA_023634145.1 of Thymallus thymallus. Classification (NCBI taxonomy): domain Eukaryota; kingdom Metazoa; phylum Chordata; class Actinopteri; order Salmoniformes; family Salmonidae; genus Thymallus; species Thymallus thymallus. The sequence goes on along the minus strand of CM042398.1, from coordinate 4,199,198 downwards.
TGAGGAGCCTCCACTTCTACAGACACAGAGGTACGTACCGTAGACTCAGTCAGTCCTCCTACAGATACAGTCAACCCCAGTAGTGTGTGGTACTGGTACTGGGGCAGTCTCAGCAGCTGGGTGATGTGGGGGAAGGCCTGAGACGGAGCATTCCAGTTCAGACTCTCTGCCCCTCCACTGAGAGAGAGAAAGAGAGAGAGAGAAAGAGAGAGAGAGAAAGATGTGGGAGATGTGAGAGATGGAGAGAGGGAGAGAGAGAGAGAGAGAGAGAGGGAGAGAGTGAGAGAGAGAGAGAGAGGGAGAGAGTGAGAGAGAGTGAGAGAGAGAGAAAGTGAGAGAGAGAGACCGAGAGAGAGACAGAAACAGAGTGTTAGAGTCAATTCAGTTTTTCAATTCAAGAAGTGAATTCTTTCATTGAAATGTGCCTACTTTCTTGTATGAGATTACCCTGAGCCAACCATAGAGTCTTGTATGAGATTACCCTGAGCCAACCATAGAGTCTTGTATGAGATTACCCTGAGCCAACCATAGAGTCTTGTATGAGATTACCCTGAGCCAACCATAGAGTCTTGTATGAGATTACCCTGAGCCAACCATAGGGTATTGTATGAGATTACCCTGAGCCAACCATAGAGTCTTGTATGAGATTACCCTGAGCCAACCATAGAGTCTTGTATGAGATTACCCTGAGCCAACCATAGAGTCTTGTATGAGATTACCCTGAGCCAACCATAGAGTCTTGTATGAGATTACCCTGAGCCAACCATAGAGTCTTGTATGAGATTACCCTGAGCCAACCATAGAGTCTTGTATGAGATTACCCTGAGCCAACCATAGAGTCTTGTATGAGATTACCCTGAGCCAACCATAGAGTCTTGTATGAGATTACCCTGAGCCAACCATAGATGCAGAACACATATCCAATATGCTTGTCATTAATGGATACATGGAATGCTCAAAGGCACAGCAGCTCTTAATGGCTCGGAGACGATTTATCCAACTCTTTCAGATCACTCAAGTCCCTAGGGGGAAATTCATGCTAGGAGTTGTTTCTGGACGGGGCCTTAGACTCACAAAGGGAACAGTACAGTTATCTAATCCCCTTCTAACAGTCTGAGTGGTTAGTGGTTAGTTACTTCTCTAATCCCCTTCTAACAGTCTGAGTGGTTAGTGGTTAGTTACTTCTCTAATCCCCTTCTAACAGTCTGAGTGGTTAGTTAGTAGTTACTTCTCTAATCCCCTTCTAACAGTCTGAGTGGTTAGTTAGTAGTTACTTCTCTAATCCCCTTCTAACAGTCTGATATGTGGGTGGATAATGTACTGACATGTGGTTGTCTCACCTAGCTATCTGATAACTACTCTATTGAGGGATAATGTACTGACTATGATTGTGATATGTGGTTGTCTCACCTAGCTATCTGATAATTACTCTATTGAGGGATAATGTACTGACTATGACTGTGATATGTGGTTGTCTCACGTAGCTATCTGATAATTACTCTATTGAGGGATAATGTACTGACTATGACTGTGATATGTGGTTGTCTCACCTAGCTATCTGATAATTACTCTATTGAGGGATAATGTACTGACTATGACTGTGATATGTGGTTGTCTCACCTAGTTAACTTAAGATGTAAGTCACTCTGGAAAACAGCATCTGCTAAATTACTAAAATGTAAATGTATTTAGACTGACGGAGGGAAGATGGCGAGCAGCTCCTCTCGGTGGGGAATGTGAGGTACTGCAGGGTTGTTACTATGGAGGAGCCTGACGAACACTGATCCAGCATGGGCTCTGTAGCGGTCAATCTTCTCTGCTGACTGCTGGGCCAAGCTACACATCATACCATTCACCCTGAGGAGAGGAGGACAGGAGAGAGGGAGGAGAGGAGGAGAGGAGAGGAGGAGAGGAGGAGAGGGAGGAGAGAGGGAGGAGAGGAGAGAGGGATGAGAGGAGGAGAGGAGAGAGGGAGGAGAGAGGGATGAGAGGAGGAGAGGAGGAGAGGAGAGAGGGATGAGAGGAGAGAGGGATGAGAGGAGAGAGGGAGGAGAGGAGGAGAGGAGAGAGGGAGGAGAGAGAGATGAGAGGAGAGAGAGATGAGAGGAGAGAGGGAGGAGAGGAGGAGAGGAGAGAGGGAGGAGAGGAGGAGAGGAGAGAGGGAGGAGAGGAGGAGAGAGGGATGAGAGGAGGAGAGGAGAGAGGGAGGAGAGGGATGAGAGGAGGAGAGGAGAGAGGGAGGAGAAGAGGAGAGGAGAGAGGGAGGAGAGGAGGAGAGGAGAGAGGGAGGAGAGGAGAGGAGAGAGGGAGGAGAGGGATGAGAGGAGAGAGGGATGAGAAGAAGTGGGGATGAATGAATGGAGAGGGAATTAAAGGATGAGAATGTAACAAGGTGGTCAGGGCTTTTTAATTCATATCATATAAAATAACATTAATCTGTCATAACACCTTTCCCACCTTCTATATAGCAGGCTTATAGATGATTTGTGAAGCATCTATGAAGGCCTTATGAAGGGTTGTTAGTTTAAAGTGGTAGAGTGTGATTGATGACGTAGTTCTATTCCATTGCTACTCACAGGTCTTGGGAGAGTAGTTGTGGAGCGGTGCCAACCACCAACAGAGTGACCTCCATCAGGCTAGTCATGGCTGCTTCTCTCACCCTGGAGAGAAGAACACCTTAAACACACACCTGAAGTGCCACTTGTCATGCCACCGCCCCCAGGTCCTAAAAGCTAATATTCAAATCAGTTTGTCATGTCCCGAGGGCAGCTTTTGATTGTGTGATATGGTAATCAGGACATCTCCTCTAATGTCATGCCCTGAGAGAGGAGCCACAGTGAGTGGCTGTGTATGTGCCTGTATGTGCCTGTATGTGCCTGTGTGTGCCTGTGTGTGCCTGTGTGTGCCTGTGTGTGCCTGTGTGTGCCTGTGTGTGCGTGTGTGTGCGTGTGTGTGCCTGTGCGTGTAGCGACAGTTATGTCGTAGAAGGGCTCCAGTTCATTAGACAGACAGATTAGTTGATGTAATATTAAGACTGTAATAAGGAGTAAAGGTCATAGATCAGATTCATCATCTCTCTGTTTCTCCTCTCATTCCTCCCCTCACAGACAGACAGACAGAGAGAGAAGACAGAGAGAGAGAGAGAGAGCGCGAGAGAGAGAGAGAGAGAGAGAGACAGAGAGGTAGACAGAGAGAACAACAAAGAGAAAGAGAGAAGGAGAAAGTCCGTCCCACAGCAGGGCCAGATTTCACGCAAGGTGACATTAATGTCAGGTAAACTAATTAAGCATTGCCCCGGGCCACCAGGTGTGACACATGCCTGTAGGGCAGGGAGTGTATTGTGTGTCACTCACCAGGCCCCTACGTCTCCTCTGCTGTCCAGTGTGTAGTCAGTCATACAGTCCAGCAGAGCTCTGTAGACAGCTGACACGTTCCCCTCACACACCACAGAGTCAGAACTACCCTGGGCTGATACCCCCGCTGTCACACACACCCTGACAGAGAGACAGATAGATAGAGGGGGTTAGGAGAGGGGAGAGAGAGAGACAGATAGAGGGGGTTAGGAGAGGGGAGAGAGAGAGACAGATAGATAGAGGGGGTTAGGAGAGGGGAGAGAGAGAGACAGATAGAGGGGGTTAGAAGAGAGAGGGAGAGAGGATAGAGATAGAGAGAGAGAGAGAGAGAGAGAGAGAGAGAGAGAGAGAGAGAGAGAGAGAGAGAGAGAGAGAGAGAGAGAGAGAGACAACATTACCATTCAGTACAAATAATTTGAAACTATAAAAGATGAAGAGGGTGAAAAGCCTAAATGTGTCGTCCTGCCACAACCTGAGGGACAGCCAGTGAAAAGTACAATGTAATGTCAACTATATTCCCCATTTAGTTTTGTCTTCATACCATGTCAGGTTGAGACTGGTGACTTCTTCTATTAGTCTCCTCATGTATATTGTTGTTGTAGTTGCTGTTCATGGTAATACCTTTTACACCACTACTAGTATTATTCATGCCTTATTTCTGTTGGGCCTACCTTGTATAATTTGACAATGTAGGTAATTTAACTCAATAAAGTCTACTGAATTTAATTTTGAGAGAGAAGAGAGAGAGAGGGGGGGAGGGTTAGATTCAGGAAAACAGACAGAGAGAGAGAGGGAGGGTTAGATTCAGGAAAACAGACAGAGAGAGAGAGGGAGGGTTAGATTCAGGAAAACAGACAGAGAGAGAGAGGGAGGGTTAGATTCAGGAAAACAGACAGAGAGAGAGAGGGAGGGTTAGATTCAGGAAAACAGACAGAGAGAGAGAGGGAGGGTTAGATTCAGGAAAACAGACAGAGAGAGAGAGGGAGGGTTAGATTCAGGAAAACAGACAGAGAGAGAGAGGGAGGGTTAGATTCAGGAAAACAGACAGAGAGAGAGAGGGAGGGTTAGATTCAGGAAAACAGACAGAGAGAGAGAGGGAGGGTTAGATTCAGGAAAACAGACAGAGAGAGAGAGGGAGGGTTAGATTCAGGAAAACAGACAGAGAGAGAGAGGGAGGGTTAGATTCAGGAAAACAGACAGAGAGAGAGAGGGAGGGTTAGATTCAGGAAAACAGACAGAGAGAGAGAGGGAGGGTTAGATTCAGGAAAACAGACAGAGAGAGAGGGAGGGTTAGATTCAGGAAAACAGACAGAGAGAGAGAGGGAGGGTTAGATTCAGGAAAACAGACAGAGAGAGGGGGGGAGGGTTAGATTCAGGAAAACAGACAGAGAGAGAGAGGGAGGGTTAGATTCAGGAAAACAGACAGAGAGAGAGAGGGAGGGTTAGATTCAGGAAAACAGACAGAGAGAGAGGGAGGGTTAGATTCAGGAAAACAGACAGAGAGAGAGAGGGAGGGTTAGATTCAGGAAAACAGACAGAGAGAGGGGGGGAGGGTTAGATTCAGGAAAACAGACAGAGAGAGAGAGGGAGGGTTAGATTCAGGAAAACAGACAGAGAGAGAGAGGGAGGGTTAGATTCAGGAAAACAGACAGAGAGAGAGAGGGAGGGTTAGATTCAGGAAAACAGACAGAGAGAGAGAGGGAGGGTTAGATTCAGGAAAACAGACAGAGAGAGAGAGGGAGGGTTAGATTCAGGAAAACAGACAGAGAGAGAGAGGGAGGGTTAGATTCAGGAAAACAGACAGAGAGAGAGAGGGAGGGTTAGATTCAGGAAAACAGACAGAGAGAGAGAGGGAGGGTTAGATTCAGGAAAACAGACAGAGAGAGAGAGGGAGGGTTAGATTCAGGAAAACAGACAGAGAGAGAGAGGGAGGGTTAGATTCAGGAAAACAGACAGAGAGAGAGGGTTAGATTCAGGAAAACAGACAGAGAGAGAGAGGGAGGGTTAGATTCAGGAAAACAGACAGAGAGAGAGAGGGAGGGTTAGATTCAGGAAAACAGACAGAGAGAGAGAGGGAGGGAGTAAGAGGGGATAAAAGAGAGAAACAGAGAAACATGAGGGGAGGACATACATGATAGACAGGTCCTGCAGGTACGACCAGCTGGCTGTTTACTTCTGGCTACAACCCTAATTCTACCGTTGACCGGTTAACCCATAAGACAAACAAGACAGACAGACAGACAGGGAGGGAGACTTACAGGGAGGGAGGGAGACCAGAGGTATGACAGACAGGGAGGGCGACGGACAGACAGACAGACAGACAGACAGACAGACAGACAGACAGACAGGAACAGGAAATGGCAGTGTGTGTAAGACAGGCTGGAAGATGCCAAAGAGATGAGGAGGGAGGGTCAGAGAGAGAGAGAGAGAGAGAGAGAGAGGGTGGAGGAGAGAGAGAGAGAAAGGGTGGAGGAGAGAGACTGGGAGAGAAGGAGGAGAGAGGCTGGGAGATGTGGAGTGGAGGAGTGGAGAGCAGGAGGAGGAGGTGTGGAGAGGTGGGAAGGTGGAGGAGTGCGAGTGGAGAGGTGGGGAGTGGAGAGGAGGAGGTGTGGAGTGGAGAGGAGGAGGTGTGGAGTGGAGAGGTGGAGGTGTGGAGTGGAGAGGAGAGGAGGAGGTGTGGAGAGGTGGAGAGGTGGAGGAGTGGGAATGGAGAGGTGGGGAGTGGAGAGGAGAGGAGAGGAGTGGAGAGGTGGAGAGGACGCATGAGAGGAGAGGAGATATATGAAGAGAAGGACGGAGGAGAGCAGAGGACAGACTCACTGTGCCATGGCTTTGGCAGCATCTCTCCTGGCCTCAGTGAAGCACACCTCCCTCTGACTACAGCTCAGCTGAAGACCTGACAGGATCTGACACACACACACACACACACACACACACACGTATCAAATGTAGTCTGACATAACCCAACTATAATATAATATGGTCCTAGTGAAAAAAGGCTGCTCATCCCAACATGTCAGCATAATCCATCAGTATAATACTGAATCAGGCTGTTTATGTGGTCCTGGTGTAGTGTTATTAACTATAACAGATGTATAGTACCTGGTGTAGTGTTATTAACTATAACAGATGTATAGTACCTGGTGTAGTGTTATTATCTATAACAGATGTATAGTACCTGGTGTAGTGTTATTATCTATAACAGATGTATAGTACCTGGTGTAGTGTTATTAACTCTAACAGATGTATAGTACCTGGTGTAGTGTTATTAACTATAACAGATGTATAGTACCTGGTGTAGTGTTATTATCTATAACAGATGTATAGTACCTGGTGTAGTGTTATTATCTATAACAGATGTATAGTACCTGGTGTAGTGTTATTAACTCTAACAGATGTATAGTACCTGGTGTAGTGTTATTAACTATAACAGATGTATAGTACCTGGTGTAGTGTTATTATCTATAACAGATGTATAGTACCTGGTGTAGTGTTATTAACTCTAACAGATGTATAGTACCTGGTGTAGTTTTCCATGGATCATGAACCGTGGTAGAGAACCCAGGGCCAGTGCACTACCACATCGGGTCAATACCTCCACACTCTTTAACCCTGCTATATACTGGGACACCAGGACCTCTACACAAAGAACACACACAGTGACACACACACACACACACACACACACACACACAGTGACACACACACAGTGACACACACACACACAGTGACACACACACACACACACACACACACACACACACACACACACACACAGTGACACACACACACACACACACACACACACACACACACACACACACACACACACACACACACAGTGACACACACACACACACACACACAGACAGATAAGATCACAGGAATTAGTTACAGGAATCCAGAATACTGTGTTAGGTATGGCTAGGTTTTACGAAGCCTTCTAATGGGGCTCCCCGGCCCCTGGTACAGTAACCCCTCATGCTACTCACCCTGCATCTGGGGGTCAGCCATGCCTGGCTGGGGCTGGTAGTACTGCTCACACAGAGCTGCCAGGGCTGACACCGCTGCCTCCTACAGGTTAGAATTAGGGATTAGGTTATGGTTAGGTTTAGGGGTTAGGGAAAATAGGACATACATTTTTTGGTCCTCACAAGAATAGTAAAGCAAACTTGTATGTAGAATATGTACTGTACCTTGATACCGTCCCTAGGTCCAGGTGAGATGAGGTGGAGGCTCTTCAAGGTGTCGTCTATCAGCCACTGCCAGCCAGCTGAAACAGACAGAGTTCACTCTGTTTTGAGGTGTCAGTGGTTTGACCAGTACAGTACTGCCCCTCCTGGCTCTAACGGTGGGGTGGGGTTTATCCATTATTAAACACCATCTGTTAATCATTAACAACCATAGCCCAGGTATAACAAATGGTTACTACTGTTAGACACCTCTCTGTCAGACACCTCTCTGTCAGACACCTCTCTGTCAGACACCTCTCTGTCAGACACCTCTCTGTCAGCTGATCCAACTAAACCTTCAGGAAGATAACAGCCAGTTTATTGATGCTCTACAGCAGAGCTCCCTAATTACATTCAACCACTGTTTTCTTGAGTGGATGGTCTGGGGGCCGCAACAGAGTTATAAATAATTTTTACACTGCAAATTGACTGCAAGAATTCCAAATAAAAATAGCACTTGTCAAAAACGATTACATTGGAATAAGATCACATATGCCTCTATTTATGCGTGGGAATACTTGGGAACAGATTTAATTAGAATTACTTTGAGCAGTTTTGGGGGGGATTTCAAAGTCTTGTACGTCCAACAACTAAACTGATTTAAAAAAATGTAATAAAATCTCTGAAAACACATAAAATCCCCAGCGGGATGAATATTGCGGAACCCTGCTAGATGGAATAATCATTCAGCTATGTCCTGAATAACGATGATATGAAAACTCACAGATGACAGGGTCGTCCTTGAAAGGCATCTTGGAGAGGGACATCTTCTCAATGAGAGAACAGACTGCAGGCCTCATCAACTCACCACCAAAGCCCCTACACAGACAGGAGACAACAGCACACGTGTACACAAACAAAATAAATTGTTGAGGTTGCACAACATACTGGTCTGAAACCTTAAAAGGGCCATGTAAGTTCGATATTCCGGAATGAGTTAAAAAGGCGAGGAAGTACAAGCCGGCTATACCGTCTACCATTATGGGCAACGTGAGATCGCTGCATAACAAGATGGACGAGCTTCAGGGTTTGGTTCATGGACAAAGAGAATACCAGGAAGCGAGCCTATTGTGCTTTTCTGAGACATGGCTGAATGATAACATCCCCATAGAGAATGTCACTATCGGCGGATTCCGGACCATCAGAGCTGACAGGGATAGCGTTTCTTCCGGTAAGAGTAAGGGAGGGGGGCTGGCTTTATTAGTTAACAACAGATGGTGTAATCCGAGCCATATTACTCTTAAGGAAGAGTTTTGTAACCCGGGAATTGAGATGTTAGCCGTTAGCCTGAGACCCTACTATTTGCTGAGGGAATTCTAGGTGGACATTGCTGTTATTGTTTACATCCCGCCCACCGCTGACGCAAACACAGCGTGTGACGTCATCCACTCTGTTTTCGCGAGGTTACAGACAGCGCATCCCAGTGCCTTCTTTGCCATTTCGGGGGATTTTAAACATGTATCTCTCTCTTCAACGCTGCCCACGTTCAAACAGTTTGTGAAGTGAACAACCAGGAATAATAAAACTCTGGATTTGTTATATGCTAATGTGAAGGATGCATACAACTCCACCGCACTCCCTCCCCTCGGTAGATCGGATCACAACCTTGTCCACCTCACCCCACTCAGGACTGCTTTGAAACAACAGACTGGGATGTGCTCTGTGAGGCTCATGGGGAGGACATTGATGGACTTACTGACTGCATAACGGACTATATCATTTTTTGTGTAGACAACACTGTACCCACCAGGAAGGTACGCTGTTTTCCAAATAATAAACCCTGGGTCACCAGCGACCTGAAGGCCTTGCTGAATGAGAAGAAGAGGGCCTTCAAGGAGGGGGACAAGGACAAATTGAAATGTGTCCAGAGGGAGCTGAAGTTGCGGATTGCTGAGGGGAAGAGAGGGTATAAGGAGAAGATGGACGACAAGCTGAGGCAGAGCCAGGTGAGAGAGGTGTGGAAGGGTATGAGAAATATCACTGGCTTCAAAAAGTCAAACAGTGGGCAGACGGAGGGGACCCAGCACAGAGCCAACGAAATGATCACATTTTTTAACAGGTTCGATACTGGCCCTGTCCACCTCCCCTCCAGCTCCCCAGGCAACACACCCTCACGGCTGTCCCACCCCCACTCTGCTCACAGCACCTCTGTTGAGACAATCAGCAATCCCACCTCCACCCCTGCTTCCTCTGGTCTGATCCTCAACACCCCCTTTCCCCCACCTCCCACCTGGGCTGGCTTTCATCACCAACCAAGTGAAGAGAGAGCTGGAGAGACTACATCAGTGGAAAGCAGCGGGCCCTGATGGCATCAGCCCAAGGGTGCTTAGGGTCTGTGCTCACCAACTGTGTGGAATACTCCAGCGACCCTTCAACCTTAGCTTGAGCCTAGAAAGGGTCTCTTTGCTGTGGAAAACATCCTGCCTCGTCCCAGTGCCCAAGAAGGCACACCCCACTGTCCTGAATGACTTCAGACCTGTAGCGCTAACATGGTGGAAGCACCCTTAGTCCCCTGGGTCACGGACTACCTGACCGGTAGGCCACAATTTGTTCGACTACAGAGCTGTGTGTCAGAACAGGCAGTGAGCAACACAGGGGCCCCCCAGGGAACGGTCCTGTCCCCCTTCCTGTTCACCCTCTACACCTCAGACTTTAGATATAACTCTGAAACATGCCACCTACTGAAGTTCTCGGATGACTCCACAATTGTAGGGTGTATCAGGGGTGGGCAGGAGGAGGAGTACAGGAGCGCAATCAATGACTTTGTGTTGTGGTGTGAGCAGAACTACCTTCAGATGGTGGTGGACTTCAGGAGAACCAAGGCACAACTGACTGCAGTCCCTATACAGGGGATGGATGTGGAAATGGTTGGGTCATACAAGTTCCTGGGAGTCCATATGGACAACAGGCTGGAATGGGCTGGTAACACCGGGGCTCTGTACAAAAAGGGCCAGAGCCGACTCTACTTTCTGAGGAGGCTCAGGTCCTTCAACGTGTGCAGTAAACTACTGCATACCTTCTACCAGTCTGTGGTGGCCAGTGCAATCTTTTTTGCAGTGGTGTGCTGGGGCGCCAACATAAAAGCTGGTGTTGCTTCTCGGGTAAATAAGCTGATCAGGAAGGCTAGCTCTGTTCTGGGGATTAGCCTTGACACTCTAGAGGAGGTGGCGGAGGGACGGATCCTGGCCAAACTGCTGGCCATCATGGACAACGTCACCCACCCTCTGCATGCCATGGTTATGACGCAGAGGAGCACCTTCAGTCACAGACTGATCCCACCACAGTGTGCCAGAGAGTGCTACAGGAGGTCCTTCCTGCCGGCGGCTATTAGACTATATAATGCCTCACCGGGGTGCCGTGCCGTCGGCAACATAGACCTGGAACTGTTGGGGTGTTAGGACCTAGTTTAACAATTATGCATCCATCCGTGAGTAACTCTGGTCTGTAATCACTCATTCACTCAGGACTTATTTATTCATTCAGGTCTGTATAAACATATTCATGTACAGTTGTTATATCATATCATGTGCAATATTGTAAGTAATTCTTGCACTTAACTTACGTAGTCATTCTTAGGAATGCATATTAGTATCCTGTCAGTTGTATATTTTTTCATTGCTTTTAGTATATCGAATGTGCAATACGTGCACTTATCTGTAATTATTACCCTAAATTATATCATACACACTATTTAGCTATTTAAGTATCTCTTCCTGTCATTTACCTGTACAGTTAATTTAACCATGCAAAATATTCACTTACCTGTTCATTTAACCAGTCTGTATATTAAGTAAACTATTACCCTCACTTATATCATACACACTTTTAGCTATTGAAGTATTTCTCTGCCATCGACCTGTATAGTATAGTTAACCATCCAACATCCACCAATGTATAGTTTACATATTCAGCCATCCAGCCATACTATGCAATGTCTTTTTATAGCTTTTTTGCACTCCAGACTTCTTGTATTTTGATACATTTTCATACTGCCTCACTAAGTATCATGTACCGTGTATCTGTATTTTGTGTATTTTCGTTCTGGCATTTTGCACCTGCCCTGTGTTTTTTTTGTAGCTGCTTGACAAAGAAATGTCCCCTCTGGGATCAATAAAGTACCTACCTACCTATCTATCTAAAAATAAAAAACTGAAACTGTCCAAGAAAGAATGAGTAAAATAAGGAAAACAACTTACCTGTACTGCTTTCTGTCAAATAGCTGGAAGACAAAACAAACACAAGACAACATGTTTAGAGATTAAAAGACAACAACATGTACCTATGTCGGTACAACTGACAGGAGAATGACAACATCTACATGTACCTATGTTGGTACAACTGACTCAGGAGAATGACAACAACAACATGTACCTATGTTGGTACAACTGACTCAGGAGAATGACAACAACAACATGTACCTATGTTGGTACAACTGACTCAGGAGAATGACAACAACAACATGTACCTATGTTGGTACAACTGACTCAGGAGAATGACAACATCTACATGTACCTATGCTGGTACAACTGACTCAGGAGAATGACAACATCTACATGTACCTATGTTGGTACAACTGACTCAGGAGAATGACAACAACAACATGTACCTATGTTGGTACAACTGACTCAGGAGAATGACAACATCTACATGTACCTATGCTGGTACAACTGACTCAGGAGAATGACAACATCTACATGTACCTATGCTGGTACAACTGACTCAGGAGAATGACAACATCTACATGTACCTATGCTGGTACAACTGACAGGAGAATGACAACAACAACATGTACCTATGTTGGTACAACTGACTCAGGTGAATGACAACAACAACATGTACCTATGTTGGTACAACTGACTCAGGAGAATGACAACATCTACATGTACCTATGTTGGTACAACTGACTCGGGTGAATGGTCAACACTTGAGACAACATGTATGGAGGAGAGAAAGGCGAAGAGATTAGCAAGAGAGAGAGAGAAGCGAGAGAGAGATAGATAGAGAGTTGCGAGAGAGAGAGAGAGTAGCAAGAGAGAAGTGAACTAACCCTCTGGTGAATGCTCTTGAGTCCATCCACACAGTCTGAAGAGATGAGCTCAGTCACCGGTCTACAATCCAATGTAATACAACATTATTGTCTATATGTTTCAACGAACAACAGAAATGTTCAACACCCCCAGATAGCACATATCTCACACACAGTTAGGTCTACAAGAGATAGAGACGGTCAATGACGTATGACTTTATAGGAGCCAAGTCAAATCAGGAAGTCAAATCATGGGTCGATATGCAAAACAAAAGGATTTACGACATAACAACATTCATGTGGATTCCTATAAGTACGGCCAAGAGTGTGATTGGCTGGTTGAGAGGTGAAGTTCCAGTACCTGTTGTTCTGATTGGCCAGCTTGTAGAGTGCGTGGCTGATCTCGGCAGATGCCAGAATAGCGCCATGGCGACTGTGGAGATCAATGCCCAGTGCTATGGGCAGCAGCTGAGGCATAACTGAAAATAGAATCAAAATATAATTCTAACTCAATTATTGTGTGTCTTTTCATACTTTGCAGGGACACCTGACATAACATAAACAGTGTGCACAGGTGTGTGTGGTTAATATATTTTAATATAACCTGAATGATTTGTGGCCTGCTTGGTCTACCTGTAATACCGCAGCCTCCGGCACACGTCTACTATGTCGCCATAGTTTCAAATCTGGCCTACTGCCCTTTGACCTCTCCGTGTGTGTTCCCTATGTGTTCAATAAAATACCATTATAAATAAATAAATAAATAATAACTTGACAGATGTAAGGACCCAGACACAACAACAGTGATTGCAGCTGAAAGTCACCCAGTCCATTCCACAGTAAGACAATGATGTCAAAGCTGTGTTGCATTAGAGCAGGTAGGGAACATGATGAATGACATAGCTCACCTGTTGTGGCCATATAACCAGGTGCTTGAGGTGTCAGATTATGCAGAGCCTTTGTCGCTAGCTCACGAATCACCCTGCAACACAACAGAGAAACATGCAGAGGAGAATTCCATCTTCTCCATTACACTGCTTCTCCACTAATAGGCTATACACAGTGTGAATGCTTAAACGGCAGCAGACTGGCATACGGACATCAGACCTGGGCCAAACACATATGACAAATACCTTCAAATACTAAGCTGAGGTATGCTTGATTTAGCTTCTGAGTTCCATGGTAGCGGGCAAACTAAATCAAGTACAGAATTGTAAAGTATTTGATCATTGTCTAAAGGACATGGGGGACAGGAAAGATCCTTACCAGTCCCAGTGGTTGATCTTCATGGCTACCAAGTGGTCTATCATGGGCCTGGTGTATTCTGGGAAACTGGCGATGTACACACTGAAGAGAACGAGGCAAGAGGTTATTACTATTTTACTACTATACTGTAGGTAATATAACAGGCTGAACTACTACTGCTACAGGTAATGTTATAACAACTACTGCTACAGGTAATGTTATAACAACTACTGCTACAGGTAATGTTATAACAACTACTGCTACAGGTAATGTTATAACTACTACTGCTACAGGTAATGTTATATCAACTACTGCTACAGGTAATGTTATAACAACTACTGCTACAGGTAATGTTATAACTACTACTGCTACAGGTAATGTTATAACAACTACTGCTACAGGTAATGTTATAACAACTACTGCTACAGGTAATGTTATAACAACTACTGCTACAGGTAATGTTATAACAACTACTGCTACAGGTAATCTTATAACAACTACTGCTACAGGTAATGTTATAACAACTACTGCTACAGGTAATGTTATAACAACTAATGCTACAGGTAATGTTATAACAACTACTGCTACAGGTAATGTTATAACAACTACTGCTACAGGTAATGTTATAACAACTACTGCTACAGGTAATGTTATAACAACTACTGCTACAGGTAATGTTATAACAACTACTGCTACAGGTAATGTTATAACTACTACTGCTACAGGTAATGTTATATCTACTACTGCTACAGGTAATGTTATAACAACTACTGCTACAGGTAATGTTATAACAACTACTGCTACAGGTAATGTTATAACAACTACTGCTACAGGTAATCTTATAACAACTACTGCTACAGGTAATGTTATAACAACTACTGCTACAGGTAATGTTATAACAACTAATGCTACAGGTAATGTTATAACAACTACTGCTACAGGTAATGTTATAACAACTACTGCTACAGGTAATGTTATAACAACTACTGCTACAGGCAATGTTATAACAGGCTGAACAACTACTACTACAGGTAATATAACAGGCTGAACAACTACTACTACAGGTAATGTTATAACAGGCTGAACAACTACTACTACAGGTAATGTTATAACAGGCTGAACAACTACTACTACAGGTAATGTTATAACAGGCTGAACAACTACTACTACAGGTAATATAACAGGCTGAACAACTACTACTACAGGTAATGTTATAACAGGCTGAACAACTACTACTACAGGTAATATAACAGGCTGAACAACTACTACTACAGGTAATGTTATAACAGGCTGAACAACAGACGGCTTGTGGGAACAACCAAAATCAAGAGGCATGAGACTAGTATTGGTGCGACGATATAAATGGGTTATAAACAACAGTTCACTTACTAACTACAGTACTGGACACAACTAACCCTAACTACAGTACTGGACACAACTAACCCTAACTACAGTACTGGACACAACTAACCCTAACTACAGTACTGGACACAACTAACCCTAACTACAGTACTGGACACAACTAACCCTAACTACAGTACTGGACACAACTAACCCTAACTACAGTACTGGACACAACTAACCCTAACTACAGTACTGGACACAACTAACCCTAACTACAGTACTGGACACAACTAACCCTAACTACAGTACTGGACACAACTAACCCTAACTACAGTACTGGACATAACTAACCCTAACTACAGTACTGGACACAACTAACCCTAACTACAGTACTGGACACAACTAACCCTAACTACAGTACTGGACACAACTAACCCTAACAGAAGTACTGGACACAACTAACCCTAACTACAGTACTGGACATAACTAACCCTAACTACAGTACTGGACACAACTAACCCTAACTACAGTACTGGACACAACTAACCCTAACTACAGTACTGGACATAACTAACCCTAACTACAGTACTGGACACAACTAACCCTAACTACAGTACTGGACACAACTAACCCTAACTACAGTACTGGACACAACTAACCCTAACAGAAGTACTGGACATAACATCCTATAGAAAATACCCCTGGTTCAACATAAAGGACACCTGTCCTCAGGAAAAATTCCCTGGTTCAACATAAAGGACACCTGTCCTATAGAAAACATCCCTGGTTCAACATAAAGGACACCTGTCCTCAGGAAAAATTCCCTGGTTCAACATAAAGGACACCTGTCCTATAGAAAACATCCCTGGTTCAACATAAAGGACACCTGTCCTATAGAAAACATCCCTGGTTCAACATAAAGGACATCTATCCTATAGAAAACACCCCTGGTTCAACATAAAGGACATCTATCCTATAGAAAACACCCCTGGTTCAACATAAAGGACACCTGTCCTATAGAAAACACCCCTGGTTCAACATAAAGGACACCTGTCCTATAGAAAACACCCCTGGTTCAACATAAAGGACACCTGTCCTATAGAAAACACCCCTGGTTCAACATAAAGCATTTATGAATGCATTTCACCACCCTGTAAAGTTCATCTTAACTTATTTAATCTGTAGCCTAATAAACTGCATGGTTTTTCCGAGTGGTAGTGGGTGGACCACACAGCATATCATTGCGTAATTCCAAGTTTACTTAGATATCTCTCACATAATACATTTTACCGACCACTATGTCGAACAAACAATTCTGAAATTGTACGGACATTTCTTGTTTTCATCAGCCTGCTAGTGACTCTTTCTGCGCGAAAGGTCATTCATCCTCCTGAAATGGTTGGTTGGAAACCTGGTTAATATAGTGTATCTATTTATTAAGGAGGCCCATATTGGCTCAAGAGCTCCCTCTGTAGAGTATATTTAACTCACCTGATGGTCAGGTAGCAGTTGTTCAGGTTCCCAACAGCAAAGTAGTCTGCTGCTACTACTATGTCAATACCGTAGGGGAACGTGCCCTGGAGAGAGAGAGGCAAGGGATCAGATCTATGGTTTTCTTATGTACCAAGAGAACAGTGTTTCAGTGTGCCCGACTGGGTTCGAACCCGGGTCTCCTATTAGCCCGCTAAGCTAAAGCCTATGCATTAGACCAGGGAGCGAACACAAATCTCCAGGTCTCATGCAAAGTTACCAAAACACCTCTGTGTCCATCAATAAACCCACAGTGTACAATATGAGCCACAATGAATGATACGAACAGTTGAATGATATTAGCATTTAAATAATATGAAATCCCAAAGGAAATCCCATTTTGATAACTAATCACTAGATCTGATGCCCAGCTTGGTAAGTGCTGGTGGCACACAAAGCCTATTAATCTATGCCTGTGGCCAAGTCAGTGTAGGCGTCTCTTGATCAGCACAGAATTTAGTTTTTCTGGCAGTTGTTGATCTGTTTTAAGGACTTCTAGTGACAGTCAGGGCACGTTACAGTTAGACCTGGATGGCAGGTGATCATTATAAGTCTAATTTACTGTGTAATCAATCACATTTTATTTGTCACATGCGCAGAATACAACAGGTGTAGACCTTAAAGTGAAATGCTTACTTACAAGCCCTTAACCAACCACGTATCATAGCGTTAGTCATGTAATAACTAATAAGTTATGGTTTTGGTAACTGGGTTCACAAACCTGTCTTCCCACATTCTCCTGGAAGGCAGCCTGGAAGAGAAGGAGAAAAAGGCACAGTTTAGAAGTTAGATAATAGTCAGTAGTGAGTTCTGATAGAAATGGCCCATTATTTCCTATGATGATTTTTAAATGTATAAATTGAATTTCAATGAATTCCCTGGATTTATTGAATTGATCTCAACCTTGATACATGGTTTGAAACATGTACTAAAAAGACAAAGAGAGAGACAAAGAGAGAGAGAGACAGAGACAGACACAGACAGAGAGACAGAGAGACAGAGAGACAGAGAGACAGAGAGACAGAGACAGAGAGACAGAGACAGAGAGGTCACTCACTGATGCAGCTCTACGACAGTTGATGTTTCGGTCAAACACAGCAGTGATCACCAGAGCACTGAGAAGAGAGAGAGAGAGACATAAATACATTTTAACTCAGTTTTTCACAATTCCTGACATTTAATCCTAGTAAAAATTCCCTGTCTTAGGTCAGTTAGGATCACCACTTTATTTTAAGAATGTGAAAGGTCAGAATAATAGTAGAGAGAATGATTTATTTCAGCTTTTATTTCTTTCATCACATTCCCAGTGGGTCAGAAGTTTACATGCATTCAATTAGTATTTGGTAGCATTGCCTTTAAATTGTTTAACTTTGGTCAAACGTTTCTGGTAGCCTTCCACAAGCTTCCCACAATAAGTTGGGTGAATTTGAAGTTGGGTGAATGTTCTGCCCACACATTTTCTATAGGATTGAGGTCAGAGCTGTGTGATGGCCACTCCAATACCTTGACTTTGTTGTCCGTAAGCCATTTTGTCACAACTTTGGAAGTATGCTTGGAGTCATTTGCGACCAAGCTTTAACTTCCTCACTGATGTCTTGAGATGTTGCTTCAATATATCCACATAATTTTTCTTCCTCATGATACTATCTATTTTAAGTGCACCAGTCCCTCCTGCAGCAAAGCACCCCCACAACATGATGCTGCCACCCCCGTGCTTCACGGTTGGGATGGTGTTCTTCAGCTTGCAAGCCTCCCCTTTTTTCCTCCAAACATAACAATGGTCATTATGGCCAAACAGTTCTATTTTTGTTTCATCAGACCAGAGGACATTTCTCCAAAAAGTACGATCTTTGTCCCCATGTGCAGTTGCAAACCGTAGTCTGGCTTTTTTATGTCAGTTTTGGAGCAATGGCTTCTTCCTTGCTGAGAGGCCTTTCAGGTTATGTCGATATAGGACTCGTTTTACTCTGCATATAGATACTTTTGTACCTGTTTCTTCCAGCATCTTCACAATGACTTTTGCTGTTGTTCTGGGATTGATTTGAATCTCTAGGAGACAGAACACGTCTCCTTCCTGAGTGGTATGATGGCTGCGTGGTCCCATGGTGTTTATACTTGCATACTATTGTTTGTACAGATGAACGTGGTACCTTCAGGCGTTTGGAAATTGCTCCCAAGGATGAAACAGACTTGTAGAGGTCTATAACTTTTTTTCTAAGGTCTTGGCTGATTTCTTTTGATTTTCCCATGATGTCGAGAAAAGAGGCACTGAGTTTGAAGGTAGGCCTTGAAATACATCCACAGGTACACCTCCAATTGACTCAAATGATGTCAATTAGCCTATCAGAAGATTCTAAAGCCATTACATAATTTTCTGTAATTTCTGACCCCGGGCCCTCCCGTAGTCACTGACTCTGGGCCCTCCCCACACTAACCCTAACCTGACTAACTCTGTTCTCTCTGTCCCTGGACACTAACCCTAACCTGACTAATTCTGTTCTCTCTGTCTCTAGACACTAACCCTAACTTGACTAACTCTGTTCTCCCTGTCCCTGGACACTAACCCTAACCTGACTAACTCTGTTCTCCCTGTCCCTGGACACTAACCCTAAGCTGACTAACTCTGTTCTCCCTGTCCCTGGACACTAACCCTAACCTGACTAACTCTGTTCTCCCTGTCCCTGGACACTAACCCTAAGCTGACTAACTCTGTTCTCTCTGTCACCGGACACTAACCTGACTAAGTCTGTT
Organism: Thymallus thymallus; assembly: GCA_023634145.1. Taxonomy (NCBI): domain Eukaryota; kingdom Metazoa; phylum Chordata; class Actinopteri; order Salmoniformes; family Salmonidae; genus Thymallus; species Thymallus thymallus. Next base: position 4,179,717 of record CM042398.1, on the reverse strand, counting down.
CTCTCTGTCCCTGGACACTAAACTGACTAACTCTGTTCTCTCTGTCCCTGGACACTAACACTAACCTGACTAACTCTGTTCTCTCTGTCCATGGACACTAACCCTAACTTGACTCTGTTCTCTCTGTCACTGGACACTAACCTGACTAAGTCTGTTCTCTCTGTCCCTGGACACTAAACTGACTAACTGTTCTCTCTGTCCCTGGACACTAACCCTAACCTGACTAACTCTGTTCTCTCTGTCCCTACACACTAACACTAACCTGACTAACTCTGTTCTCTCTGTCCATGGACACTAACCCTAACTTGACTCTGTTCTCTCTGTCACTGGACACTAACCTGACTAAGTCTGTTCTCTCTGTCCCTACACACTAACACTAACCTGACTAACTCTGTTCTCTCTGTCCCTGGACACTAAACTGACTAACTCTGTTCTCTCTGTCCCTGGACACTAACCCTAACTTGACTAACTCTGTTCTGTCTGTCCCTAGACACTAACCTGACTAACTCTGTTCTCTCTGTCCCTGGACACTAACCCTAACCTGACTAACTCTGTTCTCTCTGTCCCTGGACACTAACACTAACCTGACTAACTCTGTTCTCTCTGTCCCTGGACACCAACCCTAACCTTACTAATTATGTTCTCTCTATCTCTGGACACTAACCCAAACCTGACTAACTCTGTTCTCTCGGTCCCTAGACACTAACCTGACTAACTATGTTCTCTCTGTCCCTGGACACTAACCCTAACCTGACTAACTCTGTTCTCTCTGTCCCTGGACACTAACCCTAACCTGACTAACTCTGTTCTCTCTGTCCCTGGACACTAACACTAACCTGGCTAACCACTCTGGTTTCAGTGAGGCAACAGTCCTGGACTGTATTATCTGAGGAGGAGAGTGACCAAACACACTGTCTGTCTGCATGTGTGTGTGTGTGTGTGTGTGGGTGTGTGTGTGTGTGTGTGTGTGTGTGTGTGTGTGTGTGTGTGTGTGTGTGTGTGTGTGTGTGTGGTAAATACCACACTAAAAAGTAAAAATGTCATGAGGCTTTGATGAATCAGGAGCAGGATTGAGCCTGAGCCGAATACTAAACAGCCACCGAAACTAACCGCGCCGGGCGAAACCTGGCAAGGCCGGCTACAGGGTTGGGAATGAACAGGAGGCTGGTGTGTGTAGGGGGGGGCGTTCACACTGACACTGCAGAGCTAGTCTGCACAGTCACAGGGACCCACAGGCCACAACATGTCCACGGAGGGAGGAGGAGGAGGAGGAGGAGGAGGAGGGCATCAACATTAATGTCAACTTCTCTGCAGACAAAGGTAGGACAGGTGTGGAGTCATGCACAGCTAAGAGGTACACCTGATACCTGAACCTACACACACACACACACACACACACACACACACACACACACCTGACTGACACCTGATACCTGAACCTGCACACACACACACACACAAACACACACACACACACACACCTGACTGACACCTGATACCTGAACCTGCACACACACACAGAGAGATACCTGACTGACACCTGAACCTGCACACACACACACACACACACACACACCTGACTGACACCTGATACCTGAACCTGCACACACACACAGAGAGATACCTGACTGACACCTGAACCTGCACACACACACACACACCTGACTGACACCTGATACCTGAACCTGCACACACACACACAAACACACACACACACACACACACACACACACACACACACACACACACACACACACAGAGAGAGAGATACCTGACTGACACCTGATACCTGAACCTTCACACACACAGAGAGATACCTGACTGACACCTGACACCTGCGCACACACACACACACACACACACACACACACACACACACACACACACACACACACACACACACAGAGAGATACCTGACTGACACCTGACACCTAAACATGCACACACACACACACACACACACACACACACACACACACCTGACTGACAACCAAGGCCCTCCACTCATCACTTCCTCCTCTCCTCTTCCCTCATCACTTTCTCCTCAGCATGGCAAGGAACAACCCACTCATCCACAGTAAAATTAACACCAGACCTTCTGTCAACTTTAATCCTGTCTGTCTTCCTGCCAGTGAAATACAATAAGCCTGGACACCGCACAAAACCAAACGAGTTAGACAAGTGGTAACAGCCAGAGAGAGATGGTTTCATCATGCTGAGGTGTGGATGAGGAGCAGGCAGAGGCCTAGCACTTTCTTTGACAACAGAAAACCGACGACACGAAGGAAATAAATAAATAAAATAGATAAAAGGAAGACAAGACACAGCAGGAACTCTGATAACGGGAGACAGGAAGACAGCTAACAGGAAGGCAGCTAACAGGAAGGCAGCTAACAGGAAGGCAGCTAACAGGAAGGCAGCTAACAGGAAGACACAAGAACTGGTATGAGGCAGTGAATAACAATGACATTTTCCCCATAACATGCATGCACAAGTTTATACGCAAAAGCTGGTATTCATAAAAACTGAATTTTATGTGAGAAAGTGCTTATCCTCCCTCAAACTTAAGACCAAGCGTACGCACTGTTTCTAGTGGTTGAAGTATTACATAGCAAGAAGGCAGAAGTAGCCTGGTAGCCTTTTATGCAGACGGGAAATATATGATGACGCTCTTATTCACAACAAAAACTGGTAGCTAAATATAACAACAAGATGCAATCATTTGTCGTTTAGTGAGAAGAGCTAAAAAAAAAATATTTGCATTCTACAATAATTAGAAATAGGCATCTGCAGAGTATAAAAACATTAAGAACACCTGGTTTGAGCGAATGACAAGCGTAATCGACCCCGACCGGGGTCAGAGAGGTCAGAGAGACAGAGGAGGAGGATGAAGAAGTAGAGGAGTGTTACCAGGCGATCTGTGTGACGAAGGGCTTAAGCTCAGTGGGCTCGTAGGCCCTGGCAAAGGCCCAGCAGACGTAGCAGGCTGCGTCTCGTACGTTAGAACCAACGCTACACGCTCCTCTCTTTTCATCATAGACCAGGGCCTTTAGGATCAGTGGCACTACTGGAGAGGGAGAGGGAGAGGGAGAGAGAGAGAGAGAGGGAGAGGGAGAGGGAGAGGGAGAGGGAGAGGGAGAGAGAGACAAATGAGAGGTATAAAGCTAACATTTTAAAGAGTTCAGGTGTAGTGTACAGGCAGTTCATTAGAACTTAATAATAATAATAAAGTGATATACTGTATTTTTGGTGGTGTAAGGTAAACATATCTGCATTATGTCTTACTACCATCTCCCTGACAACAGTTTTATCACCATGGCAGTTTCATTGTTGTTCATGTTGGATTCTAAGTTATGCCACCTATTCAGATCCTCTTACTCTCCACGACTCATTGGCCCAGACCTCTGTTGTTTACTTTAACGCAAGATATTCAGTGGCTGTTGGGGTTAATAGTGTCGAAGTAAACCAACACCTCTCAAATCTTTTATTGCCAAGAGAGAAACCCTTTGATAGTTTTAGCCACTGTGGTGGGATAAGCAGCTTCAACTCCTATGACTGTGTACCGCATATGACAAAGGCAAACCCAGTGGGCAAAACTGGTTGAAATTATGTTGAAATAACCCCTGGGAAGACACATTTTACACAATTGATCTGTTTTAAATGTTTACACTGAACATTAAAAAGACTAGCGCTGTTATTAAGAGACAGGTGAAAGGTAAACACAACTGCCAACAACACCCTTATTTACCTGAATGCTATTTACATTTTCCATTTTTACCAATGTCTAACAACATCCTCAGGATGCTGTGGGAACTTCTGTTAAAACACCTCGCTCAAACAGACATTTAAAGAGTGGACTGGATTCATGATTGCGTATTTAAGAGAAGTATATCTAAGGTTTGAAACGCCCACCTTAATGACCATGTTGTGTTTCCCAAGAAGGAGAACAAGACAGAAAGGTAGGGAGAGAGGGAGAGGGAGACAGGTAGACATGGAGACAGGTAGAGAGAGGGAGACAGGGAGAGAGAGAGAGAGACAAGTAGAGAGGAAGACAGGTAGAGAGGGAGAGAGGAAGACAGGCAGAGAGGAAGACAGGCAGAGAGGGAGACAGGTAGAGAGGGAGACAGGTAGAGAGGGAGACAGGTAGAGAGGGAGACAGGTAGAGAGGGAGACAGGTAGAGAGGGAGACAGGAAGACAGAGAGACAGGTAGAGAGGAAGACAGGTAGAGAGGGAGACAGGTAGAGAGAGAGACAGTTAGAGAGGGAGATGGAGACAGGGAGACAGGTAGTGAGGAAGACAGGTAGAGAGGGAGACGAAGAGACAGGTAGAGTGTAGACAGGGAGAGAGGGAGATGGAGACAGGGAGACAGGTAGATAGGGAGACAGAGAGACAGGTAGAGAGGAAGACAGGTAGAGAGGGAGACAGGTAGAGAGGGAGACAGTTAGAGAGGGAGACAGTTAGAGAGGGAGATGGAGACAGGGAGACAGGTAGTGAGGAAGACAGGTAGAGAGGGAGACGAAGAGACAGGTAGAGAGGGAGACAAAGAGACAGGTAGAGAGGGAGACAAAGAGACAGGTAGAGTGTAGACAGGGAGAGAGGGAGATGGAGACAGGGAGACAGGTAGATAGGGAGACAGAGAGACAGGTAGATAGGGAGACAGAGAGACAGGTAGAGAGGGAGACAGGGAGACAGGTAGAGAGGGAGACAGGTAGAGAGGTAGAGGAAGACAGGTAGAGAGGGAGACAGGTAGAGAGGGAGACGGAGACAGGGAGACAGGTAGATAGGGAGACAGAGACAGGTAGTGAGGAAGACAGGTAGAGAGGGAGACGGAGACAGGTAGATAGGGAGACAGGGAGACAGGTAGAGAGGGAGACAGGTAGAGAGGTAGAGGAAAACAGGTAGAGAGGGAGACAGGTAGAGAGGGAGACGGAGACAGGTAGATAGGGAGACAGAGAGACAGGTAGTGAGGGAGACGGAGACAGGTAGATAGGGAGACAGGGAGACAGGTAGAGAGGGAGACAGGTAGAGAGGTAGAGGAAAACAGGTAGAGAGGGAGACAGGTAGAGAGGGAGACGGAGACAGGGAGATAGGTAGATAGGGAGACAGAGAGACAGGTAGTGAGGAAGACAGGTAGAGAGGGAGACGGAGACAGGTAGATAGGGAGACAGGGAGACAGGTAGAGAGGGAGAAAATGGAGAGGAACAGGCAGACAGACATATAAAGAAATATATTACACAGACAGACAGACAGACAGACAGACAGACAGACAGACAGACAGACAGACAGACAGACAGACAGACAGACAGACAGATAGATAGATAGATAGGATTTCTCCCATCATGTAAATGGTGTCTTGGGGCCTGACTAATATTCAGCTAGGATGGATGTTGCCTGAGGGCCCGACTGTTGCAGTTGGACGCCACGCCCCCTCAGGGCTCTACTGTTACTGTTGGGATAAAGTAGGCTCCGCCCCCTAGATAGCTAGTCCAAGGTAACAGGACAGGCAAGACCTCACAGACAGGAAGTCAGATCAACACTCACCACAGACCAGGCAGCGGAGCACACTACTGGAGAAACTGTCACAGAACTACTGGCTGGTGCTCCCACACTCTGGAGCGAGTGACCTCACAAACAGAGCAGGTAAGACTGCTTTCTAACTACCTAACTACAGCGGGTTTAACCAGACGAGGGAAACGGCAGTTGGTGAATGCGATAGGGACAAGCAGTTATTATTTATTATTTATTTATTCTGCATATCCAACTTAACGGTACCTTGTAACCTGTCTGTGGTTCAGTGTGTGGGGGTTTACACGTGAAGTTCAGTCTACAGGTGTATTTGGGGTGAGGTGAGACTGTGCACCTGTTAGGCCACCTGTTACCTGTGTGTGTTCTAATAACCTACTGCCTGCATGGTACTGACGGACGGACCCACAAACACACCTGGCTATTACCTCAACAGTCAACACTGGCTTGTTATGTCTGAGATAGAGGAAGTGGACCATAGGACGTGGAAATGATTATAACATCTTGATGGTTAGATTAACCAGATGTTCACTAAGAAAGAACACCTGGTGAGATATGGACGGGGGGGGTTGAGTTGTTTCTGTGAGAGGCTTTGTAACTGGTAGACTATGAGTGTTCCAGGTAACGACAGCAAGATATTACAACTGAAAAGGTTTTTCAACCGATATCTCTTCTTGAGAAAGGAGTGGCGTTCCATTCTGTACCACACCTGGGCAGGAACCTGAGAGACGACTTCTTGCGACAGTGTGTGACGGAATGGTTCAGTTTCTTTAGGCGGAGCCCTGCACCGTGTGTGTGAGTCTCATAAAGGTGAAGACATGGCCTTAGGTGACATCTCCTTCTCAAAGGAAAACATCGGAATTGTTATAAACTCATTCAACTGAGATGGTTCTCATTTGAATACCAGTTCTAATTTAGATATATATTAATGCCCTTTTTCTGGTGCATCCTAGTTGTCATCCGCCGTTGCTGTGACAGTTTACCGCACGCACGCACGCACGCACGCACGCACGCACACACACACACACACACCCGATAGCCCACCCAAACTACCTCATCCCCATATTGTTATTTTTGCTCATTTGCACTCCAGTTTCTCTATTTGAACATCATCATCTACACATCAATCATTCCAGTTTTAATGTTAAATTGTAATTATTTTACCACTATGGCCTATTTATTGCCTTACCTCCCTAATCTAACATTTGCACACACTTTATATAGATTTTCTATAGTGTTACTGTCTGTCTGTACGTTTGTTTTCCAGGGCTGTCCAGCCCTGTTCCTGGAGAGCTACCCTCCTGTAGGTTTACACTCCAACCCTGTTCCTGGAGAGCTACCATCCTGTAGGTTTACACTCCAACCCTATTCCTGGAGAGCTACCCTCCTGTAGGTTTACACTCCAACCCTGTTCCTGGAGAGCTACCCTCCTTTAGGTTTACACTCCAACCCTGTTCCTGGAGAGCTACCCTCCTGTAGGTTTACACTCCAACCCTGTTCCTGGAGAGCTACCCTCCTGTAGGTTTACACTCCAACCCTGTTCCTGGAGAGCTACCCTCCTGTAGGTTTACACTCCAACCCTGTTCCTGGAGAGCTACCCTCCTGTAGGTTTACACTCCAACCCCAGTTATAACTAACTGATTCAGTTTATCAACCAACTAATTATTAGAATCAGGTGTGCTAGATTAGGGGTTGGAGTGTAAACCTACAGGAGGGTAGCTCTCCAGGAACAGGGTTAATTTTTTATATTGTCACACTTCTTTGCTTTGTCTTGGCCAGGTCACAGTTGTAAATGAGAACTAGTTCTCAACTGGCCTACCTGGTTAAATAAATGTGAAAAATAAATAAATAAATGCCTGTGCCTAGAGCCACGTATCGCTGCATCCCACTGCAGGTGTAGTCATGGGAAACAGATGCCTTTTGGTTCCCACGCCTTCAGGCAGACAGTTCATTGAGAGAGAGAGGAGCATGTCGCTACATGCCCTCCAGGTCTGCTAGGCTGGGTGAGGTCTATGATGCCTACTGTGCTCCTGCTCTGCTCTGCCTACCTGCCTGGATGATGCCTAGTCTAGCAACTCCCCTCCCTACCTACAGACAGACAGACAGGAGATAGAGAGAGAGAGAGAGACAACCATCCATACTTGCGATAGGACACATGAGTCTAGGAATGATGATATAGAGTCTACCTATGTAGAGACATAACCAGCCACCCATGACAGTGATGGGTCTATGTAGAGACATAACCAGCCACCCATGACAGTGATGGGTCTATGTAGAGACATAACCAGCCACCCATGACAGTGATGGGTCTATGTAGAGAGACATAACCAGCCACCCATGACAGTGATGGGTCTATGTAGAGAGACATAACCAGCCACCCATGACAGTGATGGGTCTATGTAGACATAACCAGCCACCCATGACAGTGATGGGTCTATGTAGACATAACCAGCCACCCATGACAGTGATGGGTCTATGTAGAGAGACATAACCAGCTACCCATGACAGTGATGGGTCTATGTAGACATAACCAGCCACCCATGACAGTGATGGGTCTATGTAGAGAGACATAACCAGCCACCCATGACAGTGATTGGTCTATGTAGAGAAATAACCAGCCACCCATGACAGTGATGGGTCTATGTAGAGAAATAACCAGCCACCCATGACAGTGATGGGTCTATGTAGACATAACCAGCCACCCATGACAGTGATGGTGTACAGTCATGGCCAAAAATGTGAGAATGACACAAGTATTGGTCTCCACAAAGTTTGCTGCTTCAGTGTTCTTAGATCTTTATGTCAGTAGTTACTATGGTACACTGAAGTATAATTACAAGTATTCCATAAGTGTCAAAGGCTTTCATTGACAATGACATTCAGTTTATGCAAAGAGTCAATATTTGCAGGGTTGACCCTTCTTTTTCAAGACCTCTGCAATCCACCCTGGCATGCTGTCAATTAACTTCTGGTCCACATCCTGACTGATGGCAGGCCATTCTTGCATAATCAATGCTTGGAGTTTGTCAGAAGTTGTGGGTTTTTGTTTGTCCACCCGCCTCTTGAGGATCGACCACAAGTTCTCAATGGGATTAAGGTCTGGGGAGTTTCCTGGCCATGGACCCAAAATGTTGATGTTTTGTTCCCTGAGCCACTTAGTTATCACTTTTGCCTTATGGCAAGGTGCTCCATCATGCTGGAAAGGACATTGGTCGTCACCAAACTGTTCTTGGAGGGTTGGGAGAAGTTGCTCTCGGAGGATGTGTTGCATTATAAAGGTATGCCAATGTACAGTACAACTAATCTGTTATCTCTTCCTCTTGTCTTTCCAGTGAAACTGCACACACCAGAACCAAAATGCTCACCGTTCAGGAGCGCAAGCCCAAGAGGCCTCATTACATCCCGCGTCCCCCAGGCAAGCCCTACAAGTACCAGTGTTTCCAGTGTCCCTTCACCTGCAATGAGAAGTCTCACCTCTTCAACCACATGAAGTACAACCTGTGTAAGAACTCCATGTCACTGGTGTCTCAGAAAGGGGGTCACACAGGGAGGCACACCAAGGCCCCTGGCCCTGCCAAGGACAAACTGTCACCTTTAACCCTGAAAGAGAACTCAGGTCCACATCCTGTGGAGCAGGTCATGACCCCTGAGGGTCACAGAGGAGGAGTGGAGAACAGGAGAGATGAGGAGGAGAAGAAGGAGAGAGAGGAGGAGTGTGGGAGTCCAGTCAGGAAGGACATTCAGAGTGTGATCAAATCAGACACAAGGGAACTCAAAGAGGCAAAGGCTTTACCACGCCCGTCAGCCTTCTCCCAAGTCACACCCAATCGGGAGAACCCAGAGGGCGAGCTAAACTCACCAAACAACAAATCAGAGGAGCTGTCTCTGACTCCGTCCATCCCATCATTCCATAACCCCACCTTCGCCTGGGGCCCAATGGCAGCAACCTCCATACCGCTGAAGCCCCTCCCACCTCACATAATACCTGAGTACCCTCCCTACTCGTTTCCCGATCGCCACCCGGCCCTCCACCCCCTCTACCAGCCTTACTTCATTCCAGGGATGCATCACCTTTCTGGACCAAACTCCCAGACCTACCAGCCTAGCTTCCTGGAGAACCCACAAAGGCCTGTGATACCCCTGAACCCAGACCACTCCCACCCCTCTCTCATCCCTCCATACCCCTACAGATACGGTCTCCCTCTGCCCTATGGCCTGTACCGCCCCCCGGACCACCACCACCACCACCCCATCCCTCTCCCAGGCTCCAGGTACCTTCCTCTGGATGTGTACGGCCCAGGACAAGGCCCCTGCTATGACTTCTACCTCCACCCCAGGCTCCATGGTGAAACCCACAGCAGACCCACGGAGGAAGGGACCAGCCAAGGGGCACAGAGCAGAGACAAGCCCACCAGACTGAGCCCCATGGAGGGATGTTCTGCCTTGGGCTCCCCTGATAGACCCAGCCCTCCACACCCAATCACCCAGAGAGACACTACAGAGGATTTCAGATACACCGTCCTGGGGCAACCACAACCTGTCAACCACTCAGTAGGACCAGAGCCAGCGCCTCAACCAATCACAGTAGACGCGAAAAAAGAGGACGCACCACATAGCTTGTTGATGCAAGTGGAAAGAGGGTAAGTGATGATACAATAACATGCACAAGCACTCTCCTCACACACTGGTTCATGGTTCATTCAAATTCAAAGCTCTTTACTAGACAAAACACCTAAAGCTCTAAATAGTAAATTCATATTATCACTGGATGTCTAATCTGATTAATATTATCACTGGATGTCTAATCTGATTCATTTTATCACTGGATGTCTAATCTGATTCATTTTATCACTGGATGTCTAATCTGATTCATATTATCACTGGATGTCTAATCTGATTAATATTATCACTGCATTTATCACTTATTTGTCTTTCTTCTTCATTCAGGTTGGCAGCCAACCGCGCAGAGACCTCCACCTCCGACGAAAGCAACAACTCCTCATCTGAACCAGATTATGAAGATACTGAGGAAGATCTGACCCCCCTGAACCTCTCCAAAAAGGACCAGGAGTCTGACCTTCTCACCAGCAGGAGGAGCTGTCCTGAAACAGGGCACACAGAGGACCTGCCTCTGAACCTCAGCCTTAGGGCCACACCAGGCAGTCCAGATCACTGCTCCAAAATGTCTGCCTTAATCGCAGTGGGTCTCAGTCAACAGGGCTCCAGCCCAGCTCCCACCCAAACAGATAAGGAGCCCAGTGACCAACAGAGACAGACTGCAGCCCTGGCTCTCTGCCAGCTGGCTAGCTCCTCCTCCTCCACCAGCTGCAGCCTCAACTCTACTGCAGCAGACAGCCCGTCAATAAGCCCAACGCCAACAGACTCTGGTAGCCATAGCTGCCTCTGTCCCCCAACAACCACAGCCCTCATCAGGGAGGTGGAACACACAACTTCAGGCTTCTCTAAGGAGGTCAAACAGGAACACACAGCCAATGGCCAGGCTGAACAGTGTATTACCAAGGCTAGGGGGGTGAAGAGAGCTGCCAGGGGAGAGAGCCAGCTACCAGCCAGGCTTACAGCACCTCAGAAACAGAGCCACACTAAGAGGGCCAGGGTGGTGAAGGAGACACGAGGAGGGAGGGCACTGAGGAGGAGGCCTCTCTGCTGCTGAACACTAAGCACCAGTTGAACCCATCCACCAGGCACAGGCAGTCAACAGTGTCTTGAAACCCTCATGGCCTCTAGTCTAGGACCAGGATGTAAAGTCAACAGTGTCTTGAAACCCTCATGGCCTCTAGTCTAGGACCAGGATGTAAAGTCAACAGTGTCTTGAAACCCTCATGGCCTCTAGTCTAGGACCAGGATGTGAAGTCAACAGTGTCTTGAAACCCTCATGGCCTCTAGTCCAGGACCAGGATGTGAAGTCAACAGTGTCTTGAAACCCTCATGGCCTCTAGTCTAGGACCAGGATGTGAAGTCAACAGTGTCTTGAAACCCTCATGGCCTCTAGTCTAGGACCAGGATGTGAAGTCAACAGTGTCTTGAAACCCTCATGGCCTCTAGTCTAGGACCAGGATGTGAAGTCAACAGTGTCTTGAAACCCTCATGGCCTCTAGTCTAGGACCAGGATGTGAAGTCAACAGTGTCTTGAAACCCTCATGGCCTCTAGTCTAGGACCAGGATGTGAAGTCAACAGTGTCTTGAAACCCTCATGGCCTCTAGTCTAGGACCAGGATGTGAAGTCAACAGTGTCTTGAAACCCTCATGGCCTCTAGTCTAGGACCAGGATGTGAAGTCAACAGTGTCTTGAAACCCTCATGGCCTCTAGTCCAGGACCAGGATGTGAAGGAGTGAAGTGGGCCTATACAGTTTAACCTCCATGGACTCTCCCCTGTTTGTCTATAGGGTGATCAAATGTTTACCAAGCACTAAAAGCAAGAATCATGTTTTAAACCAGCATGTTGTGATCATGTCTACCATAGCCTATAGGGACTGGAAAACCCCTTTCAAAACCCTTCTCACCTGCACTGACCTGGCCCACTGACCTGGCCCACTGACCTGGCCCACTGACCTGGCCCACTGACCTGGCCCACTGACCTGGCCCACTGACCTGGCCCACTGACCTGGCCCACTGACCTGGCCCACTGACCTGGCCCACTGACCTGGCCCACTGACCTGGCCCAGAGAGCCTTTTTTTTATCAATGGTAACCCTTTACATTTGATCCCAGAATGCTGTATATAACAAGGGTGGAACTATTTAAGTGACTATAATACGTTGTATAATACAAGTTACATGGTGATGGGATGAGGTGTATATATTTCATACCAAAATAAAATCTTTACCAAAATAGAATCAGCCCATATTTAACCATGACTTGTTGTTCTGTATGGCTGTTGTGACTGTAAGGGAAGTGCAGTGCACTCATTCATCTAGGGGTTGCTTTGCAGGTACAGAGGACATGATGTATAGTAGAGTAGAGAAGCTCCCACACACTGCTCTAGCACAGTATCTGCAGGGTTTTGTTCCGTACCATCCGGTAGACGAGCAGGCACCAGCAGGCCTCTTCTCCCCAGCTCTGCCAGGGCCAAGCAGCCCCCATGCCACGCGTTGTCTGTCTCCTGGAAACTGGAACAGGAACACACAAAGGATGACATCTGACCTCCGCAACTACCTCATCAACAGTCCAAATCATGTTTTTCATGACATTTGGATGAAACCAGATCAAAATGTGACGACCAAATGATGAAAAACGACTGTTGATTCTACATTGATAAAGTTTGATCATAAAGTTACTGGTCCCCTGGATTCAGGAAGCGGGATTATTAAGGTGATACAGTGACATTATCCCAAATCTCATTTTAATACACCAATGGTAACATGATATTCTCTTACCTAAATTAAATAAGTAGAGCCTTGTAACCAAGATCGGAGAAGGCGTGTTTGCAGAGGGGCGTGGTTTATATAGCTACTCTGCTGGTTCCAAAATAGAACTGTAGGGTGTCAGCAAATATAATTAAAAGGAAGGGTCGTTCAAAACTCTGACGCCGTTGTCATGTCAACACATCCGTCAGTGTTGCTGTGAACCGCATCACAAGAGACATGCCAAACGGGAGATGTATATATTTTTTGTTACATCAGTAATTAGGTTTCCACCAATTGGAAACAGATTTTCATGTGAATATTCTAGAATCTGCATGAAGAAAATATGTGCATTTTCCCACCAGTGGTTTGTTTCCACCAAAAGGTCCTGTTGTGGATAAAAATCAGTGCGTGATGTCATAGCGCACACAAAATGTACTTTCTCGCTTAAGTTTTCATGTACCGAATAAAAACCTAAAAGTGAATTGTGTTTACATCTCACTTTCAACTCTACAGATAGTTTTGTCTGGTCTTGGCACCTGCGCTCAAGAATATTTTAAACGGCAGTCAAGCATAATGTCACCAGAATAAGACCCTCAATAATTATTGTAAAGTAGCAAGTAGACAGTTGAAGTCGGAAGTTTACATACACCTTAGCCAAATACATTTAAACTAATTTCTTCACAATTCCAGACATTTAATCCTAGTATAAATTCCCTGTCTTAGGTCAGTTAGGATCACCACTTTATTTTAAGAATGTGAAATGTCAGAATAATAGTAGAGAGAAGTATTTATTTCAGCTTTTATTTCTTTCATCACATTCCCAGTGGGTCAGAAGTTTACATACACTCAATTAGTATTTGGTAGCATTGACTTTAAATTGTTTAATTTGGGTCAAACGTTTCAGGTAGCCTTCCACAAGCTTCCCACAATAAGTTGGGTGAATTTTGGCCCATTCCTCCAGACAGAACTGGAAAACTAAGTCAGGTTTGTAGGCCTCCTTGCTCGCACACGCCTTTTCTGTTCTGCCCACACATTTTCTATAGGATTGAGGTCAGGGCTTTGTGATGGCCACTCCAATACCTTGACTTTGTTGTCCTTAAGCCATTTTGCCACAACTTTGGAAGTATGCTTGGGGTCATTGTCCATTTGGAAGACCCATTTGCGACCAAGCTTTAACTTCCTGACTGATGTTTTGAGATGTTGCTTCAATATATCCACATAATTTGCCTTCCTCATGATGCCATCTATTTTGTGAAGTGCACCAGACCCACCTGCAGCAAAGAACCCCCACAACATGATGCTGCCACCCCCGTGCTTCACGGTTGGGATGGTGTTCTTCAGCTTGCAAGCCTCCCCCTTTTTCCTCCAAACATAACGATGGTCATTAGGGCCAAACAGTTCTATTTTTGATTCATCAGACCAGAGGACATTTCTCCAAAAGTACGAGTCTTTGTCCCCATGTGCAGTTGCAAACCGTAGTCTGGCTTTTTTAAGATGTTCCCCAGTGGCAGACAAATAGCATAACATAACACAGATGGTATGTAAAGCTATAAATAGAATTAAAACATATATAAATATAATATAAAACTGTACCTGAAACACTCCAACACTGATCCAACCACCTCGTCAGCCAGCACCCTGGGCAGTCTCCCTGTCAGCCTCCCTATACTGAGAAGAGGACAGACATGTTGGATCTTATCTTAGGTTTGTCTAAACAGGTGCCACATAAATAAGTCATTTATTCTGTACTTCATTAACATGAGGGAGTGCTGCTGTCTATAGGCATCAACGTGACAGACATCATCAACGTGACAGACATTACTCAGTGCTCCTGTCTATAGGCATCAACGTGACAGACATTACTCAGTGCTCCTGTCTATAGTCATCAACGTGACAGACATTACTCAGTGCTCCTGTCTATAGGCATCAACGTGACAGACATTACTCAGTGCTGCTGTCTATAGTCATCAACGTGACAGACATTACTCAGTGCTGCTGTCTATAGTCATCAACGTGACAGACATTACTCAGTGCTGCTGTCTATAGTCATCAACGTGACAGACATTACTCAGTGCTGCTGTCTATAGTCATCAACGTGACAGACATTACTCAGTGCTCCTGTCTATAGGCATCAACGTGACAGACATCATCAACGTGACAGACATTACTCAGTGCTCCTGTCTATAGGCATCAACGTGACAGACATTACTCAGTGCTCCTGTCTATAGGCATCAACGTGACAGACATTACTCAGTGCTCCTGTCTATAGGCATCAACGTGACAGACATTACTCAGTGCTCCTGTCTATAGGCATCAACGTGACAGACATCATCAACGTGACAGACATTACTCAGTGCTCCTGCCTATAGTCATCAACGTGACAGACATTACTCAGTGCTCCTGTCTATAGTCATCAATGTGACAGACATTACTCAGTGCTCCTGCCTATAGGCATCATGCTCCCTTCTGAAAGACAGACTATTAGTGTTTATCATTGTTAATAAAATGTGACAACAAGGCTCTACCCCTTAGCTGCAGACCAGCGAACGATGGTCTCCTTGTCTTTCAGTCCTCCCAACAGTTGCTCTGTGAAATAAAAGAGAGAGAGAGAGAGAGTGTCACTACCTGAATAGCTGTGACTGAACACTGTAACAGACCTGATGTAGGTCAAGTTCAGTAGAGCACACCGTAACAAAATGTTTTGCAACAGAACATGTCAATCTGTGTTGTTATTGGTCAAGTAGTTCAGGATATTGCACTCCCTACTGAACATAAGATACAAGCCTCAAAACCAATGAGACATTGAGAAGGATGCTGACTTGAGACAGAGAAAGACGGAGAAAGAGAGAGAGAGAGAGAGAGAGCTGAAAGAAAGAAAAAGAGAGAGTAATGCTGACTGACCGATGACGTTCTCCACCTCCTCAGGGATATCATAGTCCTCCTCCTGGTTCTGGGTCTCCATGTCTGGGGTAACAGCCTCTACTGTGGAGCCAGACTGGGACTGGGACAGAGACAGATTGGCTGCCAGGGAGCGACTACCTCTCTGGTACCTGAATGAGAAGCAAACATACAAGGAGATGTCCTACAGCGTGCAAAGGCTCCCAAATTAGCAATTAGGGTCTGAGTGTCTAACCTCCACTGTTTGAGGAAGGTGAGACACAGTCACTGTATCAGCTTGACCCCTACCTCAGTGTGTGTGTGTGTGTGTGTGTGTGTGTGTGTGTGTGTGTGTGTGTGTGTGTGTGTGTGTGTGTGTGTGTGTGTGTGCGTGCCTCACCTCCACTTGGCCAGTCGGGGCTTGAGGAAGGTCAGACCCAGTCTCTGCATCAGCTTGATCCCAAGCTTCCTCAGCATAGCCTGGCTGCTCTCTGCCACACGACGCTGGTCCAGACACTGCAGCACCACCGGGGCTGAGGAACAGGAACACACATTAGTATCATGGTAACACTACGCTGGTCCAGACACTACAGCACCACCGGGGCTGAGGAACAGGAACACACATTAGTATCATGGTAACACTACGCTGGTCCAGACACTACAGCACCACCGGTTAAACCAGGCGTACACTACACGATTATGATCAGGGATTTAATCTGAGGGCTACCGATCTCGTCTTTGAGCCATCACAATATTTTTTAACATTTTATCGGCACAAAATCAGAAATGCTCTTGTAGTGTGCGATGTGCAACGACAACTCTTGAACGGTGATCAGCAACAGCCAATGAGAGCTGGCCAGAGAAGAAGCCAATGAGATGACGACATTGTTTCACATCACCCAGAATGTGTAGACTACTACCATGACTACTACTACTAGTATGGATGTGTAGACTCTGGAGCAGTAACCATGACTACTACTACTAGTATGGATGTGTAGACTCTGGAGCAGTAACCATGACTACTACTAGTATGTGTTTGTACTTGCCTTTAACCAAAGTGTCAATTCGTTACAGATCTGAAGTTTACAAGCAATGTTATTCAATTCAAAATGTATTGGCTAGATATTTCAACTCTGTATGGCAAGCGTGAATGTCTGACTGAAAACATTCATGAGGCTGCTTTGAGCCACAGCTCATTGTAGCTATGGTAACAATCTAATCACATCATTGTTTTAGGGTGGCAGGTAGCCTAGCGGTTAGAGCATTGGCATTGGGACAGTAACCGAAAGGTTGCTGGTTCGAATATCCGAGCCGACAAGGTGAAAAACCTGTCAATGGGTCTGACCCTGTAGGTAGGCCGTCATTGTAAACAAGAATTTGTTCTTAACAGACTAAAAATGAGCGAAACAGCGTGGTGTGGAGAATCCTCACGACCAAGTGAAGAATCTTCTAGTGTGGGACCCCTGTCTGTGTCACATGGTTTAATGTGACCACCACTGCACTGCGTTGGCAAGACAAAGCACTACAGGAAAGAAGGTGGTTTAATGTGAGAGGCTCAGCCATGTTAGGATTTAGAAAGTGTTGTTGTGTACACCCAGCATTAGTGTGACAACATCACCTACAGCATGGTCAAGTCAGACAACATCACCTACAGCATGGTCAAGTCAGACAACATCACCTACAGCATGGTCAAGTCAGACAACATCACCTACAGCATGGTCAAGTCAGACAACATCACCTACAGCATGGTCAAGTCAGACAACATCACCTACAGCATGGTCAAGTCAGACAACATCACCTACAGCATGGTCAAGTCAGACAACATCACCTACAGTTATTTAGCAGATGCTTTTATCCAGAATGGAGGGACAACAGGTACATTCAACTAAAGGAGGTAAGACAACTACTATCACAATTGAATTGCTGATGAAAAAACAACTATTGAAGGACATTCTTACCATACTGGAGAAAGTCATCTCTCTTGCCATGCTTGAATAGCTGGGCCTAGAAGACAGAGGAGAGACAGGAGAGAGGAGCGAGAGGGGAGAGACAGGTGAGAGACAGGAGAGAGAGGTTAGACAGGTGAGAGAGGTGAGACAGGTGAGACAGGAAAGACAGGTGAGAGAGGTGAGAGAGGTGAGACAGGAGAGAGAGGTGAGACAGGTGAGAGAGGTTAGACAGGTGAGAGAGGTGAGACAGGTGAGAGACAGAAGAGAGAGGTTAGACAGGTGAGACAGGAGAGAGACAGAAGAGAGACAGGAGAGAGACAGAAGAGAGACAGAAGAGAGACAGGAGAGAGACAGAAGAGAGACAGGAGAGAGACAGGTGAGACAGGAGAGAGAGGAGAGAGAGGGCAACAACATCAATATCGTGGATGAGATCGAAATAATACATTTTCCTTTAAAGTTGTGAAATTCCAACACCTGTTTTGTTCCTAATGTTGGGCCTCCTGACCTTTTGAGGGTGAGATCAACATGTTGTTTGGGATTACAGCACCACTAACCTCTACCTTCTGGGTGCCATTACATGTTGCAGCAAGGACTGACATTTCATAAAGGTTCATCTTAGCTGCTCTTCTAGTGACATTCTATCTGTCCCTTTTCTCACTCCCCATGTCTCAGGGGCTCTTTAAAGTTCTGCTGCAACACAACGAGCTTCCTACAGCCAGCTGAAGCCCTCAGGGCCGTCGGAACACACAGAGACAGTTTGAAACCCTCTAAGCACCACATAGACCAGTCGGTTTCCCCTCCCAGTCATGTTACAGAGCACAGAGAGGAGGAGAGGCGGTTTATTTTTTATTTTTAGACTAACTGACGGAACAGCAGAGTAAACCTGAAACAAATAGACTAATACAGTGTTTAATGAAGGAGGGACTTCCCTCCCTCGGTCATAAAACACTCACAACAGATGCCGCACTGTACACCTGCCAACCTGCCAAACCCACAAGAGCTATGATCTCCCACAAACATGGCAGACATACATGTAGGCTCTTGTAAACTGGGCCAACACACTGCTCATTGCAATCCACACTGACACACTCATGCACTCACGGACAGACTAACTGTGTGTTTGTGTGTGTCGTACCAGAGACTGCAGAGCCCCGTCCAGGATCACAGTACCTCCCATGGTCTGGTCACTGGCATGAGAGATGGTGGTCAGACTCCAGTCCAGGAAGTCTCCTAGTCGCTTCAGCTTCACATCAGGACGCGTCACAAACCTGCAAATAGTTAGACGACGACACGCTAGGAACACTCAGTAAACTGCAAACACAGGCAGTTAGACAACAACACGCTAGGCCTAGGTATGAACCTATTCATCTCCAAGTAAAAGTATGCCCTCTTCTGGCTAGAATATGAAATGCAACACAAATGTTGTTGCTTTTTTTTTTAAACAATAAAGGTTGAACACTTACTTTGATACCAACACAGATGCAGCATCCCTGGACTTATCACTGACCATCAGGTAAGACTGGAAATAACAACATAGAAACGGTTGGTTACAAACTAAATACATTATACATGGACTGGATCTGGGAGGACACGACAGAACATTGCCCACGGCAGGAGAGGCTGGAATTAGTTACCTTGGCGACGGCCAGGATGCGGTCCATGATTGGCTCTCTGGCCTGGCTGGTGTCAGAGGCCAGGTGGCCGTCAAGACGGGAGAGGTCAAAGGGTATCAGACAGGTCATAGACAGCCACAGCAGCAGCATGTAGCGGGTCTCCCAGGTCTAACACAAGGGGCAAGGAGAGAAACATTTGAATTAACTTTATTGAACCCCAGGGGGGAAATTGGCTGTGAGGGTAGGCAACAACACATCCGCCACGCTGACCCTCAACAAGGGGCCCCTCAGGGGTACATGCTTAGTCCCCTCCTGTACTCCCTGTTCACCCATGACTACATGGCCACGCACAACTCAAACACCATCATTAAGTTTGCTGACAACACAACGGTAGGCCTGATCACAGACGGCGATGAAACAGCCTATAGGAAGGAGGTCAGATACTTGGCAGTGTGATGCCAGGATAACAACCTCTCCCTCAACAAGACTACAGGAAACGAATGGCCGAACAAGCCCCCATTCACATCGACAGGGCTGTAGTGGAGCAGGTCGAGAGCTTCAAGTTCCTCAGTGTCCACATCACTAAGGATCTATCATGGTCCAAACAAACCAACACAGTCGTGAAGAGGGTATGACAACGCCTCTTCCCTCAAAAGATCCTCAAAACATTCTACAGCTGCACCATTGAGAGCATATTGACATGATTGTAACATGAGAAATGAGGGTATGTCTACATTAGCTACTGGGCTAGGTAGTGACAGACCCACCTTCCATTGAGGTGTTGTAATTAAGAAATTAAGGCTCACCTCTGGGTCTTTGGGGTCCTGTCGACACAAGAGGTCCAGGACTGGCTGGACATCAGCCACCTCATGGGGGAAGAGCTGCATGAAGATCTTATACCCTCTCACCTGTCCAAGACAAAACCACAAGGGGGTTAGGAGTCTGGCTGGTCCCAACTGCACAGGCTGAGAAAGCTGAGCTAGCAATAATACTTCTAACTGTAGCCTGAGACTGTAGGGTCAGACACCACTGAATCAACACAACAGAACGCTTGGCTTTATTAACTCAAATCTCCGTGATCAGATGGATTTAAACCTGGCTATCCAGTGACACACTAAGGCGAGTCTATAGGTCTCAGACAAGGTTACTCATCGTAGGAGTGTGGTTCATTGATTGAATGAATACATCTGTCTGTAGTTACCTTGGAGATGATGTAGAGGAATTTGAAGCCCAGGTGAACCAGTAGAGGGGGAGACTGTTCACTCCTGATGAGCTCCAACAGCAGGTTCAACATCCACTCTGTGATCACAGGAAAGAAACACTGTTGTCATCAGGCTATCATAACAAGCGCATGTTTCACTAATGCAGAAGATCATGTGCTGTGTGTGTGTGTGTGTGTGTGTTACCCAGATGTGGATCCAGGAGATGGGGCTGCTCTTGATAACGGTCCATTATCACTGTAGAAAACGAATAACTGGTCAAAATAAAATTGTTGATCCTTATGATTGTGGTATGTATAGGTTATGAATGTGTTACTAAGACTTATGTCTGTAGTTAGTACAAGCATGCAGGCCTAAAGCCCACAGACTGTTCCATGCAAGACTGGATCAAGTTGGCCACAGCAGATTAAACATGTACAGTATGAATCTCACCCAGGAACCTCTCTATGGCGGACTCCAGTGTCACAATGTTTTCGTGAACCTCTGGTAGGCTGGAGATCAGGGCTCGAATCTCAGTGCTCTCCGTAAAGCCTCCCAAGACACTTGCTTTAGAAATCACCTCTGGCTCCCCGCAGCCGCCTCCATCCTCCCCGGAATCCATGTCGGTCTGGGCCATTATACTTCCCTAGATTCCCGGCATGACAGATTTAATACATTTCATTCATTTGTTTAAAGCATGTCTACTGTCCAATATTTAAACACACGTCTACATAACAGCTAGTAATTGTAGCAAGTTTGCCTTGTAGTTTTGATAACTAGGTGAGAGCCGTGTGATGCCTAGCATGGGCGTGTCCATGAATTGGTTCTATTCATGCCGATACTAGCCAACGATGCTAGCTAACTAGCTAGTGCTGTTGTTTGGCAAGTGGCAACAGAAATCAAACAGCATTTGAGTGATCAGTAAACAAACACAGATCGTACATTTGGTTATCGTAGGAGTATACCTGTAGCTATGAAAATTCTGTCCAGAAAATGGATTATTAGAACTTCAGATGATGATGATCAAGCAGTTGCCGATGTCTGTTATCTGTTGTGAAGTTTGCACGTTGCTCCACCCTACAGTACGTTATGCGATTGAGGACAAAAAGCGTTTCGTTAATGAGTGGTGCGCCACACCAAAGAGAGGTTCATGCATCATGCATGTCTCTTCAATCCCTTGCATCAGACATATTCAGAGTTGGAAATATTATCTCACCTCACCTATGAAAATAGAAACAAATATACACTGTGTACAAAACTGCTCTTTCCATGACATAGACTGACCAGGGGAAATCCAAGGATAGATCCCTTATTGATGTCACCTGTTAAATCCTCTTCAATCAGTGTAGATGAAGGGGAGGATACAGGTTAAAGAAGGATGTTTAAGCCTTGAGACATTGTGTGTGCCATTCAGAGGTAGAATGGGCAAGACAAAAGATTGAAGTGCCTTTGAACGGGGTATGGTAGTAGGTGCAAGGCGTAACGGTTTGAGTCAAGAACTGCAACGCTGCTGGGTTTTTCACGCTCACCAGTTTCCTGTGTGTATCAAGAATGGTCCAACACTCAAAGGACATCCAACTTGACAGCTGTGGGAAGCATTGGAGTCTACATGGGCCAGCATCCCAGTGGAACACATTGAACACCTTGTAGAGTCCATGCCCTGACAAATTGAGGCTGTTCTGAGGGTAAAAGGGGGTGCAGCTCAATATTAGGAAGGTGTTCCTAATGTTTTGTCCATGCAGTTGCCCTTTTTTAGGTTATTGTCCTTAGAGGTATTCAAAAACTTAGTTTAGTGTATATTGACCAGGATACAGGAAGAACCAACACTAAAGAAGCAACTCATGTACTTTATTTAGCATTGTATTATTAGTATTAACACAGCTTTTAACAAAGATAATTATTCCAACTCAAACAGATCATAACCTTGCTTGTTGCTGTGTTTCTTATTTAAGCAAAGGATGTGCAATACTCTGTTTAGTCTTACCCTGTAGCATTAACATCCCTTCTGCTTTCAAACAGCTGTGGAATGTTAACTAAACATATATTTCTCAAGCATTTTAAGATAAAGAGGAATGTAGAATGTTTCGTGGAATCTCTCTTCTATATCATAGCATCATCGTTTTCTTGTTTCTTGCTTTTCGAGATAAAAGGTTTTCAAAAAAACTTATATTTTCACCCCAAAATGTATTTGTTCCCTTCTGGATGGAAGAATAGACTGTAGTGTAAGACTTTGTGAGGTCATTCAAGCTGGTCAGTGTCATTGGAGTGTCTATGTTTTACAGAGCATTATGGGTAGTGTAGATGTACATCATGCTACTGTACTCATTATTTGACCAGATCCTTCATGATCCTCAGTGAGGACCCTCTGTATCCTCCACCAAAGTGATTCCAGTGGTTCAGATAGTGGAAGAGTTGGTACAGCTGATTCCTCTTCTCAAACCCTGGGGCCTTGGGGATCTTGTCGTGGTACCCACAGTAGAAGGAGTCGCTGAACCCTCCGAACATCCCGGCGATGCCCAGCTCGTACTCAGCGTGGCCATAGAAGGAGGCGGGGTCGAAAATTACCGGGCCGTCGGAACACTCTGCCACGTTTCCCCCCCACAGATCCCCGTGAAGCAGGGCGGGAAACACCTCAACGTTGGTAAATAGCTGAGGGATCTTCAGCTAAGGAGGGGAGAGGAGATATCAGACAGAAGATCAAATCACCCATAAAGTCCTCTCAGATCTCAACAAGTGCATAGGGATATGGCATAGGGTATAGGGGTAAGACATAGGGTATAGGGGTAAGACATAGGGTATAGGGGTAAGACATAGGGGTAAGGCATAGGGTATAGGGGTAAGACATAAGGTATAGGGGTAAAACATAGGGCATAGGGGTAAGACATAGGGGTAAGACATAGGGGTAAGACATAGGGTATAGGGGTAAGATATAGGGTATAGGGGTAAGACATAGGGGTAAGATATAGGGTATAGGGGTAAGACATAGGGTATATGGGTAAGACATAGGGTATAGGGGTAAGACATAGGGGTAAGACATAGGGTATAGGGGTAAGACATAGGGTATAGGGGTAATACATAGGGGTAAGACATAGGGTATAGGGGTAATACATAAGGGTAAGGCATAGGGTATAGGGGTAAGACATAGGGTATAGGGGTAAAACATAGGGTATAGGGGTAAAACATAGGGTATAGGGGTAAAACATAGTGTATAGGGGTAAGACATAGGGTATAGGGGTAAAACATAGGGTATAGGGGTAAGACATAGGGTATAGGGGTAAGACATAGGGTATAGGGGTAAGACATAGGGTATAGGGGTAAAACATAGGGTATAGGGGTAAGACATAGGGTATAGGGGTAAAACATAGGGTATACGGGTAAGACATAGGGGTAAGACATAGGGTATAGGGGTAAGACATAGGGTATAGGGGTAACACATAGGGTATAGGGGTAACACATAGGGTATAGGGGTAAGACATAGGGTATAGGGGTAAGACATAGGGTAAGACATAGGGTATAGGGGTAAGACATAGGGTATAGGGGTAAAACATAGGGTATACGGGTAAGACATAGGGGTAAGACATAGGGGTAAGACATAGGGGTAAGACATAGGGGTAAGACATAGGGTATAAGGGTAAGACATAGGGTATAGGGGTAACACATAGGGTATAGGGGTAACACATAGGGTATAGGGGTAAGACATAGGGTAAGACATAGGGTATAGGGGTAAGACATAGGGTATAGGGGTAAGACATAGGGTATAGGGGTAAGACATAGGGTATAGACCATAGTTCCCTGTAGTTACCTAGTTATATAGTTACCTGTAGCTGGGACCATAGTTCCCTGTAGTTACCTAGTTATATAGTTACCTGTAGCTGGGACCATAGTTCCCTGTAGTTACCTAGTTATATAGTTACCTGTAGCTGGGACCATAGTTCCCTGTAGTTACCTAGTTATATAGTTACCTGTAGCTGGGACCATAGTTCCCTGTAGTTACCTAGTTATATAGTTACCTGTAGCTGGGACCATAGTTCCCTGTAGTTACCTAGTTATATAGTTACCTGTAGCTGGGACCATAGTTCCCTGTTGTTACCTAGTTATATAGTTACCTGTAGCTGGGACCATAGTTCCCTGTTGTTACCTAGTTATATAGTTACCTGTAGCTGAGACCATAGTTCCCTGGCCTCCCTGTCTCCATAAGACGTCTCCACCATGTTGAGTTGGTGCTGTAGTCTATGCTGAGAGTAGAATGTTACCCAGTCACTCTGCCAGTCATTCTCCTGATGAGAGAGACACAGAGAGGTTAGAAAGTGGAACACAGATAAATGTCATTAAGAAAGTGGCAGGTTTTATTATCCAGTTTGTGTTTGAATCCCATGTTGAAAGCACAGAGACGTTGGTGGTTTACCCAACATATTACCAGGAGCTGTATATAGAGCATGACTCATACAGTATAAATGCCATGTCACCACATATTCCAGTCTCATTCACTAGTGGGAAAGGTGGAAATCTAGTTGTGTCGCCCAAGATCAGACAATCTGTTGCATAGTAGCTCACCTGAGGGAGGTATCCACAGCACGTGGGAACATGGAACCCAAACTGGTCAATGACAGAAACATCAGGTCCTTTTCCTGTACATTTAAAATGACAGGAACATCAGGTCCTTTTCCTGTTTACATTTAAAATGACAGGAACATCAGGTCCTTTTCCTGTGTACATTTAAAATGACAGGAACATCAGGTCCTTTTCCTGTGTACATTTAAAATGACAGGAACATCAGGTCCTTTTCCTGTTTACATTTAAAATGACAGGAACATCAGGTCCTTTTCCTGTTTACATACAGTCTTATGAAAAGGTTTGGGCACCCCTCTGAGGCTGCATAATAATTTACTCTGTCGTCACAGAAAATGATCACAGTGGCATGCCATTCATTTTCTAATAAAAGCTGAGTACTGGGGTATTGTCCAGACAAATTAAATCAGATGTGAAAAATAGGCTATGCAAAAATGTCTGTTGATTTGAATACCTGTAACTACTTAGCACTGATTAGTTGGAACACACAATTGGTTTGGTGAGCTCATTAAGCCTTGAACTTCATAGACAAGTGCATCCAATCATGAGAAAAGGTATTTAAGGTGGCCAATTGCAAGTTGTTGTTCTCTTTGACTCTCCTCTGAAGATTGGCAACATGAGGGCCTCAAAACAACTCTCAAATGACCTGAAAACAAAGATTGTTCAACATTATGGTTTAGGGGAAGGCTACAAAAAGCTATCGCAGAGATGTAAGCTGTCAGTGTCCACTGTGAGGAACATAGTGAGGAAATGGAAGTCCACAGGCACAGTTCTAGTTAAGGTCAGAAGTGGCAGGCCAAGTAAAATATCGGAGAGGCAAAGGCGAAGGATGGTGAGAACGGTCAAAAACAGCCCACAGACCACCTCCAAAGACCTATAACATCATCTTGCTGCAGATGGTGTCACTGCATCGTTCAACAATTCAGCACACTTTGCACAAGGAGAAGCTGTACGGGAGAGTGATGCGAAAGAAGCCTTTTCTGCACACACGCCACAAACAGACTCGCTTGAGGTATGCAAACGCACATTTGGACAAGCTAGCTTCATTTTGGAATAAGGTGCTGTGGACTGATGAAACAAAGATTGAGTTATTTGGTCATAACAAGGGGTGTTATGCATGGCGGCAAAAGAACACAGCGTTCCAAGAAAAACACTTGCTACCCACAGTAAAATTTGGTGGGGGTTCCATCATGCTGTGGGGCTGTGTGGCCAGTGCCGGTACTGGGAATCTTGTTAAAGTTGAGGGTCGCATGGATTCCACTCAATATCAGCAGATTCTTGGGAATAATGTTGAAGAATCAGTCACAAAGTTGAAGTTACGCCGGGGCTGGATATTTCAACAAGACAACGACCCAAAACGCTGCTCAAAATCTACCCGGGCATTTATGCAGAGGAACAAGTACAATGTTCTGGAATGGCCATCCCAGTCCCCAGACCTGAATATCATTGAGAATCTGTGGGATGATTTGAAGCGGGCTGTCCATGCTCGGCAACCATCAAACCTAACTGAACTGGAGATGTTTTGTAAGGAGGAATGGTCCAAAATACCTTCATCCAGAATCCAGACACTCATTAGAGGCTATAGGAAGCGTCTAGAGGCTGTTATTTTAGCAAAAGGAGGCTCTACTAAATATTGATGTGATTTTTCTGTTGGGGTGCCCAAATTTATGCACCTGTCTAATTTTGTTTTGATGCATATTGCACATTTTCTGTTAATCCAATAAACCTAATTTCACTACTGAAATATTACTGTGTCCATCAGTTATTTGAGAGATCAAAATGAAATTGCTGATCCAAACACCCAATTATTTATAAATGGAAATCATGGAAATTGTCAGGGGTGCCCAAACTTTTTCATACGACTGTATAATAGAGTGGTGAGTGAAGGCATGCGGTAGAAATCAATCAATCAATTTACCCCAAAATCAATCAATCAATCAATCAATCAGTTACCAACTGTCTGCTGTTCCTTGTTCTGTCTGTCCCTGCGTCTCTGGTTGTGTAGGTGCAGATCAGCCAGATGCTCTCCCAGCTGCTTAGAGTGTCTGGGGGAATCAATCAGACAATCATTAACACAATCAATCATCACAATAAAGTCTGACATAACACTAATGCAAGAAGAAGAAGAAGAAGAAGAAGAAGAAGAAGAAGAAGAAGAACCCTGGAAAGTTGTCATTTATTTAACATATCTGGACAGATGCATCTGTAATCTTCACTTCAACACTATCGACAGATAAAGGAAACCTAATTTAACAAATGACACTGAAAGATTAAACCTTGCAATCATATATTCATCAAAACTCTACCATAGTGCAGAAAGAATAAGTGCACCCCCAGCTTCAATAGCAATAGGATTAAGATCTGGGCTTTGACTCGGCCATTCCATATAGGCAGTGTTTCGTTTTCACAAAACATGGTGTCTGGCATTGCAGCCAAACAACGCCACCATTGACTCATCTGTCCAGAGCACATTGTTCCAGTAGTTTTGGTCTTTACCCAGGTGTTGTCTGGTAAACGTCAATCGTGTCTTGATATTCTTTTTTGAGAGCAGAGGTTTCTTTCTTCCTGACCTCCCATGTAGGCCAAGTTTGTGCAGTCTCTTTCTGACAGTGTACCCATGCACTTCAGCATTGATTGTGGCAAGAGAGGCCTGTAGATCCCTTGATGTTACCCTGGGGTTCTTAGAGACTTCTATGAGCATCTTTCGGTCAGCTCTTGGGCTGAATTTGGTGGGATGACCTGTCCCAGGTAGATTCCCAGTGGTCTGGAATTTTCTCCATTTGTAGATGAGACATCGTACAATGGAATGATGTACTTTGAATTGCTTGGAAATGAAATTGAAACCCCTCCCAGACTCATAGGCATCAATAATCTTTCTTCTGAGGGCCTCGGTAGGTCTTTTGATCTTTTAATGATGTGTTACCACACACCCATATGGTTAAGACCAAACCAGACCGATTTTCTAATCTTTATGGAAGGCTAATAATTTGCACTTATTTTGGTACACCTAATTCTAATTTTCACCAATGTATGTGATGGTAAAGGTAGGGGTGTACTTACTTCTGACTGTACGTTTATTATACAGTGTATGAGGAGATTCTCTTACCTGCTGAGACCCCTCATGTCAACATGTTCCATGACGAACACAGCCCCTCCTGTATCCAGCTCTATCACCTTGACAGGCTTGGGGACCTTCACTGTGTCTGTCATGACGATGGCTTCCAAGCTAGCCAGCTCCCCATCAAACATACGCTTTGCCTGGGGGACGAGGATGAGACGTGATGATCATCATGACATTGACCAAGGAATTATACCATACCTTGAGGTAGTGGCACAGCCCTTTGTGATGAAATGTATTGTACAGAAAAAGTGATTAGACCAGCGGAGGCTGCTGAGGGGAGGATGGCTCATAATAATGTCTGAAATGGAGTATAATGGCTGGAATGGAGTGAATGGAATGGTATCAAACGCATGGTATTAAAAAATGTGTTTGATGCCATTCTATTGACTCTATTCCGGCCATTATTATGAGCAGTCCTCCCTTCAGCAGCCTCCACTGGATTACACCTACCATGGGAGTAGTATAGCAGCCTTCAGAGAAGGCACTTTATGACTTTTCAGAGGTCAGAGTTGGGGCTGTCCCATCACATAAACACGTCCAGCTCTGTGCACAACAACTGCGCTCTGATTTCACGATCACATGACTGGATGCCTCCATTGTGAATCCTAATCCTTTGCTCTGAGAGTGCTGGCTACTGTAATTCATTTGATACTGTGTGTAGCCAAATTGCCTGCAACAAAATAATGTTTGATATTTCTGACAAATTATCCTTATTAGGCTACTATTTTACAGTGCTAATCTATTCTGAGTGACTTCATATCTTAACAAAGGCATGCAGTATGGAATTGGTAATGAATTAAATGAAGGACCTGACTCTTGTGGTTGATCTTGACAAACACTCTCCCGTGGTCAGTATCAAAGCTCTGACCCTGGCTGATACAACCACCTCCAGAATGGCCAGTTGACTTCAGCATGAATGTTCCCAGCTCCCTCTTTAGCTGAGTTTCCATGGCTGTTTTCCCAGATGCTCTCCAAACGCTGGAAAAAATAACCTATTGCTGAACTTAGTTGCACACGCCGGGGTGGATTGTTTGACTCCCAAACCTCTTTAGGTTTGATTCCCACTCCTGTAGCTGTCTATGTTTTGACAACTGGGTGGAAGAAGGCGTGGCTTGTTTTAAAGGAAAGGAAGTGATTAAATGTTTTGGTTCCGGGTCAGTCGGCAACGAAATGACTAATGAGAAACTGGATTTGCAATGATTGACTTCTTATTTGTGCAATCGTAGTTGTTCATATGAGCGTCGCTATGGTGTAAAAGCAAGCTGTATAGGCTTACTTGCTAGCTAACTAACGTTAGTCTCGACAAGTTTGTTGGAGTTTACGAAATGTGTTTGCTGCTCCGTGCAACCGGTGTGGAAAAGACGCTTCTCTTGAAACGTTTACAGAATATCCTTTCAAACTATCTAGCATTGAGATTGATTTAGCAAGCAAGCAAAATAATACCATCTCCACGAGTCTAGTAGAGATTAGCCATATTCACCTCCTTTGCATAAATGACCAACGGTGCCTCTTCCTCGCTTTGCACATAACCCTTCCTCCAGGGACCTGCCTTGTACCATGAGTCTCGTAGGATGGATGACATCATCGCCGATTACAACCCTGGAACTGAGCGCTCGTTCCGGCCAGGGGCTGCAGGAGGTGTTGGGCTGGCTGGACTCCACCCTAACTAACTGATATCATAGAATTATCTTCATTTCAGGAAGCTGTTCTTCATTACTGGTGCATTGAAGACAACTGGGAACTCTGAAAAATGCGAGGTCAAATCACGACGTCAGTGATCAGAGTTCCCGAGTTGGAGTTCCAAATTGGATGACCGTTCAAAACGATTTTCCCAGTCAGAGACTGTCCTCATGATTTCACCACACCTAGAATGATGCCGTCATTCACATGGCATCACGTCTTTTTTGAGGAGGCATGATATTAATGCTTTTATCGCTGGAACATAATCCCTGTATTTATTGTCAGCACTCTGTATAGATACTGTATCTACCAGCAGTTGTTTTGTAAAGGCTGAGGGAGAACACATATCATTTGGTTCAAAGAATTTCCAAACAAGGAAATGCATAATTATGTGTGGAGTAGTGTCCTCGATGTAGCCTTACTATACTAGAGAGGTGTCCTCGATGTAGCCTAACTATACTAGAGTAGTGTCCTCGATGTAGCCTTACTATACTAGAGTAGTGTCCTCGATGTAGTCTAACTATACTAGAGTAGTGTCCTCAATGTAGTCTAACTATACTAGAGAGGTGTCCTCGATGTAGTCTAACTATACTAGAGAGGTGTCCTCGATGTAGTTTAACTATACTAGAGTAGTGTCCTCGATGTAGTCTAACTATACTAGAGTAGTGTCCTCGATGTAGTCTAACTATACTAGAGAGGTGTCCTCGATGTAGTCTAACTATACTAGAGTAGTGTCCTCGATGTAGTCTAACTATACTAGAGAGGTGTCCTCGATGTAGCCTAACTATACTAGAGTAGTGTCCTCGATGTAGTCTAACTATACTAGAGTAGTGTCCTCGATGTAGTCTAACTATACTAGAGTAGTGTCCTCGATGTAGTCTAACTATACTAGAGTAGTGTCCTCGATGTAGTCTAACTATACTAGAGAGGTGTCCTCGATGTAGCCTAACTATACTAGAGTAGTGTCCTCGATGTAGTCTAACTATACTAGAGAGGTGTCCTCGATGTAGCCTAACTATACTAGAGTAGTGTCCTCGATGTAGTCTAACTATACTAGAGTAGTGTCCTCGATGTAGTCTAACTATACTAGAGTAGTGTCCTCGATGTAGTCTAACTATACTAGAGTAGTGTCCTCGATGTAGTCTAACTATACTAGAGAGGTGTCCTCGATGTAGTCTAACTATACTAGAGTAGTGTCCTCGATGTAGTCTAACTATACTGGATTCATTGATATGGGGAAATGATGGATGACAGTGGAAATACAGTAACTGTTATACAGGTGTGTGGAAATACAGTAACTGTTATACAGGTGTGTGGAAATACAGTAACTGTTATGCAGGTGTGTGGAAATACAGTAACTGTTATGCAGGTATGTGAAAATACAGTAACTTATGCAGGTGTGTGGAAATACAGTAACTGTTATGCAGGTGTGTGGAAATACAGTAAATGTTATGCAGGTGTGTGGAAATACAGTAACTGTTATGCAGGTGTGTGGAAATACAGTAAATGTTATGCAGGTGTGTGGAAATACAGTAAATGTTATGCAGGTGTACAGGGGCAGACAGACATGGTATACAAAAGTCAACCCTTCAAAGATTGTGTTTCTCTAAGCATTCAGTATGTAGAAACATTACATACGTGTTTGATATTACAATCTAGCTAGTGTTTGATATCTAGCTAACTATAGATAGATAGATAGATAGATAGATAGATAGATAGATAGATAGATAGATAGATAGATAGATAGATAGATAGATAGATAAAAACAGTAATGTATTAACAGATGTAAAAAGGTTGAATGGTATCAAAGCAACAAGTCAAGAAATATACTATTGATCAAAATGATAAATAAAAGCTATAAAATATGAATGCAGATGCAAGGTGTTGTTATTAGTTAATTATACCCTTATATTTGATGATGACAATCAGTGTTTAACAAGTAATAAGAGAAAAAAATCATGATTTCAATTCATACATTCTTCTAATATGTTGCCTTGCTTATAGGGTCGAATGCTAACTTCCTAACTTCCACTGCAATTGAATTTCCACTTCTCCCATTGACATCAATTAAAAATTCAACTTGAAGTGAGAGTGTTAGGATTTGTCCCTGTAGTGAATCCTCGAGTGGTTCCGGTCCCTTCAAAAGCAGATTTCATTCAGCTATCCTCCAACGAAACCCCACTCCAGTCCACTACAATACACTATAACTACATTAGAATTTCTCTAACAATCACCAGTGTTACATTCTAACAGCAAACCACCCTTACACAATAACTCAGTCAGAGTGAGCCTTACCAGGCCTAATGCAACAAAAAGGAAACTTAAAACTGAGTGTTCATTATGTGGATGTGGGTTGGCTGGCGTCTCATCATCGGCATGGCATGTTCTCTGTCCATTCTCAGAAATCAGAGTAGCAGTCTGTGCTGGGAAACATTCTGAGCGTTTGAAGATAGAAATAGATTGAATAGAGCCGACACGCTTCCCCTATTCTATCTGGCAGACAATCATATCTGTTCCATATGATACATTTCTATCTAAGCGTTCTGTAATGTTACATCCTCCTGATCAGACTTGTCCGAGTTATCCCCTAGGGCATCATGGGAGAGATAATAGGAGAGAAAGAGCCAACCAATAAAAGAAGTCCAGAGAGCGGACCAACCAATCAGCATAGAGCAGTGTGGCAGAACTGTGGGTGTCCTGTCCAGTGCATTGTGGTCTGTCGGTCGGAGAGATAAGCAGGCATATCTGGTGTACAATCAGTTCAGTGCTGGATCAGGAGCAACAGTGAGGAGCCAATCAAACTAAAGTATGCAACAGAGTGGGTGGGGCTTGTGACTAGGTAGGAGGCAGTTGGAAAAGCAGTTAACTAACCTGGTCTCAGATCTGTTTGTGCTGTATAGCCAATGACCATAGGAGTTGGCATGACGGCAGATCTGAGACCAGGATAGTGCTTACACACTCGCTCTGTAAAGTATTGCTAAGTACTTTAGCATCAAAATGTCTTCACCCACTGTGCTTTCTATAGCGAAGGATGAGCCTGGCCATAGGCGTGTATGTACAGTACCTGTCATGAGTTAGAATTAGGTTACTATAGAAACACCTCTTCTTCCTCCTCCATCCCTTCAGCAGAGAGGAGGAAGCAGACAGGTCCCTCCCTTCAGCAGAGAGGAGGAAGCAGACAGGTCCCTCCCTTCAGCAGAGAGGAGGAAGGAGACAGGTCCCTCCCTTCAGCAGAGAGGAGGAAGGAGACAGGTCCCTCCCTTCAGCAGAGAGGAGGAAGGAGACAGGTCCCTCCCTTCAGCAGAGAGGAGGAAGGAGACAGGTCCCTCCCTTCAGCAGAGAGGAGGAAGGAGACAGGTCCCTCCCTTCAGCAGAGAGGAGGAAGGAGACAGGTCCCTCCCTTCAGCAGAGAGGAGGAAGGAGACAGGTTGTGGTTAAAGTGTAGAGCAGATCCTAGCAGAGGCAGCAGTCTAAGGGTTACAGTACTATAGCCCATAGAAAAACAACTAACAACTTAAGGGATTTCAGTTGAGTCTGAATTCCAGTTGTTGAGTCTTGAGGTTAGATTGACAGAATATAATATAACCTCAGAACAGTTACTTCTATTCCCACTTTTCCATCCACCAGAGTTAGAGGGCAGACAGACCAACATGACTGTCTGCCGTGAACAGCGGGTGGCTGTCCTATCACATCTGACCACAAAACATCGGTCTTCATTTTCTATTCATTTCTCGATGATTCCACATGTTGAATGGTCAGCGCTTGTTGACACTCAGCAGGTGATCCACTGTGCATGGCAGAAGTTGGTGTGGGTCTATCTTCCCTCTTAGGGGTTCTGTCCAGTTCAGCTGGACAGACATCATAGGAAGGGGTTCTGACTGTGCTGGTCTCCCAGAGACGAGATGGAGGAGAGGGGTAGCAGGGGCTGCGGCAGTCCAGGTATGTCCAGGGCTCCATGGGTGGGCTGGGTGAGGGAGGAGGGCAGGCTGGCCGGCTGATGGCTGGCGGGCAGTGGCAGAGAAGTACTGTAGGGCAGGGAGGGAGGACCGGTGGGGGGGACGGAGAACGTGGAGCTGGGACGCATCTGATTCAGAGTGAGATGAGGCTGTTCACTCTGGAACGGGTTGAGGGGAGATGGAGCACTCAGACCTGGAGGGGGGGGAGACAGACAGAAAGAGAGAGAGGGAGGGAGGGAGGGAGGGAGGGAGGGAGGGAGGAGGAAGAGAGACAGACAGAGGAGGAGGGAGGAAGAAAAAAAGTAAGTAGAAGCACTTTGAACCATTACACATTCAATGTTTAAATACCTGCGCTTGATTATTAAGTTTGGCCAGTAAGCTACGATAGAACCAGTGGAATAGTAACACAAGGGCTAACTTCCAGTAAGTGACTGTATCAGTAAGTGACTGAGCCCGAAGCCTACAGCGAAGGTCCGCAGCCCGGAACCTCCAGCGAATGTCCTTAGCCCGGAACCTCCAGCGAAGGTCCTTAGCCCGAAGCCTACAGCGAAGGTCCGCAGCCCGGAACCTCCAGCGAAGGTCCGCAGCCCGAAGCCTACAGCGAAGGTCCGTAGCCCGAAGCCTCCAGCGAAGGTCCGCAGCCCGGAACCTCCAGTGAAGATCCGTAGCCCGAAACCTCCCGAAGTCAACACCGCTCTGTGGTTGGAACATACCGCTCCACCGGTGCCCAATCCGGGTCCAGCCATCTGCTCCACTCCAGGGCCTGAGCAGTCCGCTCCACCGGTGCCCATTCCGGGTCCAGCCGTCTGCTCCGCTCCTGAGCCAGAGCAGTCCGCTCCACCGGTGCCCAGTCCGGGTCCAGCCGTCTGCTCTGCTCCAGTGCCTGGGCAGTCCGCTCCACCGGTGCCCAATCCGGGTCCAGCCGTCTGCTACGCTCCTGAGCCAGAGCAGTCCGCTCCACCGGTGCCCATTCCGGGTCCAGCCGTCTGCACCGCTCCTGAGCCAGAGCAGTCCGCTCCACAGGTGCCTATTCCGGGTCCAGCCGTCTGCTCCACTCCTGAGCCAGAGCAGTCCGCTCTACCGGTGCCTAGTCTGGGTCCAGCCGTCTGCTCCGCTCCAGTGCCTGGGCAGTCCGATCCACCGGTGCCCAATCCGGGTCCAGCCGTCTGCTCCGCTCCTGAGCCAGAGCAGTCCGCGCTCGGTTGTTGTCCCCACTCCATGGCCGGAGCCGTTTACCCCACCGGTGCCCAGTCCGGGCCCGGTTATTTTCCCAGCTCCATGGCCGGTCACAAGGAGTGGGCATGGGAAGAAACTGTCAATTTTGCCGGAACCAGAACCGCCACCGACGGACTAATCTTCCCTCCCTATAACCCCCCCCCCCCATGTATTTGTTTTTTTGTTGTTGTTGTTGGCGTCCGGGAGTCCGCGCCTTGGGGGGGGGGGGGGGTTACTGTCAGGCTCTGACCATGGTCAGAGTCTGAGTAGCACTTTACTTCAAGCTGCAATTACCCCAGGTCTGAGTAAGTGACTGAGTAGCACTTTACCTCCAGCTGCAATTACCCCAGGTCTGAGTAAGTGACTGAGTAACACTTTACTTGTAAATTGGATGGGGTACATGGTATGGTTGACTGTGTTCACCTGAGAGGAAGGGGTTCTTGGTCTTGGCTGGGGGGTTGGCTGGTATCAGGCTGTCCAGATTGACCAGGGAGGCCCCTGTGGGCCCCAGGAAGGATTCAGGGGTCCGGCAGGTCCGAGGGCTGGGGACCCCCAGACTGTCCCCTATACGAGACAGATCAAACAGCTCCAGGCTGCCCTCACCCTCACCACAACTGTTCAGGCTGAAATGACCTCCGTCCATCGCCTCGTCAAACAGGTCACCATCTAATGGAGAGTACAAATATATGTTTAAATGTTCAAATATGTTTAGAAATACTGTATGTGCTTCTGCCCGTACATACATATGTAACATGTTGTTACATATGTAACATGTTGTAGCGTGTGTTTGTGTGTGTCTGTGTGCGTGCGTGTTTAGCCATAGGGAGCCAAAGATAGCCAGTCACCTGAAGGGCTGCCAGTTTGAAGAGCATCTGGGACAGAGAATGGGTCTACTACGCCGATGGTCTCCCAGGGGTCTGGAGGGGACCGGCTACGCAACCAAGGAGAGGCGGGGCTACTGGAGGTGGGAGGAACCATCCAGGGAGACTTTATCACAGGGTGGGTGGAGCAAGCCTCCACTGCAGTAACAGGACAGGGTAAGGATTTACATTATTACACGTCTATAAACAGATCATAAATATTACATTATAGTTACAGAGCTTTATTAAAATTATTATTATTATTTACAAACTGTTTAACAGTTTTATTTTATATGAGGGTGTGTATTGGTGTGTCTAACTGTATTAATGAGTCAGTGCTGACTAAGGACAGACAGTAGACTGTAACTGTATTAATGAGTCAGTGCTGACTAAGGACAGACAGTAGACTGTAACTGTATTAATTAGACTGTGCTGACTAAGGACAGACAGTAGACTGTAACTATTAATGAGTCAGTGCTGACTGAGGACAGACAATAGACTGTAACTGTATTAATGAGTCAGTGCTGACTA
The DNA here is from genome assembly GCA_023634145.1 of Thymallus thymallus. Classification (NCBI taxonomy): domain Eukaryota; kingdom Metazoa; phylum Chordata; class Actinopteri; order Salmoniformes; family Salmonidae; genus Thymallus; species Thymallus thymallus. The sequence goes on along the minus strand of CM042398.1, from coordinate 4,143,259 downwards.
AGGACAGACAGTAGACTGTAACTGTATTAATGAGTCAGTGCTGACTAAGGACAGACAGTAGACTGTAACTGTATTAATGAGTCAGTGCTGACTAAGGACAGACAGTAGACTGTAACTATTAATGAGTCAGTGCTGACTGAGGACAGACAATAGACTGTAACTGTATTAATGAGTCAGTGCTGACTAAGGACAGACAGTAGACTGTAACTGTATTAATGAGTCAGAGCTTTATTAAAATTATTATTATTATTTACAAACTGTTTAACAGTTTTATTTTATATGAGGGTGTGTATTGGTGTGTCTAACTGTATTAATGAGTCAGTGCTGACTAAGGACAGACAGTAGACTGTAACTGTATTAATGAGTCAGTGCTGACTAAGGACAGACAGTAGACTGTAACTGTATTAATTAGACTGTGCTGACTAAGGACAGACAGTAGACTGTAACTATTAATGAGTCAGTGCTGACTGAGGACAGACAATAGACTGTAACTGTATTAATGAGTCAGTGCTGACTAAGGACAGACAGTAGACTGTAACTGTATTAATGAGTCAGTGCTGACTAAGGACAGACAGTAGACTGTAACTGTATTAATGAGTCAGTGCTGACTAAGGACAGACAGTAGACTGTAACTATTAATGAGTCAGTGCTGACTGAGGACAGACAATAGACTGTAACTGTATTAATGAGTCAGTGCTGACCAAGGACAGACAGTAGACTGTAACTGTATTAATGAGTCAGTGCTGACTAAGGACAGACAGTAGACTGTAACTGTATTAATGAGTCAGTGCTGACTAAGGACAGACAGTAGACTGTAACTGTATTAATGAGTCAGTGCTGACTAAGGACAGACAGTAGACTGTAACTGTATTAATGAGTCAGTGCTGACTAAGGACAGACAGTAGACTGTAACTATATTAATGAGTCAGTGCTGACTAAGGACAGACAGTAGACTGTAACTGTATTAATGAGTCATAGCTGACTAAGGACAGACAATAGACTGTAACTATATTAATGAGTCATAGCTGACTAAGGACAGACAGTAGACTGTAACTATATTAATGAGTCATAGCTGACTAAGGACAGACAGTAGACTGTAACTGTATTAATGAGTCAGTGCTGACTAAGGACAGACAGTAGACTGTAACTGTATTAATGAGTCAGTGCTGACTAAGGACAGACAGTAGACTGTAACTATTAATGAGTCAGTGCTGACTGAGGACAGACAATAGACTGTAACTGTATTAATGAGTCAGTGCTGACTAAGGACAGACAGTAGACTGTAACTGTATTAATGAGTCAGTGCTGACTAAGGACAGACAGTAGACTGTAACTGTATTAATGAGTCAGTGCTGACTAAGGACAGACAGTAGACTGTAACTATTAATGAGTCAGTGCTGACTGAGGACAGACAATAGACTGTAACTGTATTAATGAGTCAGTGCTGACTAAGGACAGACAGTAGACTGTAACTGTATTAATGAGTCAGTGCTGACTAAGGACAGACAGTAGACTGTAACTGTATTAATGAGTCAGTGCTGACTAAGGACAGACAGTAGACTGTAACTGTATTAATGAGTCAGTGCTGACTAAGGACAGACAGTAGACTGTAACTGTATTAATGAGTCAGTGCTGACTAAGGACAGACAGTAGACTGTAACTATATTAATGAGTCAGTGCTGACTAAGGACAGACAGTAGACTGTAACTGTATTAATGAGTCATAGCTGACTAAGGACAGACAATAGACTGTAACTATATTAATGAGTCATAGCTGACTAAGGACAGACAGTAGACTGTAACTATATTAATGAGTCATAGCTGACTAAGGACAGACAATAGACTAACTGTATTAATAAGTCAGTGCTGACTGAGGACAGGAAGTGCAATATAATTATGGATACAGTTTCAATTCACTCCCTATCCCTCCCCCTGGCCCTAACCCCTCCCCCTGGCCCTAACCCCTCCCCCTGGCCCTAACCCCTCCCCCTGGCCCTAAGCCCTACCCCTGGCCCTAACCCCTCCCCCTGACCCTAACCCCTCCCCCTGGCCCTAACCCCTCCCCCTGGACCCATCCCTTCTCCCTGGCCCTAACTACACTGTGTATAGATTGTGTATAGATTTCCAGACCCATAGATGTTTATGATCCAGACCCTTCAGATCTGCATACATCGGAGGAAGGGTTAGGGAGTGAACTGGGACTGGCTGTTAAAGTTCAAGCTCTTTAGAGGCTTGGAGCAGCTCTTACCCAGTGAGTCCCAGGGGTCGGAGGCTGCCCCAGCCCCAGCAGCAACCTGGTCTTGGGGGAGGGGGTGGTGGAGAGGGGTGTGGACGTTGCCCTCAGGCAGGTCCCAGGGGTTGGCAATAGCACTAGGAGGCACCTCAGACGACACAGCAAACATCTCTACCAGGTCCATCATGGCAGGCTATCCACAGAGAAACAACAAATAGGTTAGAATAATAATAAGTAAGCCTTGGAGCAGCTAGAGCGGCCCATAGAGCAGGAGCCTATCTTCTGTTTCTGTAGTGGTAGGCAGCTTGATGTAGAAAAACACCCCCTGGACAGGACGCTAGTCTGTTGAGGGCCTTATTGTTATAGTCATAGGAGTTATAGGATAGAAGGATAGTCATAGGAGTTATAGGATAGGAGGATAGTCATAGGAGTTATAGGATAGGAGGATAGTTATAGGATATGAGGATAGTCATAGGAATTATAGGATAGGAGGATAGTCATAGGAGTTATAGGATAGGAGGATAGTTATAGGATATGAGGATAGTCATAGGAATTATAGGATAGGAGGATAGTCATAGGAGTTATAGGATAGGAGGATAGTTATAGGATAGGAGGATAGTCATAGGAGTTATAGGATAGGAGGATAATCATAGGAGTTATATGATAGGAGGATAATCATAGGAGTTATAGGATAGTCATATGAGTTATAGGATAGTCATATGAGTTATAGGATAGGAGGATAGTTATAGGAGTTATAGGATAGGAGGAGAGTCATAGGAGTTATAGGATAGTCATATGAGTTATAGGATAGGAGGATAGTTATAGGAGTTATAGGATAGGAGGATAGTCATAGGAGTTATAGGATAGTCATATGAGTTATAGGATAGGAGGATAGTTATAGGAGTTATAGGATAGGAGGATAGTCATAGGAGTTATAGGATAGTCATATGAGTTATAGGATAGGAGGATAGTTATAGGAGTTATAGGATAGGAGGATAGTTATAGGATAGTTATAGGATAGAAGGATAGTCATAGGAGTTATAGGATAGGAGGATAGTTATAGGATAGGAGGATAGTCATAGGAGTTATAGGATAGAAGGATAGTCATAGGAGTTATAGGATAGGAGGATAGTTATAGGAGTTATAGGATAAGAGGATAGTCATAGGAGTTATAGGATAGGAGGATAGTTATAGGATATGAGGATAGTCATAGGAATTATAGGATAGGAGGATAGTCATAGGAGTTATAGGATAGGAGGATAGTTATAGGATAGGAGGATAGTTATAGGATAGAAGGATAGTCATAGGAGTTATAGGATAGGAGGATAGTTATAGGATAGGAGGGTAGTCATAGGAGTTATAGGATAGGAGGATAGTTATAGGATAGGAGGATAGTTATAGGATAGAAGGATAGTCATAGGAGTTATAGGACAGAAGGATAGTCATAGGAGTTATAGGATAGGAGGATAGTTATAGGATAGGAGGATAGTTAAAGGATAGGAGGATAGTCATAGGAGTTATAGGATAGGAGGATAGTTATAGGATAGAAGGATAGTCATAGGAGTTATAGGATAGGAGGATAGTTATAGGATAGGAGGATAGTCATAGGAATTATAGGATAGGAGGATAGTCATATGAGTTATAGGATAGGAGGATAGTTATAGGATAGAAGGATAGTCATAGGAGTTATAGGATAGGAGGATAGTCATAGGAGTTATAGGTTAGGAGGATAGTCATAGGAGTTATAGGATAGGAGGATAGTTATAGGAGTTATAGGATAAGAGGATAGTCATAGGAGTTATAGGATAGGAGGATAGTTATAGGATATGAGGATAGTCATAGGAATTATAGGATAGGAGGATAGTCATAGGAGTTATAGGATAGGAGGATAGTTATAGGATAGGAGGATAGTTATAGGATAGAAGGATAGTCATAGGAGTTATAGGATAGGAGGATAGTTATAGGATAGGAGGGTAGTCATAGGAGTTATAGGATAGGAGGATAGTTATAGGATAGGAGGATAGTTATAGGATAGAAGGATAGTCATAGGAGTTATAGGAAAGAAGGATAGTCATAGGAGTTATAGGATAGGAGGATAGTTATAGGATAGGAGGATAGTTAAAGGATAGGAGGATAGTCATAGGAGTTATAGGATAGGAGGATAGTTATAGGATAGTCATAGGAGTTATAGGATAGGAGGATAGTTATAGGATAGGAGGATAGTCATAGGAATTATAGGATAGTCATATGAGTTATAGGATAGGAGGATAGTTATAGGATAGAAGGATAGTCATAGGTTAGGAGGATAGTCATAGGAGTTATAGGATAGTTATAGGATATGAGGATAGTCATAGGAATTGTACCTATGCTTTGACTCTCTACTATGGTCCCCAAAACTATGTTGGGGCCAAACTCCCCAACATAGTCCCCCATGCTCCCCTGGGGAACTCAGAACACGTTGTCCCCCATGCTCTCCTGGGGAACTCAGACCATGCTGTCCCCTGGGGAATTCAGACCACGCTGTCCCCCACGTTCCCCTGGTTAACTCAGACCACGTTGTCCCCCACACTCTCCTGGGGAACTCAGACTATGCTGTCTCCTGGGGAACTCAGACCACGCTGTCCCCCACGCTCTCCTGGGGAACTCAGACCATGTGATGCTACACCTCATTTATTTTTTTATTTTACCTTTATTTTACTAGGCTTACTATTTTACTAGGCAAGTCAGTCTTATTTTCAATGACGGCCTAGGAACAGTGGGTTAACTGCCTTGTTCAGGGGCAGAACGACAGATTTTTACCTTGTCAGCTCGGGGATTCGATCCAGCAACCTTTCGGTTACGGGCCCAACACTCTAACCACTGGGCTACCTGCCGCCCTCATCCCCGCATACAGACAGAAACAAAAAAACGGCAAGCCTGTCAAACATACGGTGCTGAAATGGAGACCATTGTGGGGTTAAAGGACGGCCTAGACACCACGGAATGGAACATATTGAAGGACAACAATGCCAACATACACGACTACGCAGACAGGTCACATCCTACATCAGTGTATGTGAGGAGAACTGCATACCATCAAATACTTTTCTATCACACAGCAACAACAAGCCATTGTTCACTGGTGAGCTTAGGGCTCTCCGCTCTGCCAAAGAAGAAGCCCACAGGAGCAAGACCAGGTCCTCTATAGAGAGACCAAGAAAAAGGCCGGCTAGAGCAACAGTTCTCCAGCAATGACTGCTCATCTGTCTGGCAAGGACGGAAACAAACTAAAAACCTAAAGCTCCTCCAACAGCAGACGACCCCTCACTGCCGCATAAACTAAACCAGTTCTACTGCAGATGCCCCTCAATCACCAGGACAATACCCCTCCTTACCACCAGGTGGCCTGGAGGGTAGGAGCGTTGGGTCAGTAACCGAAAGGTTGCTGGATCGAATCCCTGAGCTGACAAGGTAAAAATCAGTTGTTCTGCCACTGAACAAGGCAGTTAACCCACTGTTCCCCGGGCGCCGATTAAGTCAGCCCTCCTGACCTCTCTGATTCAGAGGTTGGGTTAAATGATTAAGGCAGCCCCCCGTTCCTCTCTGATTCAGAGAGGTTGGGTTAAATGATTAAGGCAGCCCTCCTCACCTCTCTGATTCAGAGGTTGGGTTAAATGATTAAGGCAGCCCCCCTGACCTCTCTGATTCAGAGGTTGGGTTAAATGATTAAGGCAGCCCCCCTGACCTCTCTGATTCAGAGGTTGGGTTAAATGATTAAGGCAGCCCCCCTGACCTCTGATTCAGAGGTTAAATGCTGAAGACACATTTCAGTTGAATGCATTCAGTTGTCCAACTGACTAGTATCATCCTTTCCTTTCCTTTCCTTTCCCACTTCTACTGTACTCACTCTACACCAATGACTATGCTGTCACCTCTACTGTACTCTCTACAATAATTACTATACAGTGGCAAGAAAAAGTATGTGGAAATACCTGGATTTCTGCATAAATTGGTCATAACATTTGATCTGATCTTCATCTACAGTAAGTCAGAATAATAGACAAACACAGTCTGCTTAAACTAGTAACACACAAACAATTATATGTGTTCATGTCTTTATTGAACACACCGTGTAAACATTCACAGTGCAGGGTGGAAAAAGTATGTGAACCCTTGGATTTAATAAATGGTTGACCCTCCTTTGACAGCAATAACACCTTAACTAAACGTTTTCTGTAGTTGCGGATCAGACCTGCACAACGGTCAGGAGGAATTTTGGACCATTCCTCTTTACAAAACTGTTTCAGTTCAGCAATATTCTTGTAATGTCTGTTGTGAACCGCTCTCTTGAGGTCATGCCACAGCATCTCAATCGGGTTGAGGTCAGGACTCTGACTGGGCCACTCCAGAAGGTGTATTTTCTTCTGTTGAAGCCATTCTGTTGTTGATTTACAGTTGAAGTCGGAAGTTTACATACACTTAGGTTTTCAACCACTCCACAGATTTCATGTTAACAAACTATAGTTTTTGCAAGTCGGTTAGGACATCTACTTTGTGCATGATACAAGTAATTCTTCCAACAATTGTTTACAGACGATTATTTCACTTATAATTCACTATATCACAATTCCAGTGGGTCAGAAGTTTGAAAAGTGCAAATCAATCCCAGAACAACAGCAAAGGACCTTGTGAAGATGCTGGAGGAAACAGGTACAAAAGTATCTATATCCACAGTAAAAGGAGTCCTATATCGACATAAACTGAAAGGCAAGGAAGAAGCCACTGCTCCAAAACTGCCATAATTGATGCAGAAGTCCAGGTCATTCCAAATCCAGGTCATTCCAAAGGGTTCACATACTTTTCCTTGCCACTGTACCTGGAACAATGCATCTGTCAAACTACTCAACTACTGATAATTGTCAAAGACTCCAGTCACCCAAGTCATAGACTGATCTCTCTGCTACCGCACGGCAAGCAGTACCGGCGGCAGGTATCCTAGCGGTTAGAGCGGTGGTCCAGTCACCGAAAGGTCGCTGGTTCGAATACCCGAGCCGACAAGGTAAAAAAAAAACTGTTGATGTGTCCTTGAGCAAGGCACTTAACCCTAATTTGCTCCAGGGACTGGCCCTGTAGGTAGGCCGTCATTGGAAATAAGAATTTGTTCTTAACTGACTTGCCTAGTTAAATAAAGGTTCACAAAGTACCGGAGCGCCAAGTCTTGGTCCAAAAGGCTCCTTAACAGCTTCTCCCCCCAAGCCATAATACTGCTGAACAATTCATCAAATGGCCACCCGGACTATTTACATTGATCCCACAGTATTCGGTGCAAGTGACAAATTTGTAGGTTACATAGGGTGGTACGGTGTGTTAACTGTTCCTACATTATATACTGTAGGTTACATAGAGCAGTACGGTGTGTTAACTGTTCCTACATTATATACTGTAGGTTACATAGAGCAGTACGGTGTGTTAACTGTTCCTACATTATATACTGTAGGTTACATAGAGCAGTACGGTGTGTTAACTGTTCCTACATTATATACTGTAGGTTACATAGAGCAGTACGGTGTGTTAACTGTTCCTAAATTATATACTGTAGGTTACATAGAGCAGTACGGTGTGTTAACTGTTCCTACATTATATACTGTAGGTTACATAGAGCAGTACGGTGTGTTAACTGTTCCTAAATTATATACTGTAGGTTACATAGAGCAGTACGGTGTGTTAACTGTTCCTACCCCAATTCCACCAGACGCCGCCTCTCGTTTACTCTCCTCCAGAGCTTTTTGGAGCAACGACTCGTCTCCTTGGCGACTCTGTTGCTCCTGGCAACACAGACACATGGATGCTGTTAGGCATGACAGGACTCAGAGACAAGCTCACTGATTCTAACACACACACACTGGCTAGCTCCCAAATGGCACCCTATTTCCATATTTAGTGCATTATGGGACCAGAAATAGGGCACTGGTCAAAAGTAGTGTACTGTGTAGGGAATAGGGCTCTGGTCAAAAGTAGTGTTCTGTGTAGGGAATAGGGCTCTGGTCAAAAGTAGTGTTCTGTGTAGGGAATAGAGCTCTGGTCAAAAGTAGTGTTCTGTGTAGGGAATAGGGCTCTGGTCAAAAGTAGTGTTCTGTGTAGGGAATAGGGCTCTGGTCAAAAGTAGTGTTCTGTGTAGGGAATAGGGCTCTGGTCAAAAGTAGTGCTCTATGTAGGGAATAGGGCACTGGTCAAAAGTAGTGCTCTATGTAGGGAATAGGGCTCTGGTCAAAAGTAGTGTTCTGTGTAGGGAATAGGGCACTGGTCAAAAGTAGTGCTCTATGTAGGGAATAGGGCACTGGTCAAAAGTAGTGCTCTATGTAGGGAATAGGGCACTGGTCAAAAGTAGTGCTCTATGTAGGGAATAGGGCACTGGTCAAAAGTAGTGCTCTATGTAGGGAATAGGGCACTGGTCAAAAGTAGTGCTCTATGTAGGGAATAGGGCACTGGTCAAAAGTAGTGCTCTATGTAGGGAATAGGGCACTGGTCAAAAGTAGTGCTCTATGTAGGGAATAGGGCACTGGTCAAAAGTAGTGCTCTATGTAGGGAATAGAGCACTGGTCAAAAGTAGTGCACTATGTAGGGTGCCATTTGGGAAGTAACACTGTCTTTATACACAGTACTGACTCCATATACTGACTCTAAATACTGACTTCATATACTGACTCCATATACTGACTCTAAATACTGACTCTAAATACTGACTTCATATACTGACTCCATATACTGACTCTAAATACTGACTCCATATACTGACTTCATGGATAGGAAATATAGTCAAGACGTCGACAAGGTTATAAATAATGATTTTTAATTTAAATAATAATTGTGTCCTTCAAACTTTGCTTTGGTCAAAGAATCTTCAATTTGCAGCAATTACAGCCTTGCAGACCTTTGACATTCTAGTTGTCAATTTGTTGAAGCACCTCCCACAAGTTGGATTGGCTTGATGGGCACTTCTTACGTACCATACGGTCAAGATGCTCCCACAACAGCTCAATAGGGTTGAGATCTGGTGACTGTGCTGGCCACTCCATTATAGACAGAATACCAGCTGACTGCTTCTTCCCTAAACAGTTCTTGCATAGTTTGGAGCTGTGCTTTGGGTCATTGTCCTGTTGTGGGAGGAAATTGGCTCCAATTAAGCGCCGTCCACAGGGTATGGCATGGCGTTGCAAAATGGAGTGATAGCCTTCCTTCTTCAAGATCCCTTGAAGATCCCTCCCACTCCTCTTTCTATTCTGGTTAGAGCCAGTTTGCGATGTTCTGTGAAGGGAGTAGTACACAGCGTTGTACAAGATCTTCAGTTTCTTGGCAATTTCTCGCATGGAATAGCCTTAATTTCTCAAAACAAGAATAGACTGACGAGTTTCAGAAGAAAGTTCTTTGTTTCTGGACATTTTGAGCCTGTAACCGAACCCACAAATACTCAACTAGTCTAAAGAAGGCCAGTTTTATTGCTTCTTTAATCAGCACATCAGTTTTCAGCTGTGCTAACATAATTACAAAAGGGTTTTCTAATGATCAATTAGCCTATTCAAATGATAAACTTGGATTAGCTAACACAACGTGCCATTGGAACACAGGAGTGATGGTTGCTGATAATGGGCCTCTGTACGCCTATGTAGATATTCCCCATTAAAAATCAGCCGTTTCCAGCTACAATAGTCATTTACAACATTAACAACGTCTACACTGTATTTCTGATCAATTTGATGTTATTTTAATGGACAAAAAATTGGCTTTTCTATCAAAAACAAGGAAATTTCTAAGTGACCACAAACTTTTGAACAGTAGTGTATACTGACTACATATACTGACTACATATTCTGACTCCATATACTGACTACATATACTGACTACATATTCTGACTCCATATACTGACTCCATATACTGACTCCATATACTGACTCCATATACTGACTCCATATACTGACTCCATATACTGACTTCATATACTGACTCCATATACTAACTTCATATGCTGACTCACACAGTAAGACATACACATAAACACAACACATGCATGGTCACACAACAACAACAATACATGTGGGAAGGAAAAGAAGGCATCAGAGAGACAGACAGAGACAGACAGTCTACTCTGGTCAGAGAGGAGAAAGGAGAGCAGTGAGTAACTGCTTCCATTGTGCCACCCTGGCAGAGAGAGAGAGGGGGGAGGGCGGGGTGAGAGAGATAGAGAGAGGATGGGAGAGAGAGAGAGAGAGAGAGAGAGAGAGACAATGGGAGAGATAAAGCAAGAGAGAGAGGGGGGGGTGGGAGAGAGAAAGAGAGAGAGAGAGTGTGAGTGAAAGCCAGTGGAGCAAGAGAAGCAGAGTGAGTGCCAAGTCTAGAGAAGCAGAGTGAGTGCCAAGTCTAGAGAAGCAGAGTGAGTGCCAAGTCTAGAGAAGCAGAGTGAGTGCCAAGTCTAGAGAAGCAGAGTGAGTGCCAAGTCTAGAGAAGCAGAGTGAGTGCCAAGTCTAGAGAAGCAGAGTGAGTGCCAAGTCTAGAGAAGCAGAGTGAGTTCCAAGTCTAGAGAAGCAGAGTGAGTTCTATGTCTAGAGAAGCAGAGTGAGTTCCAAGTCTAGAGAAGCAGAGTGAGTGCCAAGTCTAGAGAAGCAGAGTGAGTTCCAAGTCTAGAGAAGCAGAGTGAGTTCTATGTCTAGAGAAGCAGAGTGAGTTCCCAGTCTAGAGAAGCAGAGTGAGTTCCAAGTCTAGAGAAGCAGAGTGAGTTCCCAGTCTAGAGAAGCAGAGTGAGTTCCCAGTCTAGAGAAGCAGAGTGAGTTCCAAGTCTAGAGAAGCAGAGTGAGTTCCAAGTCTAGAGAAGCAGAGTGAGTTCCCAGTCTAGAGAAGCAGAGTGAGTTCCACGTCTAGAGAAGCAGAGTGATTTCCACATCTAGAGAAGCAGAGTGAGTTCCACGTCTAGAGAAGCAGAGCGAGTTCCACGTCTAGAGAAGCAGAGCGAGTTCCCAGTCTAGAGAAGCAGAGTGAGTTCTATGTCTAGAGAAGCAGAGTGAGTTCCAAGTCTAGAGAAGCAGAGTGAGTGCCAAGTCTAGAGAAGCAGAGTGAGTTCCAAGTCTAGAGAAGCAGAGTGAGTTCTATGTCTAGAGAAGCAGAGTGAGTTCCCAGTCTAGAGAAGCAGAGTGAGTTCCCAGTCTAGAGAAGCAGAGTGAGTTCCCAGTCTAGAGAAGCAGAGCGAGTTCCACGTCTAGAGAAGCAGAGCGAGTTCCACGTCTAGAGAAGCAGAGCAAGTTCCCAGTCTAGAGAAGCAGAGTGAGTTCCCAGTCTAGAGAAGCAGAGTGAGTTCCACGTCTAGAGAAGCAGAGTGAGTTCCCAGTCCAGAGAGTAAAACATTGAGGAGGGGATGAGCAGCCAAACAGAAGGGAATAAGGAGAGGTTTAGAGCAGTGCTGAGCTGAAGGACCAGAAGGGAATAAGGAGAGGTTTAGAGCAGTGCTGAGCTGAAGGACCAGAAGGGAAGAAGGAGAGGTGTAGAGCAGTGCTGAGCTGAAGGACCAGAAGGGAATAAGGAGAGGTGTAGAGCAGTGCTGAGCTGAAGGACCAGAAGGGTGAAAGACACAAAACACAGGGAGCTCAGGGGGAGAGAACATGCTCCCCCCTTCCCCTCTCAGTGGGTCAACCCTAGTCCTTATGTAGTGCACTACTTTGGGCTTGAGACCTATGTGACTAGCCTGATCTAACAGTCTGACCGCTGCACTCACGTTTCTGTCTCACTACACCAGAATGTGAGCTGGCGAGATCAGGCTGGTTCCACCAGGCCACTATGACGCAGTGCACTACATAGTGAGTAGGGTGCCATTTGGGACTTGGCCAGTGACACCCAGGGCCAGGGCACTACCTGCTGGTGCTCCTCTTCGCTCAGGCTCAGGGCGATCTGGAGCTGTGTCTCTTCATCCATATCCAAGACAACCGGAGGAGGCAGGGCCGGCTATAAAGGAGCCAATTGGTGGAGTGGAGGAGGGAAATACAGATCAGTCATTGGTGGACAAATAAAAACACTTCCTAACCTGCCTTGATATTCACATTGGTGGAGTTCCAGGTTGTCTTTTTTACAGACACACTGCGAATGTATCACATCATGTGAAGAACGCTGTATCACATCATGTGGTTACTGAGATGTGAAAAAAAAGACGACCTGGAACGCCACACTGCATGGAAGGCAAGCCACTCTACAACCTCTAAAATCATGAGTGTTCACAGACAACCAATCAGGACAAAGGATGATGTCTCTTTGCCCCTCCCCAAGACAGGGATTGGCGTGTACACCAGAAGAGATCAGAGTATCAGAGGGCGGGATCTCATACCAGTGGTCTAAAGAGAGAGGGAGATGGTCCTATTGGTTAGTGGAAACAGAAGGATGCAGCCTTATCCAATCTGTGATGTGAGAAAAGGTGCAGCGCAGCAAGGTGCTTGGCTGTTCACGAACCAGGGTCAAAGTTCATTTGACCCACAGGTCTAAGAGAGAGAGAGCGAGAGAAAGAGTGAGAATGAAAGAGAGAGAGCTTGCTTCAGTGCAGTAGCAGGAGGTAAAATGGTTTGGTGAGGGTTAGCATTGCAGAATGTAGTTAACTTTCCTGAAATTCCCTGGGTTCTCAGAAATCCAAGTTGAAGGATTCCCAGAATCAGGAAGGAATATAGAGTGAGAGAAAACTCAAACCGGGATTTCTGGAAAACCTGAGAATTCTGGGAATGTTTCAGGAGTTTTGCAACCCCAGTTAGGGTTGAGGATGCAGAGGCTAGAGGGAATGTCCCCCTACATCTCAGCAGTACCTTCTGAGCTTCCTCCATGCTGAGGCTCATAGAGATCTGGAGCTGGGTCTGTTCATCAATGTCCACCGTGGGAGCAGGCTGGAGTGTTAAAGGGGGCGTGTTATTAGTAGAACTAACTGCAGTCAAAACACTTCTAATCAGGGATCAGGGAAACCAGGTGACTGGACTCTGGTCAATAAATTACGTTAATTAAAGAATTAACAGGTATAAATGAAATAATAATTTGTCTTTCAACAGCCAGTAGTTGAATAGCTCTGTGTTAGGAGTTGGACTAAAAACTGGAAATTGAAAGTCTGTAAAAGGGTACCACTATTCAGCTTATAATGTTAGTCAATGATGAGTTTGTGTGTTTGACTAAAGGAGATAGTAGTTTGTGTGTGTTTTACTAAAGGAGATAGTAGTGTGTGTGTTTTACTAAAGGAGATAGTAGTTTGTGTGTTTTACTAAAGGAGATAGTAGTTTGTGTGTTTTACTAAAGGAGATAGTAGTTTGTGTGTTTTACTAAAGGAGATAGGAGTTTGTGTGTGTTTTACTAAAGGAGATAGGAGTTTGTGTGTTTTACTAAAGGAGATAGTAGTTTGTGTGTTTTACTAAAGGAGATAGGAGTTTGTGTGTTTTACTAAAGGAGATAGTAGTTTGTGTGTTTTACTAAAGGAGATAGGAGTTTTTGTGTGTTTTACTAAAGGAGATAGGAGTTTGTGTGTGTTTTACTAAAGGAGATAGGAGTTTGTGTGTTTTACTAAAGGAGATAGTAGTTTGTGTGTTTTACTAAAGGAGATAGGAGTTTGTGTTTTACTAAAGGAGATAGTAGTTTGTGTGTTTTACTAAAGGAGATAGGAGTTTGTGTGTTTTACTAAAGGAGATAGGAGTTTGTGTTTTACTAAAGGAGATAGTAGTTTGTGTGTTTTACTAAAGGAGATAGTAGTTTGTGTGTTTTACTAAAGGAGATAGGAGTTTGTGTGTGTTTTACTAAAGGAGATAGTAGTTTGTGTGTTTTACTAAAGGAGATAGGAGTTTGTGTGTGTTTTACTAAAGGAGATAGGAGTTTGTGTGTGTTTTATTAAAGGAGATAGGAGTTTGTGTGTGTTTTCATCCCAGGCCTCAGTACAGTGTGCAGTATGAACCATCTAACAATACAGGCACAAATGCCATTCAGTGTCATCAATACCAGGCTAGCTAACAGTAGATCAATAGCTCCATCCTGTCTAGTCGAGTCACTCATTCACTCAGCACAGCTGCCGGCGGATCACTCTGCAGCATCGCTCTCTGTAATTGGCCAGATCGGCGGCCAACTCTGAGTATTAGTGTCTTTGATTGTCCAGATCTGTGTTATAGATCGCATCACAAGGAGAGAGTGATATTGGTTTCTATTAAAGGCTCAGTGAAATGATGACACTTAGAGGACAGAGAGAGAGGGGGAGAGAGAGAGAGGGGGAGAGAGAGAGGGGAGAGAGAGGGGAATAGAGAGAGGGGAATAGAGAGAGGGGAGAGAGAGAGGGGAGAGAGAGGGGAAGAGAGAGAGGGGAGAGAGAGGGGGAGAGAGAGAGGGGAGAGAGAGAGAGGGGGAGAGAGAGAGGGGAGTGAGAGGAGGGAGAGAGAGAGAGAGAGGGGAGAGAGAGAGGGGAGAGAGAGAGGGGGAGAGAGAGAGAGGGGGGAGAGAGCGGGGTAGAGAGAGAGGAGAGAGAGAGAGAGGGAGAGAGGGGGAGAGAGAGAGAGGGGGGAGAGAGAGAGGTGAGAGAGAGAGGGGAGAGAGAGAGAGGGGGGAGAGAGGGGGAGAGAGTGAGAGAGGGGGAGAGAGAGAGAGTGGGTGGGTGGGAGGGTGGGTGTGTGTGTGTGTGTGTGTGTGTGTGTGTGTGTGTGTGTGTGTGTGTGTGTGTGTGTGTGTGTGTGTGTGTGTGTGTGTGTGTGTGTGTGTGTGGGTGGGTGTGTTACCTTTTCACTCTCCTCTCGGCTCATGGCCAGAGCCAGCTGCAGTTGTAGCTCCTCCTCCCCACTGGTCTGGGGGCGGGCCTGCTCCATGTCTGATGCGCCACGGCGAGGAGAGGAAGAAGTGGCTGGGAGGAGGAAAGAGGGAGGGAGTGGGGGGAGAAACAAATTAGTAGACAGAGGGAGAGAAAGAGGAGGCAGAGAGGGGGAGGTGGCAGAGGAGGGGGGAGAGAAAGAGGGAATAAACAGTAATTTTAGTCTGTAATTTTAGTCTGCAAACCCAGTGCCAGAGAGATGGGTTTGCATGTTAAGTCTGCAGTCCAACCACTGTGTGGAATAGAGGAGTAGAGGAGGTAGAGGAGTAGAGGAGGTAGAGGAGTAGAGGAGTGGAGGAGGTAGAGGAGTAGAGGAGTGGAGGAGGTAGAGGAGTGGAGGAGGTAGAGGAGTAGAGGAGGTAGAGGAGGTAGAGGAGGTAGAGGAGTAGAGGAGGTAGAGGAGGTAGAGGAGTAGAGGAGTAGAGGAGGTAGAGGAGTAGAGGAGTAGAGGAGGTAGAGGAGGTAGAGGAGTAGAGGAGGTAGAGGAGGTAGAGGAGTAGAGGAGTAGAGGAGGTAGAGGAGTAGAGGGGTAGAGGGGTAGAGGAGTAGAGGAGGTAGAGGAGTAGAGGAGGTAGAGGAGTAGAGGGGTAGAGGAGTAGAGGAGTAGAGGAGGTAGAGGAGTAGAGGAGGTAGAGGAGTAGAGGAGTAGAGGAGGTAGAGGAGTAGAGGAGGTAGAGGAGTAGAGGAGTAGAGGAGGTAGAGGAGTAGAGGAGTAGAGGAGTAGAGGAGGTAGAGGAGTAGAGGAGGTAGAGGGGTAGAGGGGTAGAGGGGTAGAGGAGTAGAGGAGGTAGAGGAGTAGAGGAGGTAGAGGAGTAGAGGGGTAGAGGAGTAGAGGAGTAGAGGAGGTAGAGGAGGTAGAGGAGTAGAGGAGGTAGAGGAGTAGAGGAGTAGAGGAGGTAGAGGAGTAGAGGAGTAGAGGAGTAGAGGAGGTAGAGGAGTAGAGGAGTAGAGGAGTAGAGGAGGTAGAGGAGGTAGAGGAGTAGAGGAGTAGAGGAGGTAGAGGAGTAGAGGGGTAGAGGGGTAGAGGAGTAGAGGAGTAGAGGAGGTAGAGGAGTAGAGGAGTAGAGGAGGTAGAGGAGTAGAGGAGTAGAGGAGTAGAGGAGGTAGAGGAGTAGAGGAGGTAGAGGAGTAGAGGAGGTAGAGGAGTAGAGGAGTAGAGGGAGTAGAGGAGTAGAGGAGGTAGAGGAGTAGAGGAGTAGAGGAGTAGAGGAGGTAGAGGAGTAGAGGAGGTAGAGGAGGTAGAGGAGTTGAGGAGGTAGAGGAGGTAGGCGGGGGATCATGGCTGTAAGGGAAGGGGGAGGTTCATGGCTGTAAGGGAGGGGGCTGTGCAGGGAAGGAGGGAGGCAGTACTGTATATAGGTCCCAAATGGCACCCTATTCCCTATGTAGTGCACTACTTTTCAACAGACCCCATAGGCAATATGGTGTAATTTGGGACACAACCATTGGCATGGTCCAGTCTCTCTCTGCTGAACCCCAATCACTTCCAGTACGCTGCCTCTCAATGTGGCCCGCCTGGTCTGGCTGGGCCGGCTGGTACCAGACCTGGGTTAAAATACTATTCCAAATCTTATCAAATAGTTTGAGCGTTTGCTTTACCCTGCTTGGAGTGCCAGATGGGCGGGGTCTGCATGGTTATTCTATTGGTTGCATTACGACGGACAAGATCAATCAAGCAAAGTATTTTTTAATTATTTCAAATCGTATTTGATCCCAGGTCTGTCTGGGACGAGACAGGGATAGGGACCTACTGCCACAGTGCCTGGCTAACTCTCTGACCCTCACTCAACCACCCAGCCCAGCCATCCATCAGGTCTGTCTAAACCCTCACTCAACCACCCAGCCCAGCCATCCATCAGGTCTGTCTAAACCCTCACTCAACCACCCAGCCCAGCCATCCATCAGGTCTGTCTAAACCCTCACTCAACCACCCAGCCCAGCCATCCATCAGGTCTGTCTAAACCCTCACTCAACCACCCAGCTACTGTATTAATACTACTGTACTATCTAACAACTCCACCACATCCTACTGTATCATAATACTACTGTACTAACTAACAACTCCACCACATCCTACTGTATCATAATACTACTGTACTAACTAACAACTCTACCACATCCTACTGTATCATAATACTACTGTACTATCTAACACCTCCACCACATCCTACTGTATCATAATACTACTGTACTAACTAACAACTCCACCACATCCTACTGTATCATAATACTACTGTACTAACTAACAACTCCACCACATCCTACTGTATCATAACACTACTGTACTAACTAACAACTCCACCACATCCTACTGTATCATAATACTACTGTACTATCTAACAACTCCACCACATCCTACTGTATCATAATACTACTGTACTAACTAACAACTCCACCACATCCTACTGTATCATAATACTACTGTACTATCTAACAACTCCACCACATCCTACTGTATCATAATACTACTGTACTAACTAACAACTCCACCACATCCTACTGTATCATAATACTACTGTACTAACTAACAACTCCACCACATCCTACTGTATCATAACACTACTGTACTAACTAACAACTCCACCACATCCTACTGTATCATAATACTACTGTACTAACTAACAACTCCACCACATCCTACTGTATCATAATACTACTGTACTATCTTATGCCATCATTGACATGAATGGGGAGGTCTGTTACCATAGAAACAGAATCATGAATGGGGAGGTCTGTTACCATAGAAACAGAATCGCTTAAGCCATCATTGACATGAATGGGCAGGTCTGTTACCATAGAAACAGAATATCTTATGCCATCATTGACATGAATGGGGAGGTCTGTTACCATAGAAACAGAATATCTTATGCCATCATTGACATGAATGGGGAGGTCTGTTACCATAGAAACAGAATTCCTTATGCCATCATTGACATGAATGGGGAGGTCTGTTACCATAGAAACAGAATATCTTATGCCATCATTGACATGAATGGGGAGGTCTGTTACCATAGAAACAGAATCATGAATGGGGAGGTCTGTTACCATAGAAACAGAATCGCTTAAGCCATCATTGACATGAATGGGCAGGTCTGTTACCATAGAAACAGAATATCTTATGCCATCATTGACATGAATGGGGAGGTCTGTTACCATAGAAACAGAATATCTTATGCCATCATTGACATGAATGGGGAGGTCTGTTACCATAGAAACAGAATCATGAATGGGGAGGTCTGTTACCATAGAAACAGAATCGCTTAAGCCATCATTGACATGAATGGGGAGGTCTGTTACCATAGAAACAGAATTCCTTATGCCACCATTGACATGAATGGGGAGGTCTGTTACCATAGAAACAGAATATCTTATGCCATCATTGACATGAATGGGGAGGTCTGTTACCATAGAAACAGAATCATGAATGGGGAGGTCTGTTACCATAGAAACAGAATCGCTTAAGCCATCATTGACATGAATGGGGAGGTCTGTTACCATAGAAACAGAATATCTTATGCCATCATTGACATGAATGGGGAGGTCTGTTACCATAGAAACAGAATTCCTTATGCCATCATTGACATGAATGGGGAGGTCTGTTACCATAGAAACAGAATCATGAATGGGGAGGTCTGTTACCATAGAAACAGAATATCTTATGCCATCATTGACATGAATGGGGAGGTCTGTTACCATAGAAACAGAATATCTTATGCCATCATTGACATGAATGGGGAGGTCTGTTACCATAGAAACAGAATCATGAATGGGGAGGTCCGTTTTATACATTCTATTTCTATGAACACAACCAGCCATCTCTACAATGAATCCAGATACTGCTGACGTGACGTCCTACAGTCATGTGAAAAAGTAAGTACACCCCCTGGAAAGTTACATATTTGGACAGATGGATATGTAATCTTCACTTCAACACTATTGACAGATAAAGGTTACCCAATTTAACAAATCACACACACAAAAAAAAACGTTGAAAATGTTATGCAATTAAAATAAACAAAAATGCCTTTTCCTTATGGGGAAAAAGTTAGTACAGCCCTACCTTTACCATCACATAAATTGGCTAAAATTAGAATTAGGTACCAAAACAAGTGTAAATGATTAGAAAACATTAGAGAGAAACAGGTCCAGCCTTCCATAAAGATAAGAACATTGGTCTGGTTTGGTCTTAACCATATGGGTGTGTGGTAACACATCATTCAAAGATCTAAAGACCGGCGTACAGAGTGGAGACGGTGCTGGACTCTTGTCTGCGGCAGGGTCGGTTCCAGTACCTAGTGGACTAGGCGGGATACGGTCTGGAGAAACGCAGTTGGGTCCGGGCGGTGGACATCTGCGATCTGTCCCTGACGAGAGAGTTCCACGTGCGCCGTCTGGACCGGCCTGCTCCTCGACCTCCGGGTCGTCCGAGGTGCTGACGAGTGGCGGAGTCGGGAGCCGCACCCTTGGGGGGGGTACTGTAACGCCTGTGCCTTCTACCTCGACGGTGCTTCTCCCGCCCCAGCGATCCGGCTCGCCAGTTAACTAACCACCGGCACGAGTATGATGGCAGCCGCGCTCACGCGCCCACACCTGATGCCCATCCCGATTCCACACGCACCGGTTTCCACTTGCTTGTTAGCGCTCCCTATATATGTTCCCCTCCCTCAGTGGTGTGTGTAGATTCATGTTCTGAGCTGAGTTTCATTCATTGTTTCAGTGTGTTATTAAATTGTCCGTTCGCTACGTCGCTCGTTCTTCTTTTCATTTTGTGTTCGACCTCCTCATTTCTGTGCTCAACCCTCGCACTATCACAGTCAAAATGTTCAGTTAGTACAAAAGTACATTGAATGCCGGAGCCTATTACAAGGAGCCGCCCCTTGTGTGATGAAAAAACAGCACTGCAACACCGCACTGCCTCCGAATCTTGCGTCTCCATAGACTATGTAGTAAGCTTTAGGATAATTAAATTAGGGTTAGGAAAAGGGTTAGGGTTAGCTAAAATGCTAAAATTGTGTCTGACAGGACTCAAACATATCCAGCCACAATCAGGCCTGACCTCGGAACAGCCTTCGTTTCCAATAACGTGATTCTGCGTGCGTGTGTGTGTGTGTGTGTGTGTGTGTGTGTGTGTGTGTGTGCGCGAGTGCATATCCCAGTTGCATGGTCCTACTCACAATTGAAAGAGGAATGGGACTCCCTGGACCGGCTGAAGTCATCCCCGTAGAGAGCAGTCATGCTGGGCTGGCTGGTGCGGCGGCCTGGGTAGGGTGGAGGTAGAGAGCCAGAGCCCATCCCTGACCCTGCGGCTGCTCCAGCCATCCTCTCCTTGGTCTTCAGGGCCAGGGTCCTCTCCTAGAGAAATAGGTAGGTAGGTATTTAGATACAGTGCATTCAGAAAGTATTTTTCCAAATGTTGTTAACTTACAGCCTTATTCTAAAATGGATTAAATAAAACAAATGACTCATCAATCTACACACAATACCCCATAATGACACAATACCCCATAATGACACAATACCCCATAATGACACAATACCCAATAATGATACAACACCCCATAATGACACAATACCCCATAATGACACAATACCCCATAATGACACAATACCCCATAATGACACAATACCCCATAATGACACAATACCCCATAATGACACAATACCCCATAATGACACAATACCCCATAATGACACAATACCCCATAATGACCCAATACCCCATAATGACACAATACCCCATAATGACACAATACCCCATAATGACCCAATACCCCATAATGACCCAATACCCCATAATGACACAATACCCCATAATGACACAATACCCCATAATGACACAATACCCCATAATGACACAATACCCCATAATGACACAATACCCCATAATGACACAATACCCCATAATGACACAATACCCCATAATGACACAATACCCCATAATGACACAATACCCCATAATGACACAATACCCCATAGTGACACAATACCCCATAGTGACACAATACCCCATAGTGACACAATACCCCATAGTGACACAATACCCCATAATGACACAATACCCCATAATGACACAATACCCCATAATGACACAATACCCCATAATGACACAATACCCCATAATGACACAATACCCCATAATGACACAATACCCCATAATGACACAATACCCCATAATGACACAATACCCCATAATGACACAATACCCCATAATGATACAATACCCCATAATGACCCAATACCCCATAATGACACAATACCCCATAATGACACAATACCCCATAATGACAAAGAAAAAACAGGTTTCTAGATTTTTAGCAAATGTATTAAAAATAAGAAAACAAAATACCTTATTTACATAAGTATTCAGACCCTTTGTTTTGAGACTCTAAATTGAGCTCAGGTGCTTCCTGTTTCCTGTTTCCTTTTTCCATTGATCATCTTTGAGATTTTTTCTACAACTTGATTAAATTGATTGGACATAAAAAAAACATTTTTTAGTTTTGTCATTATGGGTTGTTGTGTGTAGATTGATGAGAAAAAAACCAAACATTTTAATACATTTTAGAATAAGGCTGTAACATAACAAACTGTGGAAAAAGTGAAGGGGTCTGAATACTTTCCGAATGCATTGTAGATAGGTATTTTATGAATCACTGAGGGGACATAAAGGGGCGGTTTGCTGGACACAGAATAGTCTGGGTCAATGGAGAATCACCATGCTTTAGTCCAGGACTAGGCTTAGTCTGTGTCTGGGAAACTAGCCCTTCATGTCAAACAGAAGTCCAGGACTAGGCCTAATATGTGTCTGGGAAACCAGCCCTTCATGTGAAACAGAAGCAGACATACATACTGTACGAAACCAAACAAACAGAATACAGGTGCCATGTCATACCTGTTTCAGCCTCTCCTCATCCCTCATCAGGGCCACCAGCTGCTTGGCCTTCTCCCTAACGTTCACCCCCTGATCCCTGCCATCCCTGTCTGTGAACTGGAAGTCCCGTAGGGTCTAGAGGGGAAGAGGAGGAAAAGGAGGAGGAAGAGGAGGAAGATATTATTTATTGCAGATTCGTTTTTTGGTTTCAACCCAACCCCCTGAGAAAGAAAGCCTTCAGTAGCCAGCTCAGTGCACTCCAAACCATTTCTCCCGACAGACACGGGATTTGAACCGTCAATCTAACCTGTATGGTGTAGATGTTCTCCCTGCACTGCTGCGCCACGCGCTCTGAGCCCGTTTTGATCAGGTAGTCGAGCAGCGTCAGGGCCTAGTAATACAATAATAATACATTATTATTATACACAGACACAGGAGAAATCTAAAGCAAAGCGTTAAACAAAAAAAGCAGAATATGATGATAAAAATGTTTCCAAAATACATAGTAATAAGATATTTAAAGAATACTAACAATTGTATGTAGTAAATATCACAAAGAAAACAGGTTCCAAGTCCAGGACAAACGGGTGATGTTCACCTTGTAGACGTGTCTCCAGTTCTTCCCACTGTCGCTGAGGCGTTTCCAGACCATGCCCATGACCTCAGTGAACGCCACCACGTTGAAGGTCAGGTCAGCGATCTCCGACATCAGAGAGGAGGGGGGGCCCCACGGGTCATTGGAGGTCGCCTCGCGGACCTTAATATATTAATATGAATACATATTTAGTTTGAATAAATATAATTCAGGCCGGGATTCAATCTGATCTCATTTTGGCAGCTATGCGTCATTTAAAAAGTAATTTAAAAGTAATTTTCTGAAAGAGCCGACATATGCAGCGTTCCCAGCGTTCCCAGCGTTCCCGGTCTCCACAAACATTGCCTTTAAAAGCACCAACTAAGCACAATCGGTTTGAATCCCGGCCTCAGATAAATTATAAACTTGAATATATATAAATGATATATGATGGTTCTTTTCTCAGACCCAAAGAAGCTTTACAATATATAAGGAACCATCAAAATGTTAAACAACAACAACAGCAAGCACTACAACCAACCTTGATCTCTGCCTCTGAGTATTGGTTGACCATGTTCTTCACCTGGCGGCGGAGAGATGACGTCTGCATGGTGATTGGTCGGTGTTTCACAGGTGTTGAGAAGTGGGTTATGGAATCAAACGGTGGGCCCGCCCACTAGCGTTCTTCTCACAAGAAGGGATGGAGGAGAGAGGTAGAGTTAAGGAGGGATGGAGGAGGGAGGTAGAGTTACGGAGGGATGGAGGAGGTCAGTAGAGTTACGGAGGGATGGAGGAGGTCAGTAGAGTTAAGGAGGGATGGAGGAGGTCAGTAGAGTTACGGAGGGATGGAGGAGGTCAGTAGAGTTAAGGAGGGATGGAGGAGGTCAGTAGAGTTAAGGAGGGATGGAGGAGGTCAGTAGAGTTAAGGAGTTACGGAGGGATGGAGGAGGTCAGTAGAGTTACGGAGGGATGGAGGAGGTCAGTAGAGTTAAGGAGGGATGGAGGAGGTCAGTAGAGTTACGGAGGGATGGAGGAGGTCAGTAGAGTTAAGGAGGGATGGAGGAGGTCAGTAGAGTTAAGGAGGGATGGAGGAGGGACTTCAACCTAAGTGTAGTTGACATACACTGAGGTTGAAGTCATTAAAACTCTCCACAGATTTCATGTTAACAAACTATAGTTTTGGCAAGTCAGTTAGGACATCTACTTTGTTCATGACACAAGTAATTCTTCCAACAATTGTTTACAGACAGATTATTTCACTTATAATTCACTATATCACAATTCCAGATGGTCAGAAGTTTACATACACTAAGCTGACTGTGCCTTTAAACAGCTTGGAAAATTCCAGAAAATGATGTCATGGCTTCAGAAGCTTCTGATAGGCTAATTGACATAATTTGAGTCAATTGGAGATGTACCTGTGGATGTATGTCAAGGCCTACCTTCAACCTCAGTGCGTCTTTGCTCGACATCATGGTAAAATCAAAAGAAATCAGCCAAGACCTCAGAAATAAATTTGTAGACCTCCACAAGTCTGGTTCATCCTTGGGAGCCATTTCCAAATGTCTGAAGGTACCACGTTCATCTGTACAAACAATAGTACGCAAGTATAAACACCATGGGACCACACAGCGTCAAATCCCTCAGGAAGGAGACGCGTTCTGTCTCCTCGAGATGAACATACTTTTTTTTTGGAATGTTGTTATGTTTGGAGGAAAAAGGGAGAGGCTTGCAAGCTGAAGAACACCATCCCAACCGTGAAGCACGGGGGTGGCAGCTTCATGTTGTGGGGGTTCTTTGCTGCAGGAGGGACTGGTGCACTTCACAAAATAGAAGGCATCATGAGGAAGGAAAATTATGTGGGTATATTGAAGCAACACCTCAAGACATCAGTCAGGAAGTTAAAGCTTGGTCGCAAATGGGTCTTCCAAATGGACAATGACCCCAAGCATAGTTCCAAAGTTGTGGCAAAATGGCTTAAGGACAACGAAGTCAAGGTATTGGAGTGGCCATCACACAGCCCTGACCTCAATCCTATAGAAATTTTGTGGGCAGAACTGAAAAAGCATGTGTGAGCAAGGAGGCCTACAAACATGACTCAGTTACACCAGTTCTGTTAGGAGGAATGGGCCAAAATTCGACCAACTTATTGTGGGAAGCTTGTGGAAGGCTACCCGAAACGTTTGACCCAAGTTAAACAATTTATAGGCAATGCTACCAAATACTAATTGAGTGTATGTAAACTTCTGACCCATTGGGAATGTGATGAAAGAAATAAAAGCTGAAATAAATAATTATCTTTAATATTATTCTGACATTTCACATTCTTAAAATAAAGTACTAGGATTAAATGTCAGTTATTGTGAAAAACTGAGTTTAAATATATTTGGCTAAGGTGTATGTAAACTTCCCACTTCAACTGTACACCTGGAAAAGAAAATCCTGTACCCTGCCATTGCCAGTATCCCTTGTTTGTTAAGCTTAAAGCCTTTGTAAAAGCTTTTACTTTCATTTTGAGGGTGTAAAAAATAATCAGTTAGGGCCATCCCAAATGGCACCCTATTCCCTATTATATAGGAAATAGGGTGCTATTTGGGATGAATCATATGCATTTTCTCCTTTGAACGTTGTGTTATCACAACAGACAGGGAGGAGCCCCCCCCCCCCCCCCCCCCCCCCCCCCCCCGGCTTGTTTTTCTAACAGGATTCCATCATCACCATGGCAGCAGAGCAGAAAAGCGGCTTGGGCCACTAAGGTGAGAGTTACCAAACAGCTATGGACAAACCTGTTACACTACGAGTAATAGGAAATGGCTGTGGATTCACCTGTTAAAATACTCTAATAGAAAAGTATAGGGCCCACCTGTCTGCACATTCCAACACATACCTGTCCCAGACCTGAAGATCCTTATAGGATACAAACATTGTGAACTTGCTGCCATGCTGCCAGGGCCCTGAGTCATCCCAGACACCACTACAACAAACTACTTAATGTTACCACAATGCTGCCAGGGCCCTGAGTCATCCCAGACACCACTACAACAAACTACTTAATGTTCCCACCATGCTGCCAGGGCCCTGAGTCCTCCCAGACACCACTACAACAAACTACTTAATGTTCCCACCATGCTGCCAGGGCCCTGGGTCATCCCAGACACCACTACAACAAACTACTTAATGTTACCACCATGCTGCCAGGGCCCTGAGTCATCCCAGACACCACTACAACAAACTACTTAATGTTCCCACCATGCTACCAGGGCCCTGAGTCTGCCCAGACACCACTACAACAAACTACTTAATGTTCCCACCATGCTGCCAGGGCCCTGAGTCCTCCCAGACACCACTACAACAAACTACTTAATGTTCCCACCATGCTGCCAGGGCCTTGAGTCATCCCAGACACCACTACAACAAACTACTTAATGTTACCACCATGCTGCCAGGGTCTTGAGTCATCCCAGACACCACTACAACAAACTACTTAATGTTCCCACCATGCTGCCAGGGCCCTGAGTCATCCCAGACACCACTACAACTAAGACACTGCATCTCAGTGCTAGAGGCGTCACTACAGGCAACCTGGTTCGAATCCAGGCTGTATCACATCCGGCTGTGATTGGGAGTCCCATAGGGCGGCGCACAATTGGCCCAGCGTTGTCCGAGTTTGGCCGGTGTAGGCCGTCATTGTAAATAAGAATTTGATCTTAACTGACTTGCCGAGTTAAATAAAGGTTACATTTAAGCTGAAGCTCTAGAACGTATTAATAATGTGGTTTAAAAATCTGCCGCCAAAGTACCAGAGAAAAGTATTGGTTCGCTGCAATACCTGGTTCGACAAGATTATAGATCTTTTCTACTAATAAACCCTTTATAAAACCAGTGTAAACCCCTTATAAACCCCTTATAACCCCCTTATAAACCCCTTATAAACCCCTTAAAACCCCCTAATAAACCCCTTATAAACCCCTTATAACCCCCTTAAAAACCCCTTATAAACCCCTTATAAATCCCTTAAAAACCCCTTATAAACCCCTTATAAATCCCTTATAAACCCCTTATAAACCCCTTAAAAACCCCTTAGAAACCCCTTATAAATCCCTTAAAAACCCCTAATAAACCCCTTAAAAACCCCTTAAAAACCCCTAATAAACCCCTTAAAAACCCCTTAAAAACCCCTTATAAACCCCTTATAAATCCCTTAAAAACCCCTAATAAACCCATTATAAATCCCTTAAAAACCCCTAATAAACCCTTTATAAACCCCTTATAAACCCCTTATAAATCCCTTAAAAACCCCTAATAAACCCTTTATAAATCCCTTAAAAACCCCTAATAAACCCTTTATAAACCCCTTATAAACCCCTTATAAACCCCTTATAAATCCCTTAAAAACCCCTAATAAACCCTTTATAAATCCCTTAAAAACCCCTAATAAACCCTTTATAAACCCCTTATAAACCCCTTATAAACCCCTTAAAAACCCCTAATAAACCCCTTAAAAACCACTAATAAACCCTTTATAAACCCCTTATAAACCCCTTATAAACCCTTTATAAACCACACCTTCATGTAAAATGTTACCTAGTAGTATTGCAACCCTGGAGCAAATTAGGGTTAAGTGCCTTGCTCAAGGGCACATCGACAGGTTTTTCACCTTGTCGCTATCTCCAGTGGTCCTTACAGATACAGGCCAGAAGCAACCCCGGGATCCTACCTCTTGGCCTCTTATATAAGCTAGGTGGAACCTTCACCATATGATTTACACTGACTTCAATCTCCACAAGTCAAGTACCTAGTCCTAGGGGATAGGGGTTGTTTGACCAGGGCTTATAGGGGGTAGGGGATAGGGGTTGTTTGACCAGGGCTTATAGGGGGTAGGGGATAGGGGTTGTTTGACCAGGGCTTATAGGGGATAGGGGTTGTTTGACCAGGGCTTATAGGGGGTAGGGGATAGGGGTTGTTTGACAACTCTCTCTACCATCTACTGTCCCTGGGACAACACTGGTGGATTGCTAGCATTCCTGTGTTGGAGCCTGTACAGGAAATAGCTATAAAAATTGTCAAGTTAGAGTGCCCTGTGAGCTGCAGGAGGGAGTGGAGTTGGGAATAGATGGAGGGAGTGTGTGTGTGTGTGTGTGTGTGTGTGTGTGTGTGTGTGTGTGTGTGTGTGTGTGTGTGTGTGTGTGTGTGTGTGTGTGTGTAACAACCTCATGGTCATGGTCCCATTGGTCTATAGTGATCAATCCCCTATTTCACTAATAAACCCTATGATATTGTCCTGTAGTTTATTATTTGGTCCCAGATCTGTTGTCTCCTTCTATAGCCTGGTCCCAGATCTGTTGTCTCCTTCTATAACCTGGGCCCAGATCTGTTGTCTCCTTCTTTAGCCTGGTCCCAGATCTGTTGTCTCCTTCTTTAGCCTGGTCCCAGATCTGTTGTCTCCTTCTATAACCTGGGCCCAGATCTGTTGTCTCCTTCTATAGCCTGGTCCCAGATCTGTTGTCTCCTTCTTTAGCCTCCTTCTATGCACACCCCAACACACCAACACGGTCTGATATATAATGGCTGTCAGCCAATCAGCATTCAATGGGTGGTTCGAGCCCTGAATGCTGATTGGCTGACAGCCGTTGTGTATCAGACCGTATACCACGGGTATGAAAAAACATGTATTTTTATTTTATTTTATGTATTATAATCTTCAATAATCAATGGGTATATACAGCGAGTGAAATAAGTATTGAACACGTCACCATTTTCTCAGTAAATATATTTCCAAAGGTGCTATTGACATGAAATTTTCACCCGATGTTGGTAACAACCCAAGTAATCCATACATACAAAGAAACCAAAACAATTAAGTTATGTGTAATAATGTGAAATGACACAGGGAAAAAGTATTGAACACATGAAGAAAGGGAGGTGCAAAAAGGCATGGAAAGCCAAGACAACAGCTGAAAACTATCAGTAATTAAAAAGCAATCCAGCCCCGTCAGTGCAAATTAATATCAGCTGGTTCAGTCCCAACTGATGGCCTACAAAAAGGTCTCATTGCCAAGGTGTCACACAAGACACATCTCATGATGGGTAAAAGCAAAAAGCTGTCTCAAGACCTTCGCAACCTAATTGTTGCAAAACATAATGATGGCATTGGTTATAGGCGCATTTCTAAGCTTCTGAATGTTCCAGTGAGCACTGTTGGGGCCATAATACGGAAGTGGAAAGACAATAATTTCACCATAAATTTGCCTCGACCAGGTGCTCCTCGCAAGATTTCTGACAGAGGAGTGAAAAGAATAATCAGAAGAGTTGTCCAAGAGCCAAGGACCACTTGTTGAGAGCTTCAAAAAGACCTGCAATTAGCAGGTACTGTTGTCTCAAAGAAAACAGTAAGTAATGCACTCCACCGCCAAGGCCTGTATGCACGCTCACCCCGCAAGACTCCATTGCTGAAAAAAAAGCATGTTGAAGCTCGTTTAATGTTTGCTGCACAACATTTCGAAAAGCCAGTGAAATACTGGGAGAATATAGTGTGGTCAGATGAGAGCAAAATTGAACTGTTTGGATGTCATAATACACACCATGTTTGGAGGAGAAATGGCACTGCACATTACCCTAAAAACACCATACCAACAGTGAAGTTTGGAGGTGGGAACATCATGGTGTGGGGCTGCTTTTCAGCAAATGGTACTAGCAAACTTCACATAATTGAAGGAAGGATGAATGGGATAATTTACCAAAGATCTGCTGCCATCTACCAGGATGATGAAGATAAAACGAGGGTGGACATTTCAGCAAGGCAATGATCCCAAACACACAGCCAAGGAAACTCTCAACTGGTTTCAAAGAAAGAAAATAAAGCTGCTAGAATGGCCCAGCCAATCACCTGACTTAAATCCCAAGATTTGAAGACTGTTTGTGTGGAAGAATGGGCCAAAATCACACCAGAGCAATGCATGCGACTAGTTTCTCCATACAGAAGGCGTCTTGAAGCGGTCATTACCAACAAAGGCTTTTGTACAATGTATTAAATAAATATCATTAAGTGTGTTCAATACTTTTTCCCTGTGTCATTTCACATTTTTACACATAACTTCATTTCTGAACTTATTTGTTTTGGTTTCTTTGTATGTATGGATTACTTGGGTTGTTACCAACATCTGGTGAAACTTTCATGTCAATAGCACCTTTGGAAATATATTTACTGAGAAAAATGGTGACGTGTTCAATACTTATTTCACCCGCTGTAAATGGATGTAGCAACTGCAGATTAGCCCTTCAACAGCTAGGGTCTGAGAGGACATGATGATTCCCTCATTCAGCTGAGAGACCATGACCTAGGCCTTGATGAAACATAACTCCAACCCTGCATGAAGGCAAGGCAAGGCAAGGCAAGGCAAGGCAAGGCAAGGCAAGGCAAGGCAAGGCAAGGCAAGGCAAGGCAAGGCAAGGCAAGGCAAGGCAAGGCAAGGCAAGGCAAGGCAAGGCAAGGCAAGGCAAGGCAAGTTTATTTATATAGCACATATCATACACAATGGCAATTCAAAGTGCTTTACATAGAAAAAATTAAAACAATCAAAAGAAATAAGAACAATTAAAACAGTTTAGAATAAAAACAAATGTAAATTAAATCCAGTACAAACAGTGGGACGAACAGTGGCACAGAGCTCATTCAGTAAATGCAAAGCTAAACAGATGTGTTTTGAGTCTGGATTTGAATGTGATTACTGTAGGAGCACATCTGATCTCTTCTGGAAGCTGGTTCCAGCTGCGGCTGGCATAGTAGCTAAAAGCAGACTCTCCTTGCTTTGATTGAACCCTTGGTATTTCTAGCTGATGTGATCCTAATGATCTGAGTGATCTGTTGGGTTTATATTCAGTGAGCATATCTGCAATGTATTGAGGTCCTAGGCCATTAAATGATTTATATACCAGTAATAATACTTTAAAATACATCCTAAATGTAACTGGGAACCAGTGTAAAGACCTGAGGACTGGTGTGATGTGTTCATATTGTCTGGTTCTGCTCAGAATCCTGGCAGCAGCGTTCTGTATGAGCTGCAACTGTCTTATGGTCTTTTTGGGAAGGCCAGTGAGGAGTCCATTACAATAATCCACCCTGCTGGTGATGAAAGCATGCACAAGTTTCTCTAAGTCTTGACTGGAAACAAAGCATCTAATTCTTGCAATATTTTCCAGATGATAATATGCTGATTTAGTTATTGCTTTGACATGATTACTGAAGCTAAGGTCTGACTCTAGAGACACACCGAGATTCCTGACTTGATTTTTAGTTATTTGACCCCTAGAGTGAAGGTATGCGTTCACCTTGAGAACTTCATCTTTGTTTCCAAACGCACTGACTTCAGTTTTGTCTTTGTTTAACTGAAGAATCCAACTGTTTACTTCATCAATGCATTGGAACAGGGAGTCAATGGGGCTGTAATCGTTAGGCGATAGGGCTAAGTAGATCTGTGTGTCCTCTGCATAGCTGTGGTAAGAGATTTGCTGTGGTAAGTACCTATCTGTCTATCTATGCAGGTGGGGTTGTGGTTTCATTTCTGACAGTAGTTCATCTCTGGATTGATGTCAGAACTGGCTACATTGTAAAGAATCTTCAGACACGTTGCTGTAGTTTGTTATGAATGAGTAGGCCTACAGGCAACATGCCAAACTAACCTTCTACAATAGCCTTCTTGACTTAACTTCATAGGTGTGTCATATTTGAGCAATTGGGGAGAGTTTTCTTGTTCATTTCCTGCTATCCGTACTGTTGACAAGTGTCTGCCCAACCTAGCACCTGGGTCTACCGTTTTAACAAGCTTGTAGATTAATTGCCCTGTCCAAGGTATCAGTTTCGCCCCTCCGAGTTTAGGTATAAACTGAGGCGAACGAACCCGCATCATGCAGCACATTGCGTCAAATAGGACAGAGCAGGGCCCGGTTTCCCAAAACAGCAGAGCAGAACAGAGCAGAGAGCCCAGCCAGGCAGGCACAGAGCATACAGTGACTCAGCTAACGGTGCAGTTAAACATTAAACCGACCCCTTTCCTTCTTACCTCTTGCATCGCGCGTCATTGGCGTCCCAACTTCGGGACCCTTTCAAAATAAATACCTCCTCTCCTCAACATGTTTCCGAGCTCCTGTTTCGAAATAAAAAGAAACTCGTTGAAAGGGGTACTAAAAGCCACAAACGAAAAAGGATATCCAGAGCAGTTCAGGATTATGTCCGGAAGGAATGTTCATAATAGTATTGATTTCGGTGCAGGTGTCTTTTAAATTCTATCTGGTGTCCAGTAGAAAAGTTTATTGTGTGTGTATGAGACTGAACACATGAGCGCCGTGCTCGCAGATGGCAAAAACATCCCCTGAGCACACACAGTAAAATGGAACGAGGGAGTGAGGGAGGGAGGGAGGGGTAGAATAGGGAGGGGTGCATGGTGCCTGGTTGGAAAGCAACTCTATTCTCTCTCTCTGGTATGTTATCACACATATATACTGGTATGATATCACACAGATATACTGGTATGTTATCAAACATATATACTGGTATGATATCACACTGATATACTGGTGTGTTACTGGATATACTGGTATGTTATCACACAGATATACTGGTATGATATCACACAAATATATTGGTATGCTATCACACAGATATACTGGTATGTTATAACACTGATATACTGGTGTGTTATCAAACAGATATACTGGTATGATATCACACAGATATACTGGTATGTTATCAAACATATATACTGGTATGATATCACACTGATATACTGGTGTGTTACTGGATATACTGGTATGTTATCACACAGATATACTGGTATGATATCACACAAATATATTGGTATGCTATCACACAGATATACTGGTATGTTATAACACTGATATACTGGTGTGTTATCAAACAGATATACTGGTATGTTACTGGATATACTGGTAAAATATCACACAGATTATAGAAAGATATATAAAGAGTCAGTATCTATGACAGATTATAGAGAGATAGATGGAGGGTCGGTATCTATGACAGATTATAGAGAGATAGATGGAGAGTCAGTATATATGACAGATTAGAGAGATAGACGGAGAGTCAGTATATATGACAGATTATAGAGAGTTAGATGAAGAGTCAGTATATATGACAGATTATATAGAGATAGATGGAGAGTCAGTATCTATGACAGATTATATAGAGATAGATGGAGAGTCAGTATCTATGACAGATTATAGAGAGGTAGATGGAGAGTCAGTATATATGACAGATTATAGAGAGGTAGATGGAGAGTCAGTATATATGACAGATTATAGAGAGATAGATGAAGAGTCAGTATATATCACAGATTATAGAGAGGTAGATGGAGAGTCAATATCTATGACAGATTATTGAGAGATAGATGGAGAGTTGACCTAATAGACATAGCTAATTTCAATGTAGTTTTTTAATCTGTCATATATACTGACTCTCCGTCTATCTCTCTGTAATCTGTCATATATACTGACTCTTCATCTATCTCTCTATAATCTGTCATATATACTGACTCTCCGTCTATCTCTCTATAATCTGTCATATATACTGACTCTTCATCTATCTCTCTATAATCTGTCATATATACTGACTCTCCATCTACCTCTCTATAATCTGTCATATGTACTGACTCTCCATCTACCTCTCTATAATCTGTCATAGATACTGACTCTCCATCTATCTCTATATAATCTGTCATAGATACTGACTCTCCATCTATCTCTATATAATCTGTCATATATACTGACTCTTCATCTAACTCTCTATAATCTGTCATATATACTGACTCTCCGTCTATCTCTCTAATCTGTCATATATACTGACTCTCCATCTATCTCTCTATAATCTGTCATAGATACCGACCCTCCATCTATCTCTCTATAATCTGTCATAGATACTGACTCTTTATATATCTTTCTATAATCTGTGTGATATTTTACCAGTATATCCAGTAACATACCAGTATATCTGTTTGATAACACACCAGTATATCAGTGTTATAACATACCAGTATATCTGTGTGATAGCATACCAATATATTTGTGTGATATCATACCAGTATATCTGTGTGATAACATACCAGTATATCCAGTAACACACCAGTATATCAGTGTGATATCATACCAGTATATATGTTTGATAACATACCAGTATATCTGGTGTTTAGTGTGTGTTTAGTGTGTGTTTAGTGTGTGTTTAGTGTAATCCCTTTGGATCCCCTCTTTCTTAACATGACCTTAACACACTAAACACACACACTAAACACACACTAAACACACACTAAACACACACACACACTAAACACACACACACACACACACTAAACACACTAAACACACACTAAACACACACTAAACACACACTAAACACACACAACACACACTAAACACACACTAAACACACACACACACTAAACACACACTAAACACACACTAAACACACACTAAACACACACACACACACTAAACACACACACACACACACTAAACACACACACACACACACACACTAAACACACACACACACTAAACACACACTAAACACACACACACACACTAAACACACACACACACACACACACACTAAACACACACACACACACACTAAACACACACACACACACACACATACTAAACACACACTAAACACACACTAAACACACACACACACAAAACACACACTAAACACACACACACACACACACAATAAACACACACT